>CM035113.1:10168490-10768490 GCA_020205505.1 Panax japonicus
CCGTTTTCTCAATCCGACAATAATTCTGTTGTGGGGCCCACCAATAATTGTACCGTCGTACGAATATTTTCCGACACAAAGAATATTCCCTAACCAATCGAATATAATATAACAACTTGCATACTTTGCAAAATTTATAAATACTACCCACAACTATAATATTATCTCAAATTCACACCATAATATTAAAAAATTATTTCGAGAAAATTAATTCTTTATTCATAAAATCTGGGGTTTCACAAATATCATTCAAATCTGACGTATTTTTGTTTAAATCCATGAAATGGGCTAAGAAAACTTAACATCCATTTTTTAATAAACGATTGGCTTTATGGCTTGATATGAAAGTGTTTGAATTCAATGATTTGGTTTCTTGAATTCGCATAACAGGTTAGTTAGGAATATGAAAACTAACAACCTTACGAAAACAATCAATTTTGGCATGATGAGTAGTTAACCAATCAATCCTTAAAATTACGTCAAATGCAAGTATCTTTAAAGAGATAAGATCAACATGTAATGTGATTGTGCCCATTTGTATCAAACAAGATTTATAAATCGTGGATATGATAACAGTTTTTCCTAACGGAGTCTCCAGAGATAAGTCAAAGTCTAATTTCTCCGAAGTCAAGTTTAAACGTTGAGCACAAGCAGGAGAAATAAAAGAGTGGGTAGAACCGGTATCTAATAAGGTATAGACTTCGAAAGAATTTATAATTAACTAACCCGTGCTAACTTCGTTCGGGTTATTCGCTCTTTGAGAAGTCACAAAAAATGCGCTTCCTGAAACCACCGACTTTGTTTTGTCTGTATCCACCTTTTGTGCCACCGTCCCAACTAGACTTGATTTCGCTACAGAATAAAATCGAGCTATGTGACCGTCTTTTCCACAACTAAAACATATCTTGGAAAGCTGTGAACAGTTTGGACTTATATGTCCCTCCTCTCCGCATCTGTAGCATTTAACTGGCGGTCGTTCTCCTCCCCTAGAATTTGTTGCTGATGCTGGTGCTGTTGCCGACGTCTTCCCGTCATCATTAAATCTTCTATTCTTGAAATTTCTACTTGAATCATTTCTTCTATTATCTTGGCCATGATTAACACCGAAGTGGTTACCATTTCTGGCATGATAATTTCCTCCACGATGGTTATCATTGTTCCGATGACCGTTGCCACAGGTACGATTATTATCGTGTTGTTGCTCATTATCCTTTGGTTGGGCTGGCTAATTATCGCGCTTCAATAACTGAGCCCTATTCACTACATCTGCATATAAACAAAGTTTGTGAGAAATGAGGTATTGATGTATTTCGGGTTTCAAACCTCGCAGAAACATTCGCGTCATTCTCTCCTCATTATCAACCAAATGGGATGCAAATCGGGACAACTCGGCAAACTTAGCTTCGTACTGTGACACGTTTATATTGTTTTGCTCCAGCTTGATGAACTCAACCTCCTTCATGTGACGAATACTTTCGGGAAAGTACTTGTCGTTGAACAATTCTTGGAACTTCTCCCAAGACATCTTCAGTGCGGAAGATTGAGTATGCTTTACCGATTTCCACCAGTAATCTGCCTCTCCTCACAACATGAAGGTGGCAAAGGGAAGCTTTTACTCCTCAGAACATCCCAAGACATCAAATATATTGGTGATCTGCTTTATCCACGTCTCTGCCGTAAGTGGTTCTAGCTTTTCCAAAAACTCCGGTGGTCCCAGCTCCTTGAACTGCTTAGCTGTGACTATCCGAGAGTTGTTAGTGTTTCTACCTACATTTTGAACAGGAGTCCATCTCGCCTGATGGTGCATGAATTGTATAAAACCTTTGAATATCCCATCGTTCATAATTTGATCGGTGTTGTTGTTTACCTGAGGATTATTGTCATCCTAATGCACATTATCCTGGGTATTGATCGTTGGTGACTCAACGGTCTCATATGCTTCGTTGCTTATCACAACATTTTCAGATGCCATTTTCAAACACTGCCACCAAACAAGGGTTAATTGACATATCGCATATTATTCATATACTTTGACCGACCAATTAAATACCAAATAAACTTAGGTAGGTTATACTAGCGAAGGAATTCCCCGTCTCTCCCCTCCTAGTTCTAGTCTCACACCTCAACAAGGGATCATATCCCTAATCTTTGATACCAACTGTGACGCCCCCAAAATAGGTATACATCACCCATTCTAAGTCGCCAAATACATGGTATTGAAACAAATACAACTTCAGTAATACAATTGTCGTGCAAAATACGACAACACATATATTGTGAGTTTGAATACAACTATTGTCTAATAGAGAGTATACAAACTCAAAAGGAGTCCTCATTACAATTATTGATACACTATTTTACAAAATAATGAGGACTACTAAAACAACTATCTTGAATCATCACTCCATACCCCGGCTAGTTACTGCTAAATTCTCTCTTCTTGAGAAGAACAATGGAACAAAAAGGAAAAGGGTGAGCTCAACTAGCCCAGTAAAGAATATTATGACTAAGATAATATTCAACAAATTATCATTAGTCTTCAACAGGGAAAAATCTGATAAAATATAATAGACAACAAGTTTTAGATCAACAACTACAGCGGAAACAACAATCCATTAGAAGAGTCAAGCAGAGAAATAATTCTACTATCTTCTAAGATTTAAAAGTCCATCATCAAAATTTTATCCTTGTAACATCAATCAATATACTTCTTGAATCAAATATTTATCTTTGCACTATAGGCCAAAGATATTCATTTGTATCACAGTTGGTAATGTTCATTTCAACACCTGTTCATCTTTGCACTACGAGCCAAAGATATTCATTAGATAATCATTCATCTTTGCACTACAGACCAAAGATATTCATCAGTTAATCATTCATCTTTGCACTACAGGCCAAAGATATTCAGTAATATCATCATTTAGGACTGAGGATGATGAAAAATATATTAAAGAAAACGAATCTAGTGAGATAAAAGAACAAATATTAGGGATTCGTATTACAGTTTATCCAAGTTCAATAATACTCCATAATAACTAAATTTGAAGCAGAATTCAAAAATAAAGATCAAAACATGGATACAATCAAAGATATTAACCATAATAGACATCTTGGACAAAAAGAAAAAATTTCATTTTTTGGTGAATAGTGTCGTATTCGGGAATAGTGCCGTATACGTGAATAGTGTTGTATACGTGAATAGTAACCTCGACACAAAAAGTTCTAAATTTGATAAAAAGTTCAGAACAATATTTTGGCATAATGATATCAAAAGAAATAATATCATTTACGAAAAAAATAACATCCCTTACCTCAAAGAAACTGTACTTTGGAATGAAATATCGGATATGATTCTGAATGAAACTTGTACTGAATAGCAATACTCAAAGTATCAAAATACTCACAAGAATACGCTAGATAATATAGAGAGAGAAAGAGAGAAAACTTATTTCTAGTGTGATTTTCAATTCTAACTTAGCCCTCTATTTATAGGAAAATGTTAGCACGCCGAAGCAGACTTGACCTGCTACCTAATAACTTTACCTGCTACTATTGCCACCCACCACATTTAAAATTTAATTTGAGCACATTTCTCACCAAACAAAAATGGGTCCCACCATTTCTAAAATTTTCCACCAAAATGATAAATTTCGAAACTTCAACAATTTCTGAACTAGTCACCTCTTAAAATTCATAACAAATCATTCGTTCATTTTTAACGGTTCAAAATTTGTGGACATATACTCAAATTATATATGTATAACATATCCAAAAATCACAATGATCCAACGATCGTATTAAAAATTATAACTCACACAATATATCTCAAGAACACTGATTTAATTTTTAATACCTCCATTCCGATAAAATACTGATAAAACACCTCAAAATTAATTCCTTCATTTATAACCACATAAATAAATCCATCATTTAAATCCGCATCAAATAAATATTTCTTTGTCATATAAATCAATAATTAATTATTCACAAATAATATTACAGAATCACATTTATGACAACCAGGCTGTTCCCAGGAAAGAGGGGGCTTTCCGATAAGGATTTCTCCTTACTGGCGCGCAATTAGGTGACCAAACCTCTCCTTGACAGAACTTTCTAGACATTGCCAATAATTCTATCTCATAATATTATTCAAATAATATGAATTATTGATCCGATAATGGGAAATATTGTGCAATGACAATTATTAAAACAACAATAATATAAAATATCAACGCAGTAATTATTGAACCAATAAAATAAAATATTGAACAGTAATTACTGTAACAATTATTGAGTAGTGCCTTCTTACGTAAGAATCAATAATTCAAAAATACTGTGCAAAACCTTGTGCTACTGTGCAACCACGCTTATTACTGTATTTTAACCACCAGGTAATCCAACAGTGTTAACGGTGACAATTACGTCGTTATTTATAAAAACCCATACTTTGTCGTGTTTTTCATCTGATAGTTATTCTGTTATGGGGCCCACAAATGGTTGCGCCGTCGTACGAATATTCCCCGACAACAAGAATATTCCACGACCAAACGAATATTCCCCGACAACAATGAATATTTTATAACCACTTGCTTATTTTGCAAAATTTTCATATTTCATCCATAACCAAAATATTATATCAAATTAACACCTTATTATTTCAAAATAATAATTAGAGAAAAATTCAATTTTATTTATAAAAAGCTGGGGTCTTACATTAGCGATACATAATCGGTACTTGGTAAATATTAGTCATTGTTCCTCGTGGGTACGACACACTCCTTATCACTATATTAGTTGCTAGACCGCGTATACTTGCTCGTGTTTAGTGATCAGTTTTTGACCAACACGGTCGCTGATAGTCTTGGTTGTTTTTAGGCCTTTTTCTTTTAGTGTTCACGCGTAGGCATGAAATTTCGCGCCAAGGGACTGTGCTCAAGTCTGACATAATTCAGTCGAGGGTATTATAAGTCCGACTGAATTATGTTTGACAGAACATTCCGTCAAGAATATTATAACTTCGAGGGAATTTATTCCGCCGAAGATATTTTTGTCGGCCTAAAGACTATTTCTTGTAGTGTTAATTAATTATAGCCAAGCTTTTTAACAACATCACTATCATCTCATACTCATTTCAACTCAAATGAATTATTAAGCTTCAAGACACATATAAATATACATATACTCAATTAATTTCAAATATCTATATTTTTTATTACTAATTATATTATTTATAAAATTCAAGAGTATTACACCTGACACATGCCTTTCAACTTGTCATTCATCCTTTTTAGCTTCTTATTTATAAATTACATGCTAATTTTCTAGCAAATGACACATGGTCTCTCAAGTATTTGGCTCCAAGTTTTGTAAGAATTGACTCCAAGTCTTCAAGCCATTTTATTCTCTAGCCAAGCCATTTTAATTTCTTAGTCAAGCCATCTTAAATTCTTATCGAAGCCATCTTAATTTCTTAGGCAAACCATTCCAACCCTAATCAAGACTTTAAAACCCCAGGCTAAGTTAATTCAACTAAATTTAATTAGTTATTTTATTTTCTAATAAACTTCCACAATTCATTTAGTTAGAAAAAGTCCATTTTTCCCTTTCATACAATTAATTAGGGTTTAATTCCTGAACTAAGTCAGTTGCCCGATTTTTTCTAGTTAGATTTTCTAACTTTTTTTTGGTTATGTTCTCGTAACTCGCTCGGTTACCTGAAAAACCTACTTACAATTTTCAAAAATTCGATTTCGCTACCGATCCCATTTTTCAAATAAATGATGTCGTTCTTCAAAAAGTCGAAAAAAATGAAAAGGCATTTTTAGCGTGAATAGTTTATTTACGACTTTTTCCTGAAAAAACATTTATTAAAAAGTTCATCTCTCCTTCTCAAATAAACGCTATGACGTAATTCAAATATCTCGGGAAAAAAATACAGTTATTAGCGTTTTCTGAATAGTATTTTTGTGATTTTTTTGGAAAAATTTATTTTCTCCCAAAAACTCTTAACACTCATACATAGTCATGTAACGCGTAAATTAGGTCATTAATCCACCTAAATCACATAACACGTAATAATATCAATAAAATTTTACTTATTAGATATTGTTATTGAAAAACATAATTTCAAGGCTATCCGAATTCTCGAGTCGTCACAGGACCCCTCACCTCTAGATATGGATTTAGGGCTCTATGGAGTGACCGAGATCGGTCGAAAATATCGAAATTAAAAATGAGTAGATCTATCCTAAATATAAGTCGATCTAGCGTGGGGGTTCGAGCTTTGAAACTCATGAACCGATTAAGGGCTACAATGTAAGACCCCAAATAATTAATAAATAAAATTTAATTTCCTCTAATTATTATTTTGAATAGTAAGGGTTGATTTGATTAATGTGGATAGTTATGGGTAAAACACGCAAATATTTTAAAATAAGCAAGTGGTTATAAAATATTCATTGTTGTCGGGGAATATTCGTTTGGTCGTGGAATATTCTTGCTGTCGGGGAATATTCGTACGACAACGCAGTCTTTTGTGGGCCCCATAACGGAAAGTGATTGGACGAAGAAAACGACAAATATAAGTTGTTTAAAAATAACGGCGTAGTTATTACCATTAATACTGTTAAAATACTCGGTGGTTAAAATACAGTAGAACACGGTATTGTACCAATTATTGATTCTTACGTAAGAAGGCACTACTCAATAATGGTTACAGTAATTACTATTCAGTATTTTATTGATTTAATAATTGCTGCGTTGATATTTTATATTACTGTTGTTTCAATAATTGTCATTACACAGTATTTTTCAATATCGAAGCAATAATTCATATTATCTGAATAATATTATTAGATAACATTATTGGCAATGTCTAGAAAGTTCTGTCTAAGGAGAGGTTTGGTCACCTAATTGCGCGCCAGTAAGGAGAAATTCTTATTGGAAAGCCTCCTCTTTCTTGGGAACTGCCTGGTTGTCAATATTGTGATTCTATAATATTATTTGTGAATAACTTAATTATTGATTCATATGATGAGAAAAATAATGATTTTATGTGGATATAGATGGAGAAAATTTTTAATGTGACAATTGTAGAAAATTGAAATATTATCTTTTTCTGATAAAATAATTCATTTAAATATATTATTATATTTTAATAATATAATAATGATGATATTTTTACGATGAATGTGGGATATATGAGTATATGTGGAAGAGGAGTATTTTTGTTACCAAAAATATTTAAAGCATGTTTTATGTGTTGGTGGACCCCATTTCTTGACTGAAATTTGATTATAGCCTGTAAAATCGTCCGTTTGTGAATTTCGGTCAATTTCTGTTTGGAATTTGGAAAAACTTTCTTCTGTAAAGTTGTAGAGAATTGAATTTCCTATAAAAAATGCGAGATTCGAATTTTTTGACAAAAAAGGTTATTTATTGTGAATTATTGAAATTCCAAAGCTTCGAAATAATTGATTTTTGGAAGTATAAAATATTTAAAATGACAAAAATGTTTTTTTGTCATTATTGTGGGTCTTGCATAAGTTAGAAGTGGCTGAATTCAGATCTCTAAATGTGGGCGTAGGAATAAAAATTAATAAATTAATATTTTATTAAATTTTCTGTTTTGATGTTCTAAGCATTTTCCTATAAATAAGATGCTTTGGTTAGAATTGAAAATTACACCAGAAATTGAAGTTTTCTCTCTATATATTATCGAGCGTATTCTTGTGAGTATTTTGAGTATACTTTGAGTATTGTTATACGGTGCAAGTTCAAGTCATAGCCTATATCCGGTGTTTCAACTAGAAGTACTGTCTTTCGAAGTAAGGGATATTATTTTTTTAAAATGATATTATTTCTTCTAATATCATTATGTCGAAGTATTGATCTAAACTTTTAAACAAATTTGGAATTTTTTGTGTCGGAGTTACTATTCACGTATACGGTACTATTCACGTATACGACACTATTCACGAATACGACACTATTCATCGAAAAATAAAAATTTTCTTTTTCGTCTAAAATATCTATTGTGGATACTAGCTTTGATTGTATCCATGTTTTGATCATTCTTGAATTTTACACCACTATGATTATTTTTGAGGTATTTTTGGACATGAATAAAACAAAGTACGAATCCTTAATCCTTAATCCTTGTCATTTTGTTTCACTGGATTCGTTTCTTTAAAAATATTGTTTATCATCCTCAGTCTTAAATGATGATATTATTGAATATCTTTGGTCTGTAGTGCAAAGATGAATGATTTCTGATGAATATCTTTGGCCGTAGTGCAAAGATGAACATGTGTTTAGATGAACATGACCAACTGATGAATATCTTTGGTCTGTAGTGCAAAGATGAATATTTGATTCTAGATATATATTGATTGATGTTACAGGGATAAAAGATAGACGATGAACTTTAAATTCATATATAGAAGATAGTAGTTTGCATTCTCTACTTAACGTTCTAAGGAATTATTGTTTCCGCTGCAGTTGTTGATCTAAAACTTGTTGTCTATTGTATTCTATTAGATTTTTCCCTGTTGAAGACTAACGATAATTTTTTGTATATTATCATAGTCATAATATTCTTTACTGGGCTAGTTGAACTCACCCTTTTCTTTTTTGTTCCATTTTTCTTCTCAGGAGGCGAGAATGTAGCGAGTACGAGTCGGGGTATGGAATGATGGTTATAGAGAGAGTTGTTTAGTAGTCCTCACTATTTTTGTAAAATAATATATCAATAAATATGATGAGGATTTATTTGAGTATATATATTGTCTAGAAGATAATATTTGTATTCAAACTCACAGTTTTACTATTGTAATAATAAAGTTGTAGTTGTTTCTGTACCATGTATTGACAACTCAGAATGGGTGATGTATACCTATTTTGGGAGCGTTACATACATCCCGCTAGATCTAGGTAGATCTATTGAAAGGACTTGATTTCTAACTATATATGTACAAAATAAACGGTAAAATAGATATTTCTACCAACCCCTAAGCAATATATGTAAAAAATAACAAGTCTAACTATAGATTAACACTATATAAAATAGATCTAGTAGTTATAACAATATTTACAAATGAAATGTCTAACGATTCACTTTTTTCACTGGTTAAATACACTTTTTTCCACTCTACTAGACCTCAATTTACAAATGTATCACTGAACTGAATTTTTTTACGGTCAACTCATTGAACTACAAATTATTTAAAAAAAGTGATAAAACTGTCTATGTCTGTTAACCATTTAACAGAAAACTGACGTGGCAATAAGTGGCAGTATATAATTAAAATACATGACAGTATATACTTACATGGATTAAATATATAATTTAAATTATTGTATTATTATATACTACTATTTTATTAATTAATGTTGTCAAGCACTTTATTTACTAAAAAATTATAAAATTTTACCTAGTTTCTTAAAATTTTCAGAAAAACTCCATTCCCTTCAAAATTAAAAGATATATTTTTGAAGACAATTTTATATTTTTTTAAAAATATTTATATTTTTTATATAAAAAATATAAAATTGTAAAAAAAAGTATATAAAAATATAAAATATAAATATTATATTTTTATGTAAAACTATAAAAATTAAAAATATTTTATATACTTTTTATATATTGAAAAAAAATATATTTTTTTAATATTTTATATTTGTAAAAGATATGTTTTTTGTAAAAAGGGTCTTTCCCTTTCCCGTTGGATCTGTAAAAAAATATACTCAATCTTTTTTTCTCTTACACAACAATGGAGCTTAAATTGAAGAAGTTTTATTAAATTAGAGAACATGAAATTCTCTATCACACATCTAATTGCAGACCATTAACACATCAATAATCTCTCTCTCGCACCGCAATTGTAGACCATTACGACATCCTTGTAAATGAGAAACCCTTAATCTCTCTCTCGTACCGCTGTAATTACTAATCCCCAGGTCAAACACATCTGCCATGGGTTTCATCGTAGACGCGGCACTCATCGGTTTGGGGATTATCGTGACAGAAGGATTCAAGAGGATCTTCTTCTTTCTCTAACTTGAGCCGCAGATCAGCCTTGGCGTGACTCACTTCTTCCACTTCGTCCCATGCTGCCCATACACTCGTCTGAGCTCTGATAACCGTCACACGCCTCCATTACTTTGCTCTCTATAATCTTCGTCAGTTGTTTCTCTCTCATATGCGTTCCTTTGAAATTTGTTGTTACCTGCAACACCAAATCTTATAGAGTTAAGACCTAACTCTAGTGGCTTACTCTGTGAATCACTCTGATTCAATGTGTATTCAATTACTTCATATCTATAAACTAGCTGGGTCCCGTGCCTCCGGCATTGTATGGACAATATAATTTATCTCAAACTTTGAATCACCAAAATAATTTATTGAGTGAGCGGGAAATTTAAAGTCATTTGTATTTTATTAAATTATTATTAGATTATTAGATAGATAGATGTATTTTATTAGATAGATGTATGAACGGTGAGATTTATCTCAAACTTTGGACGGCCCAGATGATTTATTGAGTGAGCGGAAAATTCAAAATCATTTGTATTTTATTAGATAGATCTTGTTCCTTTGTCCCTTAATTTTAAATTAATAAGTTATATTGTAACGCCCCAAAATAGGTCAAATCCAACCAACCTATTCTGAGTCACCAAAAATATGGTACAGAAAACAACTACAATTTTATTACTACAATTGTCATGCAAAATATAACAACACATATGATGTGAGTTTTGATACAAATATATACCAACTGTGACTCATGTTCCAACCTTGGATAGTACGTCACAATGGCACCTTACAAAAAGGTACAGTCAATAACTATTTTAGAAATTAAAATATTTGAGTGCTCAAGGAAACCTTCGTACATGGGAGGCCATGCGTCTAGGTTATGATAGATATCATATGCCCACAGAATTATCCTTGGTCGACCCAATAGACCCCAAAGAAAAATAAGAAGATTACTATCATTTTCTTTCCAATGGCGAGTCTTCTCTTGACATATAACTATCTCCACTGTCTGCAATTGAAAATTATATTTCAACCAAACTCCAAGATCATATAGGTAGTGCTTGTAGATATACTCAGCAAGTGGATGTGCACAACCCAGTCTTATGATAACACGAGATTGTATGTCATTAGACATCTTATATGATAGTGTCAAAACACCCTTCCAACATTGGGTTCGCTTCACCCTATTTGATTCACCAAATATAACTACTAAATGATGTATAAAATACAACACATTTTTCTATACTGTTTAGGGAGAATCTCCACTGCTAGAGACCACCGTTCTATTCCCCTGTTATCACTGCTCGACCCAGCTACACTCTTATTATCTGAAAGAAATTACGAAGCAAAAGGGTGAGCACAACTAGCCCAGTAAAGAATATCATGACTAAAGATAATTAAATTATCAATAGCCTTCATCAGTAATAAATCAGAGATTTAGAACATATGGTAAATGATAAAAATTTTCAACCATAATTACAGCGGAACGAGCAATCCATTAGAAGAGTCAAATAGACTATAAAGTCTATTATCTTCTCCATGTTAAAAGTCCACCAATAATATTTTATCCTTGTTACATCAATCAACAGTTTCTGTCCACAATTATGTGAATAACTCATAATCATAATTGTTGTTCTAAATTCCTCTTCGCACCCAAGATGAAGATAATTTTCATCACATGTCGTTACCTGAAATATCAAAGATCATGGTTATACCAAATCACAGTTCCTGTTAATAATCATACTAATAAATTCATCTTTGCACAACGGCCAAAGATATTCATCAACCGTTCATCTTTGCACTACAGGCCAAAGATATTCAACAACAGGACATCTTTACACTACGGGCCAAATATATTAATATCTCAAAGAAATATATAATCATTTCAGAATTTATATAAATTATAATTATAACCATGTTGATCAATTCACCTTTGCACTTAAGCTAAAGATAATTGTTTATAAATTTAATGATCATTATCATACTAGTCAACAATTTATCTTTGCACTACTGGCCAAAGAGAACCCATAGTCACGATCATACCAATAATCTACCCATCTTTATACTCAAGTAAAAGAGAAATTCCATCACCCAAGGTTATAAAAATGTTATATATGATAATAAAAATAATATGATCAAAACATAGATTTAATTTCAAGAGCAATATTCATAAATCAACGATAATTTGGTTTGAAAAAGAAACCAAGTTTGTCGTAAATAGTACCTCGTGAATAGTAACTCATGCATAGTAACTCGTGAATAGTAACTATACTTTACTAATTAATGCATTTAATCATCCTAAAATATCAAACTCATAAGATTTCATCACCAATAACTAAAATCTTCATAAAAAATCTGCATATACCTTATATAGGATTCTCAAGCCATAAAATCCTATTTTCTAATTTTTTTACTTTACATAACATATTTAATTTATTTACTCATAACTAGTCCATTTTAATAAAAAATAACAAATCAGTCCTAAAAAATTTTTTTTTCTGGGATTTAGCAGAATATAGTCTCATATTGAACATATATTTTTCTCTGAATTTTTAAAATTCATTTACTATTTTTCATATGGCCAAAACTGCCGAATATTTAGACATTTATCATAAACTGTACTTTTATCCGAAAATTCCAAAATTTACAGAGTATACTTCTGTTATATACATATATTCTCAATAAAAATTTCACCAATTTTGGAGTTAACCACAAGGAGTTATAAGGGTTTACTTTTAAAATAGTCTTTTCCCATAAAATTCATAACTCCTAATCTATACATCCAAAAATCGTTATTTTTGGACACAATCTAGAAAACTCATCAAATTATCATTTCAGATTTTTCCAGAATTTTTGAGAGTCGGAAAAACTACAAAACTGAAAAACATAATAACCCTGATAATTCATTACTATCCCTTACCCCAAAAGAGCAGTATTTCTAACTAGAATATCGGATATAACGCTGAAGGGAACTTGCACCGTATAACAACACTCAAGATATCTAAATACTCACAAAAATAAGCTCGATAATATAGAGAGAGAAAACTTCAGTTTCTTGTGTGATTTTTAATTCTAACCTAAGCACCCTATTTATAGAAAAATGCTTAGAACACCAAAGCAGAAAATTTAATAAATAATAATATTATTTTCTTAAACTTCCTACGCACCCCAATTTAGTTCAAACATCAGCCAAACCTCAACAAAAACCACCAAAAACGTTTTTCTCAAATAAATCATTTAAAACTCCAAAAAAATTAATTATTCCGGAACTTTAATAATTCATAATAAATAGCCCTTTTATCAGAAAAATTCAAATCTTATGTCCTTCCATAGGAAATTCAATTCTCTATAACTTTGTAAGTTTAATTTTTTTCAAATTTCAAACAGAATTGACCGAAATCCACATACGGAAGTTTTTACAGGCTATATTCAAATTTCAGTCAAGAAATGGGGTCCATCTATATGTTTAACATGTTTTTATCATTTATTGCAACAAAATACTCTTCCTCCTCATTTATTCATATATCAAACATTCATTATAAAAATATCACCATTATTATATTATTAAAATATAATAATATATTTAAATAAATTATTATATCAGAAAAGATAAAATATCAATTTTTAACAATTGTCACATTAAAAATTTTCTCCATCTATATCCACATAAAATGAATATTTTCTTTATCATATAAATTAATAATTAATTATTCACAAATAATATTACAGAATCACAATATTGACAACCAGACTGTTCCCAAAAAAGAGGGGGCTTTCCAATAAGGATTTCTCCTTACTGGCGCGCAATTGGGTGACCAAACCTCTCCTTATACAAAACTTTCTAGACATTGTCAATAATGTTATCTAGTAGTATTATTAAAATAATATGAATTATTGATCTGATAATGAAAAATACTGTGTAGTGACAATTATTGAAACAATAATAATATAAAATATCAACGTAGTAATTTTTGAATCAATAAAATAAAATATTGAACAGTAATTAATGTAACAATTATTGAGTGGTGACTTCTTACGTAAGAATCAATAATTCAAAAATACTGTGCAATACCGTGTGCTACTGTGCAACAACGCGTATTACTTTACTTTACCCATCGGGTATTCCAACAGTGTTAACGGTAATGATTACGCCGTTATTTATAAAAACTTAAATTTATCGTTTTCTTCATCCGATAATTATTCTGTTATGGGGCCCACAAATAGCTGTGTCGTCGTACAAATATTCTCCGACAATAATGAATATTTTATAACCACTTGCTTATTTTAAAAAAAATAATTTCACCCATAATTTTAAACTTTTATCAATTTAACTATTTATTAAATAAAAAAATTGAATACTTTCATTTCGTAAAATTCGGGGTCTTACATATATCATCAAAACTGATTCCATCATGGTAATGACTAGGATTAACGGCCACGTGAAATATATGACGTGTAATTAGATGTGGGGTTATCATTGTCTGATGTAATATGTTTCTGTTAAAAGTCAACTCACTTAACAGAATTTGTAACGATTTGATAAATATTTGTACTTTATTAACTCGATTATAAAAAAATTCAGTTCAGTGATGTATTTGTAAATTGAGGTCGAGTAGAGTAGAAAAAAAATATATTTAACCCCTTTTTTCACCTTGTGAAATGTAGAAACAAGCCTCCTAGGACATAAATTTATGCTATATCGCTCTATGCGGATGAGATCTACTATATATATAAATGATGAAAATAACTCAAATCTAGTAATATAATTGTAAACTCGAGCCTTTCTCACTGTAGAATTGTTTTTCTCTCTCTAACTTCTTTTTTTTTCAAAAATGAGTGGGTCCAGTCGCAGCTACATATGCGACCAGCCGCAGGTGCACCTACTATTGGGCCAATGGGCCCCATTGTCTCGAAGTTCGTTGCTTCGGTCGTTAATATATATGGGAAAAGTAGAGTTCCGTACTCAAATATCTTAGAAAGTTTCTACCAAATGTTGCAAAATGAGGTTGAGAGTCTGACAGATTTTGAGTCTGGGAAAATGAAGTAATTAGCTTATAGGTACCTTTCGGTTCCCGAGGTCTGTCAGATGGCTCGTGTGATGCCCCTAAATCCAGATTCCTTCAAACCTCGGATCCGGTCTGCCACGATACTACTATCGTCAAACTATTTATATCTTTTATTCATAACTTAATGAATATAACTTTACTTATTACAATTTAGAATATAAATTCATTCCATTTCCAGGATCTGCACAATGACCCTAAACTTTTATAAGTTTCTAATATTGATCATTTACTATTCATGTATTACATCACATTCGATATTATAAAAATGCGGAATAATTTAAACTTTCTCAATCTGTTGAATAAAATCTTTTATTGATTTCATAACTTTGAACCAATTACAATTCTTGAATCAACTATATAATATGGTTCAGTCTATTAGAATTACTGTATAAGATTTTACATCTTGATTCGATATCCTCTATGTATTAACTAATACACCCTTACAATAAAACAAGTATTAAACATCGTAAGTATATATCAAGTACACTCCTAGAACCTAAACATGGTTCAAGTAATAATCTAAATAGTATCCTTCGTCGTGAAACTATCTACTTTGTCAACCAAGAAGCACAAAATCTTTACCGTGAGTCTTTAACCTGCAAAAGTTATTATTTGTAAGGGTGAGCTCTACAGCCCAGCAATTCTAACAATTTTCATGCAGCACATAGCATATAATAGCATATTCAGTTCATACATTCATAATCAATTAACAGTTAGTACGCATGTTACTTTTCACATAACAGGCATTCACGATTTACTCCACAAGCATATCATCAAAGATCAACTTTCAACATTCATACATATTTTATATGTATTTCATATATATACATCAACATTATCATAGCATAATATAACTCACTGACAGTTATAGAATTCATATATCAAATAGGAACTGAAAGACTTGCCTGATTCGTAGTTTATGAACTACGACTTAACTGCTTAACGCTTATTTGCACTTTGTGTATTCCTATACAGTTATATAATCATGGATTCATATCCATTAGTCATACATTTCATACGCTCTTAATATAAGAACAAATATTGTCTCCTAACTAGGTTTTTAAAACCTACACTTCACTT
The DNA here is from genome assembly GCA_020205505.1 of Panax japonicus. Taxonomy (NCBI): domain Eukaryota; kingdom Viridiplantae; phylum Streptophyta; class Magnoliopsida; order Apiales; family Araliaceae; genus Panax; species Panax japonicus. The sequence goes on from CM035113.1 coordinate 10,184,673, forward strand.
TCTCATCATACTCTTAGAATAGCTAGGTATATATAGGTATACCTAACCACCCGTACTTGACATCAACATTCATATACATTTATCACATACTTTACTCGCTATGTGTTCAAAATATTTTTAAAGTTTATAGATACGTGATCTACGTCGTTCATATTCAAACTACTTAGTTTCGTAATGATTTATTTCAATCAATAAAGCTTAACAACTTTCTTTAACAAGATTCGATGATATAAGCTTTTAAACTAATAAGCCTCTACTAGCATGCTTCACATGTATATAGCATATTTTATTTAAAAACGTATTTTAAATCACACTTGAAACGTCCAATTCATGATTAGCTAAAAGATGAACATAATCGTCATGTCTAGGGATATAAGGCGTTCAAGTTCACTTTTAAAAGTTATTCTAGGCCAAGGTCAAGCAACTAGGTGAAGCTTTTAATCTCATTTCATAGCTAACTAATCTTTGAATATATGTTATCATGTTTAGAACTTTAAGTACACAAATTACTTTAAGTTCGTTCTTAAAGTTTCAAGTTTTCTTTAGAAATCCTTTTCAACTAAGCTATTGTAAGTTGATAATAAGTAAAGTAACTTTAAATCACTTCTAATTCTTAAGTATACTCATAACTCAACAAGATGTATGTGTTAAAATATCATAACTTCAAAGACTCAAGGTTCGTCAATATTCATTTTTCAAAACTCTAAGTTTCTTTTCAAAACACATACTAAGCCATGCTAAAGCATTCTATAATGAGTAAGGTAATCTTATATATCATTTCTATTATCATGCATTTTTATGTTACATCACTTAGAATAACATATTCCATCGTCAAGAGCACTATATTTGCGTATGTGCTCGCTCGACGCCGTCCGATGGCCTTCAATTACGTAATGGTCACAAAAATAACTATTTTGACCCTTCCTAATGACCGTAAATTGAAAAACTTAAAGCATAAAAGTTGTATGTCCATTCGTCCTCGTTCCGGATCATCTTGAATTTCCTTAATCAGAGTTTGTATGAAACAGTTATGGCCATTTTACCAAAACATGTTCTGTCAGATTTTCTCAGCAGTTGCAATCAGACCACCCCCACCGGGGCGGGGGTCTTGCCCTATAAATAGCCCACCGGGGCGGGCATATCTACTTTTAACTCATGAATTCATGCTCTGCTACAAAATAACAAGCCAAAAATTCTTTCTACTTTCATAATTTGAGTTATATATGTCCAAATTAGTACGTTTTCGATTCTATGGATTCGTAATTCATAGAACTAAAACATACTAGATACCCATCAACTAACATAAACATTAACTAATCCAAATATGAATCTATAACTCATGTTCATACATATTATTCATGTTTTGACAAATTAGCGAATTCGTTCACTACGAATTCGTTTCTAAACCAAATTTATTCGTTTAACTTACGTTGATTTCATATTTGATTATATTAACAATATCTAACAAAAATTCATGGATTATAACAATCCTTAGCCATCAATTTTGTGACTCAAAAGTTACTTTTTCTTGTTATTTCTAAGGAATTCAAGACTTAGGAATCAAAAGCATAAACATTAGATTCATTACCTCTTAATGGCTTCAATTTGATATCTATAGCACTCCAAACCTCTGCTTGATCTCAATACTTATTAACTTCCATAACCAAATTCTCAGCAAAACAAAACAAACGGGAAAGAGAAGGAGGAGTCTTTATTTATAGAAAATTCATTATCCATACAATACCTTTGCCCAAAGATTTAAACTAAGAGGAAGAAGAAGAAGCCATTGGATGATGAAGAGTTGATTACCAAATCCTTACCCAGCCATTCTCCCCTTCATCATCACCCTATCTAGCCAAGGCCGAGCTTAAGCAATAGAGGAGTAGGCCATTTGCCTATTCACGTGCATAAGAGAAATGAGACTCTTTATTTGGGACAAAAACTTATAACTCAGCATTGCAAAACTACTACTAGCATACTTAGGTTTATTTGATATTTTTTTCCCAAATGTGTATACATATATACCCACTCACATAGAATTATATAATCCATGTATATTGATTTATTCCAATAAATATTTTAATTGGGCTAATTATAAAATACTTGGATATTCTCAATCCATCATTTTCCATAAAAGTTATCATCTCAAATACACTTAATTATTATAATGATAATTAATATCAATTATTTATTAACTCATTTATTTTCTCTTAATACTTCCCATTAAATCTCCCTTTAATTTAACTTCACTAGTTATGACACACAAGACATAATTATATGAACTTAGTAATTAATAGTCCACAAGCTTATAATAATATAATCTCACAAAATAATATTATTCTCAATATTACATCTAATAACATGGTCATGGAAGTGATCTATTGCACCATGTTACATTTTATTATCTCACTTGTACATAATGCTAATATACAAGCCTTTATACCTATATATTCAAATACTACCTATATTATATAGTTACCATTGAAGTGTCACACTTCAATTCATATCATATAGATGCAGCTACTATATAATATAAAATCATTGCACATACAAATTCATTCCTTCAATTATTCATTCATTCAATTATTTAATGAATGCTTATTCTGTGACGCCCCCAAAATAGGTCCAATCTAACCAACCTATTCTGAGTCACCAAATACATGGTACATAAACAACTACAACTTCATTAATATAATTGTCGTGCAAAATACGATAACACATAAATTGTGAGTTTAAATACAAATATTGTCATCTAGACAATATCCATACTCAAATAAGTCCTCATTACAATTATTGATATACTATTTTACAAAATAGTGAGGACTACTATAACAACTGTCTTGAACCATTACTCCACACCCCGGCTAGTTCCCGTTATATTCTCGTCTCCTGAGAAAAAAATGGAACAAAAAGGAAAAGGGTGAGCTCAACTAGCCTAGTAAAGAATATTACGACTATGATAATGTACAACAAATTATCCTTAGTCTTCAATAGGGAAAAATTTGATAGAATACAATAGACAACAAGTTTTAGATCAACAACTACAGCGAAAACAACAATTCATTAGAAGAGTTAAGTAGATAATGAAATCTACTATCATCTATGAATTTAAAAGTCCATAATCGATATTTTATCCCTGTAACATCAATCAATATACATCATAAATCAAATATTCATCTTTGCACTACAGGCCAAAGATATTCACCAGTTGGTCATATTCATCTAAACACCTGTTCATCTTTGCACTACGGGCCAAAGATATTCATCAGTTAGTCATGTTCATCTAAACACCTGTTCATCTTTGCACTACGGGCCAAAAATATTCATTATAAAATCATTCATCTTTGCACTACGGGCCAAAAATATTCAATAATATCATCATTTAGGACTGAGGATGATGAAAAATATTTTAAAGAAAATGAATCCAGTGAAACAAAAGAACAAGTATTAAGGATTCGTACTTTAAATAATCCAAGTTCAAAAATACTTCATAAATAACCAGATTGGAGTAAAATTCAAGAACAAAGATCAAAACATAGATCCAATCAAAGATAGAAATCATAACAGACATTCTTGAACACAGAAAAGAAAATTTTATTTTTTTGTGAATAGTGGCGTATTCGTGAATAGTGCCGTATACGTGAATAGTAACTTCGACCTCAAAAGATAGAAATTTCACAAAAAAAAAACATCATCTCCCTTCATGAATAGTACTCGTGAATAGTAACTCGTGAATTATAACTCATGAATAGTAACCCCGACATGAAAAAGTTCCAAATTTGATAAAAATTTCCAACCAATATTTCGGCATAATGATATTGAAGAAATAATATCATTTTCGAATAAAATAACATCCCTTACCTCAGAAAGAATAGTAATTCTGACTGGAATACTGGATATAGTGCTGAAAGAACTTGCACTGTATAGCAATACTCAAAGTACTAAAATACTCACAAAATACGTTCGATATTATAGAGAAAGAAAGAGAGAGAAAACTTGTGTTTCTGGTGTGATTTTCAATTCTAACATAAGCATCTTATTTATAGAAAAATACTTAGAACACCAAAGCAAAAAATTTAATAAAATAATAATATATATTATAAATTTCCTACGCACTCCTCATTTGATCAGCCACCAAGTGCCGACCTCACCAAACTGAAAAAACGTTTTTCTTAATTAAATTAATTAAAACTTCCAAAAATCAATTATTTCGAAACTTTGGAACTTCAATAATTCATAATAAATAGCCCTTGTATTAGAAAATTCGAATCTTGCTGTTTTTATAGGAAATTCAATTCTCTACAACTTTACAGAAGAAAGTTTTTCTAAATTCCAAACAGAAATTGACCGAAATCCACAAACGGACGATTTACAGTCTATAATCAAATTTCAGTCAAGAAATGAGTCCAGCAACATGTTTAACATGTTTTTAGTATTTATTGCAACAAAAATAATCCTCCTCCTCATTTACTCATATATCCCACATTCATTGTAAAAATATTATCATTATTATATTATAATAATATAATAAAATATTATTTTATCAGAAAAGATAAAATATCAATTTTTTTAACAATTGTCACTTTAAAAATTTTCTCCATCTATATCCACATAAAATCAATATTTTCTTCATCATATAAATCAATAATTAATTATTTATAAATAATATTACAGAATCACAGTACTGGCAACCAGGCAGTTCCCAGGAAAGAGGGGGCTTTCCAATAAGAATTTCTCCTTACTGGCGCGCAATTAGGTGACCAAACCTCTCCTTAGACAGAACTTTCTAGACATTACCAATAATGTTTTCTAATAATATTATTCAAATAATATGAATTATTGCTTCGATAATGGAAAATACTATGTAGTGACAATTATTGAAACAACAGTAATATAAAATATCAACGCAGCAATTATTGAATCAATAAAATAAAATACAGAACATTAATTACTGTAACAATTATTGAGTAGTGTCTTCTTACGTAAGAATCAATAATTAGTGCAATACTTGTGCTACTGTTCAACAACGCGTATTACTGTGTTTTAACCACCGGGTATTCCAACAGTATTAACGGTAATAACTGCACCGTTATTTATAAATAACTTATACTTGCCTTTTTCTTCATCCAATCGCTTTCCATTATGGGGCCCACACAAGGCTGCGCCGTTGTACGAATATTCCCCGACAGCAAGAATATTCCACGACCAAACGAATATTCTCCGACAACCATGAGTATTTTATAACCACTTGCTTATTTAAAATATTTGCGCATTTTACCCATAACTAACCACATTAATCAAATCAGCCCTTACTATTTCTAAATGATAAATAGAGAAAATTAAATCTTCATTTATAAAAAGTTGGGGCCTTACAACCTCCCCTCCTTATGAAATTTCGTTCTCGAAATTGACATGCGTAGGACATGCTCCTTCCCATCTAAGATCTTGACTGGTACCTCCTCGTACGTTAAATCTTCTGCTATCTCGTCTGGTTCTAACTCAATAATGTGGTTCGGGTCATCCACATATTTAAGTAACATCGATACGTGAAAATCGTTATGAACACGCGTCATTCTTGGCGGTAAAATGACTCTATGACCACAGTTCCTATTCGATCGATGATTTCAAATGGACTAATAAATCGATGGTTTGAGCTATCCTCACATCGCCGATACTCGCTTTGGAATAACGACATCTTGCATCTTCTTCTTCTTCATATTCATCAAATCCAAGTCTGTAGCTTGAGCAATTTATCGATTAAAGTCGATTCTAATCGTATATTCGTTATCTTCACGCAGGTTCTTAGAATCGTTAACTCTATCTCCATCTTTTGTAAGTCATACGAAATGGGTCTTTGTGTTAACAATATCGCACTCATAAACGCATATGATCTTTTACTCAACGCGTCAGCTACCATGTTCGTTTTTTTTTCCAGGATGATATTGAATGGTATGGTCGTAATCTTTCAACAGCTCAAGCCAACGTCGTTGACGCATGTTGAGTTCTTGAAAGATCTTTTCATATTCCTCGCTCCATACGAATTTTGTATCTCTACGAGTCAGCTGAGTTAATGGAGTAGCAATTCGAGAAAATCTTTCCACGAATCTCCAATATTAACCAACTAAGCCTAGAAAGCTACGTATTTTGATTACTGACTTAGGTTGCTATCAACTATAACTCATATCAAAATCTTAGATAGCACGTCATAATGGTACCTATCAGTTTACTATCACACAAATATGGCATCCCCTACGGAGAGTCTAGCTTCGGTGCATTCCACAAAGGAAGTCACCAGATAAAGGCTCTGGTACAAACTTCTACATTTGAATTTTTAACTCCTGAAATTCAATAGGAGCCATGAGATTTTAGAAATGGTTTTTGTACCGGGTACAAAGTCGATACAAAATTCAATATCACACTTTGAGAGTAAGCCAAGAAATTCTTCAGGAAATACGTCAGGAAATTTACTAACAACAGAAATATCATTCAAATCTGACTTATTTTTGTTCAAGTCCATGACATGGGCTAAGAAAACTTGACATCCATTTTCCAACAAACGAATGACTTATGGCTTGATATAAAAGAGTTTGACTTCAATGGTTTGGTTGCTTGAATTCGAATAACAGGTTGCTTAGGAATATGAAAACTAACAACCTTACGAAAGCAATCAATTTTGGCATGATGAGCAGTTAATCAATCAATCCCCAAAATCACATCAAAAGCAAGTATCTTTAAAGAAATAAGGTCAACAGGTAATGTGATGGTGCCAACTTAGATCAAACAAGATTTATAAATAGTGGATGTGATGAAAGTTTCTCTTAACGGAGTTTTAACAAATAAGTTAAAGTCTAATTTTCACCAGAGTCAAGTTTAAACGTTGAGTATAAGCAGGAGAGATAAATGAATGGGTAGAACTGGTATCTAATAAGGTATAAACTTCGTAAGAATTTATAATTAACTAACTCGTGCTAACTTCATTCGGGTTACTCACTTTTTGAGAAGTCACAAAAAATGCTCTTCCAAGAACGGATGACTTTGACTTGTCCGGGACAGCCTTTTGAGTCACAATCCCCGCTGGACTGGGTTTTGCTACCGTACAATCTCGAGTGATATGACCTTCTTTTCCATAATTATAACATACCTTGGAAGGTTGTGAACAGTTTGGACTTATGTGTCCCTCTTCTCCGCATCTGTAGCATCTAACTGGCGGTCATTCTCCTCCTCTAAAATTCGTTGCTGGTGTTGGTGCCGACGTCTTCACGTCATTGTTAAATCTTCTCTTCTTGAAATTTCCACTTGAGTTATTTCTTCTATTACCTTGGCCATAATTACCACCAAAGTGGTTACCATTTCTGGCATGATAATTTCCTCCACGATGGTTATCCTTGTTCCGATGACCGTTGTCATCGGTACGATTATCATCGAGTTGTAGGTCGTTATTCTTCGATTGAGCTGAGTCATTATCGCGCTCCAATAACTGAGCCCTATTTATAACATCTGAATATAAATAAAGTTTCTGAGAAATGAGGTATTGACGTATTTTGGGTTTCAAACCTCGCAGAAACATTCGCGTCATTCTCTCCTCATTATCAACCAAATGTGATGCAAATCGAGACAACTCGGCAAACTTAGCTTTGAACTGCGACACGTTCATATTGTTTTGCTCCAGCTTGATGAACTCTACCTCCTTCATGTGATGAATACTTTCGGGAAAGTACTTGTCGTTGAACAATTCTTGGAACTTCTCCCAAGACATCTTCAGTGTGGTAGGTTGAGTACGCTTTACGGATTCCCACCAATAATTTGCCTCTCCTTGTAACATGAAAGTGGCGAAAGGAACCTTTTTCTCCTCTGAGTATCCTAAGACATCAAATATCTTAGTGATCTGCTTTATCTACGTCTCTTCCGTAAGTGGTTCTGGCTTTCCCAAAAACTCCGGCGGTCCTAACTCCTTGAACTTCTTAGCGGTGACCATCCGTGAGTTGCCAGTGTTTCCACCTGCATTTTGAATAGTAGTCTCTCTCGTTTGGATTTACATGAATTCTAGAAAGTTCCTAAACATACCATCGTTCATCATCTACTCAGTGGTGTTATTCACAGGAGGAACATTGCCAACCTGTTGCACATTCTCCTCGTTGGTGAGCAAATGTGTCTCCACAGTCTCATTTACTCCACCGTTAACATTCTCAGTTGACATTCTTAATACTGCCATAAAATAAGGGTTAATTAAACAAATTAACAAATCACATAATACCCCTATATTATGACCGAACAACAAATAAGCTTAGGTAGGACACACTAGCGAAGGATTTATTCGTCTCTCCCCTCCTAGTTCTATTCCCCGATCTCCGCCAAAGATCATATCCCTAAACTCTGATACCAATTGTGACACCCCCAAAATAGGTCCAATCCAACTAACCTATTCTGAGTCGCCAAATACATGGTACAGACACAACTACAACTTCATTAATTCAATTGTCGTGCAAAATACGACAACACATAAATTGTGAGTTTAAATACAAATATTGTCATCTAGACAATATCCACACTCAAATAAGTCCTCATTATAATTATTGATACACTATTTTACAAAATAGTGAGGACTACTAAAACAACTGTCTTGAACCATTACTTTATACCCCGACTAGTTTCCGCTATATTCTCGTCTCCTAAGAAAAAAAATGGAACAAAAAAGAAAAGGGTGAGCTCAACTAGCCCAGTAAAGAATATTATGACTAAAATAATGTACAACAAATTATCCTTAGTCTTCAACAGGGAAAAATCTGATAGAATACAATAGACAAAGTTTTAGATCAACAACTACAGCGGAAACAATAATTCATTAGAAGAGTTAAGTAGAGAATGAAATCTACTATCATCTATGAATTTAAAAGTCCATCATCGATATTTTATCCCTGTAACATCAATCAATATACATCATAAATCAAATATTCATCTTTTCACTACAGGCCAAAAATATTCACCAATTGGTCATGTTAATCTAAACACCTGTTCAACTTTGTACTACGGGCCAAAGATATTCATCAGTTGATCATGTTCATCTAAACACTTGTTCATCTTTGCACTACTGGCCAAAGATATTCATTATAAAATCATTCATCTTTGCAATACGTGTGACGCCCCCAAAATAGGTCCATTCCATCCAACCCATTCTGAGTCGCCAAATACATGGTACAGAAATAACTACAATTTTAATATTACAACATATAAACTGTGAGTTTAAATACAAATATTGTCGTCTAGACAATATCCACACGTAAAGAATATAATGACTAAGATAATATACAACAAATTATCGTTAGTCTTCTACAGGGAAAAGTCTAATAGAATACAATAGACAACCAGTTTTAAATCAACAACTGCAGCGGAAAATAACAATTTATTAGAAGAGTTAAGTAGAGAATGCAAACTACTATCTTCTATATATAAATTTAAAAGTTCATCGTCGATATTTTATCCCTATAACATCAATCAATATATATCTGGAATCAAATATTCATCTTTGCACTACAGGCCAAAGATATTCATCAGTTGGTTATGTTCATCTAAACACTTGTTCATCTTTGCACTACGGGCCAAAGATATTAATCAGTCGGTCATGTTCATCTCAACACCTGTTCATCTTTGCACTACGGGCCAAAGATATTCATCAAGAAATCATTCATCTTTGCACTACAGGCCAAATATATTCAGTAATATCATCATTTAGGACTGAGGATGATGAAAAATATTTTAAAGAAAATGAATCCAGTGAAACAAAAGAACAAATATTAAGGATTCATATTTTAAATAATTCAAGTTCAAAAATACTTCATAAGTAATCAGAGTGGAGTAAAATTCAAAAAAGATCAAAATATGGATACAATCAAAGCTAGTATCCATAATAGATATTTTGGACAAAAAGAAGAAATTTCATTTTTTGGTGAATAGTGTCGTATTCGTGAATAGTGACGTATACATGAATAGTAACTCCGACACTAAAAGATAGAAATTTCACGAAAAACATCATCATGCTTCATGAATAGTACTCGTGAATAGTAATTCATGAATAGTAACCCCGACATGAAAAAGTTCCAAATTTGATAAAAAGTTTCAACCAATATTTCAGTATAATGATATTGAAGAAATAATATCATTTGAGAAAAAAAATAACATCCCTTACCTCGAAAGACAATACTTCTAGTTGAAACACCGGATATAAGCTATGAATTGAACTTGCATCGTATAGCAACAGTACTCAAAGTATACTCAAAATACTCACAAGAATACGCTCGATAATATATAGAGAGAGAACTTCAGTTTCTAGTGTGATTTTTAATTCTAACCTAAGCACCTATTGATAAGAAATTGCTTAGAACACCAAAGCAGAAAATTTAATAAATTAATAATATATATTTATTAAATTCTCACGCACACCTAATCTGATTCAAATCAGCCACCACACCTTACCTAAATAAAAAAAACGTTTTTCATAATTAAAATATTTTAAACTTTCAAAAATCAATTATTTCGGAACTTCAGAACTTCAATAATTCATAATAAATAGTATTTTTATCAAAAAATTCGAATCTTGCGAATTTTTATAGGAAATTCAATTCTCTACAACTTTGTAGAAGAAAGTTTTTCCAAATTCCAAACAAAAATTGACCGAAATCCATAAACGGACGATTTAACAAGCTATAATCAAATTTCAGTCAAGAAATGGGGTCCACCTACACATAAAACATGCTTTAAATATTTTTGGTAACAAAAATACTCCTCCACATATACTCATATATCTCACATTCATCGTAAAATAAAATGAATTATTTAAATGAATTATTTTATCAGAAAAAGATAAAATATTAATTTTCAACAATTGTCACATTAAAATTTTCTCCATCTATATCCACATAAAATCAATATTTTCCTCATCATATAAATCAATAATTAATTATTCGCAAATAATATTATAGAATTACAGTACTGGAAACCAGGCCGTTCCGAGGAAAGAGGGGACTTTCCAATAAAGATTTCTCCTTACTGGCGCACAATTAGGTGACCAAACATCTCCTTAGACAGAACTTCTAGACATTCCGAATAATGTTTTCTAATAATATTATTCAGATAATATGAATTATTGCTTTGATAATGAAAAATACTGTGTAGTGACAATTATTAAAATAACAGTAATATAAAAAATCAACGCAGCAATTATTGAATCAATAAAATAAATTACTGAACCGTAATTACTGTAACAATTATTGAGTAATGCCTTCTTACGTAAGAATCAATAATTGGTGCAATACCGTGTGCTACTGTGCAACAACGCGCATTACTGTATTTTAACCACCGGGTATTCCAACAGTATTAACGGTCACAACTACGCCGTTATTTTTAAACAACTTATACTTGTTGTTTTCTTCATCCAATCGCTTTCCGTTATGGGGCCCACAAAAGACTGCGCCGTCGTACGAATATTCTCCAACAGCAAGAATATTTAACGACCAAACGAATATTCCCCGACAACAATGAATATTTTATAACCACCTGCTTATTTTAAAATATTTGCGCATTTTACCCATAACTAACCACATTAATCAAATCAACCCCTTACTATTTCAAAATGATAAATAGAGGAAATTAAATTTTATTTATTAATAATTTGGGGTCTTACACTACGGGCCAAAGATATTCAGTAATATCATCATTTAGGACTGAGGATGATGAAAAATATTTTAAAGAAAACGAATCCATTGAAACAAAAGAACAAGTATTAAGGATTCGTACTTTAAACAATCCAAGTTCAAAAATACTTCATAAATAACCAGATTGGAGTAAAATAAAATTCAAGAATGAAGATCAAAATATAGATCCAATCAAAGATAGGAATCATAACAGACAATCTTGGACACAGAAAAGAAAATTTAATTTTTCTGTGAATAGTGTCGTATTCGTGAATAGTGCCGTATACGTGAATAGTAACTCCGACCTCAAAAGATAGAAATTTCATAAAAAAACAACATCATCACGCTTCGTGAATAGTACTCGTGAATAGTAACTCGTAAATAGTAACTCATGAATAGTAACCCCGACATGAAAAAGTTCCAAATTTGATAAAAATTTCCAACCAATATTTCGGCATAATGATATTGAAGAAATAATATCATTTTCGAATAAAATAACATCCCTTACCTCAGAAAGAATAGTACTTCTGACTGGACTACTGGATATAGTGCTGAAAGAACTTGCACCGTATAGCAATAGTCAAAGTACTAAAATACTCACAAAATACGTTCGATATTATAGAGAGAGAAAGAGAGAGAAAACTTGTGTTTCTGATGTGATTTTCAATTCTAACATAAGCACCCTATTTATAGGAAAATACTTAGAATACCAAAGTAAAAAATTTAATAAAATAATAATATATATATTATAAATTTCCTACGCACTCCTCATTTGATCAGCCACCAAGTGCCCACCTCACCAAACTCAAAAAAAAACATTTTTCTTAATTAAATTATTTAAAACTTCCAAAAATCAATTATTTCGGAACTTTGGAACTTCAATAATTCATAATAAATAGCCCTTGTATCAGAAAAATCTAATCTCGCGACTTTTTATAGGAAATTCAATTCTCTACAACTTTACAGAAGAAAATTTTTCCAAATTCCAAACAGAAATTGACCGAAATTCACAAACGGACGATTTACAATCTATAATCAAATTTCAGTCAAGAAATGGGTCCACCAACATGTTTAACATGTTTTTAGTATTTATTGCAACAAAAATAATCCTCCTCCTTAGTTACTCATATATCCCACATTCATTGTAAAAATATAATCATTATTATATTATAATAATATAATAAAATATTATTTTATCAGAAAAGATAAAATATCGATTTTTTTAACAATTGTCACTTTAAAAATTTTCTTCATCTATATCCACATAAAATCAATATTTTCCTCATCATATAAATCAATAATTAATTATTCATAAATAATATTACAGAATCACAGTACTGGCAACCAGGCCGTTCCCAGAAAAGAAGGGGCTTTCCAATAAGAATTTTTCCTTATTGGCGCGCAATTAGGTGACCAAACCTCTCCTTAGACAGAAATTTCTAGACATTGCCAAAAATGTTTTCTAATAATATTATTCAGATAATATGAATTATTACTTCGATAATGGAAAATACTGTGTAGTGACAATTATTAAAACAACAGTAATATAAAATATCAACGCAGCAATTATTGAATCAATAAAATAAAATATTGAACAGTAATTACTGTAACAATTATTGAGTAGTGCCTTCTTACGTAAGAATAAATAATTGATGCAATACCGTGTGCTACTGTTTAACAACGCATATTACTGTGTTTTAACCACCGGGTATTCCAACAGTATTAACGGTAACAACTGCGCCGTTATTTATAAACAACTTATACTTGTCTTTTTCTTCATCTAATCGCTTTTCGTTATGGGACCACACAGGGCTACGCCGTCGTACGAATATTCCCCGACAGCAAGAATATTCCACGACCAAACGAATATTCTCCGACAACAATGAGTATTTTATAACCACTTGCTTATTAGAAATATTTGCGCATTTTACCCATAACTAACCACATTAATCAAATCAACCATTACTATTTCAAAATTATAAATAGAGAAAATTAAATTTTCATTTATAAAAAGTTGGTGCCTTACATATTCCATCACTTTGCCACACTAAGCATATCACACAAGCTTACATTAAGCTTATTACTTATTCTTATTACTTATTCATTTTCCAACACATTACTATAATCAAAATTATGTACTTCTCCATAACATAAGATGTTTTTATCATGTTTTCTCTAAATATAAAAACTAATCATAATAACACGATTTACTCATTTTTGCAAGATATTATTCTTAATATAATACCTTTGTATTATTAAAATATTTATATGTACGACACACGTACACACTATATATGGAAAATAAGTTTATTTCCTATTATGATAAATTGTTTCCATTAACTTATATAGCAAATATGTTTTAATATATTTACCACATTACTTAATCACACACATTTCCTCGTACAAAGCTATATAAGGTAATATTAAAATAATATTCTCCCTTTTATTAAAATAATCAAATGCTAGAATTTATTTTAACATCCTTTAGTACAAATAGACTATAATTATTTCTCGTCCACCAAATCACATAATTCAAGGTATATATATAACACATATACATTCCTTTAATCTTCCCTTATCGCCGTGTATCAAATTACTCAATAATTCTCTAACCATTTTAATGGTATATCAATTTTCTTCTCTCATCAACAACGTACATATATACAAGTCTAAACCTAGCATTTATCGAGTTTTTAATAGTATTCAATATAGTACACTGAGTGGTTTCCCACAAACAACCAACTAATTTGTTTTTGTCTCGTCTACACTGTTTTCACAGTGAGTTAGATTGGTTACTAATTAGTATATACCTCCACTCTCTGAAGGAATTGGTTAGCCCAGCTCCTATACATCCACCATTAAAGAGTAAGGTTGCACCGCCTTAGGCTTGATACTTACTCATACCAATACTCAAGAAATTGGTGATTATCACAGATATTTAATGTCACCAACTTACTATTATAAAATAATTTAACATAAATTATTTAATATCAATAGATAATTTTTATCCATCTTCTTACTAATTTATCTTTACAATTCATAATAAATATATAATAATGATATATTTATTAAACACATAAATCACATATTGCATAGTTTATATTACCCCATGCAACACCATTCCAGATACCTCACCACACATATATATTGTTATTTGAACCCTTCTCATGCCTTAAGAATTTTATTTAATAAATTCTTATTTTAATAATTCCTAAAAATTCGGGTTCTTACAGCTCGTCTTGGGTAGTTCGCAGTTTCTACTAATTAATTAGTTGATCCTCATTTGGACCACGTTGTGTTTGGGCTTCGTTGCACTTTTATTTCTCAATGAGGTTCACTACAACAAAAAAAGTTATTTTCGACGGAATATTCCGTCGGTAATAAGCATTTTCTGTCGATTTTAACCCTATTTCCGACGAAATATTCGGTCGACAATTCGGTCGTATATAAGCAAGTCGAAATTAAGTTCGTCGATCTTTCAGTCGGGGATACTTAACATCTCAATTCGGTTGTATTTATTTTGTATTATACTATTTTTAATTAAATTAAGTCCATTTTTTTTATTGAATTTATACTAAAGTTAAATTTATTTTGATTTTATTTAACTAAGTAAATGCTACTCAGTTTAATTGTATTTATTTTGTATTATATTATTTTTAATTAAATTAAGTCCATTTTTATTGAATTGAATTGAATTTAATTTGTATTATCTTAAATTAAATCATATTTTTATTTATGTTATTTTAAATAAAATTATTTATTTTATTTTATTTTAATTTAATTTAAATTTATTTGTATTATATTAAATTATAATATTTAATTTATTTAAAATTTATTATCTTAAATTAATTAAATTTAATTTGTATTATATTATATCATATTTTTTATTTTATTTTATTTTAAAATAAGTAAATGTTACTTAGTATATTTTAATATTAGAAACTAATTATATTAATTATTTAAATTAATTAAAATGAAGTAAGAAGCATTTAATTTAATTAAATTAAAATGAAGTAAGTAACATTCTATTTATATTATTTTAATATTATGAAACATAAGGAATATATACACGTGTACAGTGCCTCCAAATTTTGTAATTGATTAATTCTGACAGAAATTCGGTCGAGAATTCCGTCGGAAATAACAAATATACCTACTGCTAAGCTATACCTAAACATAATCCAAATTTTATCAAACCCAAATTGTAGTAAATATCCAACCCAAATTGCAGTAAATATCAAACTGAAATTGCAACATATATATGAAACTCGAATTGCAGCATTCCAAACCTAATTTGAACAATATTATAATCAGCCTCAACATCAGTTTCATATATATATATATATATATATATATATATATATATATATATATATACGGATAGGATCTTAGACGAACCATTTGAACGGACCATTTGAAGGACTAAAGGAAACACGCGGGTCAAATTTGCTGAGATCCGAGTCGATTCAAATAGACCATTTCTAAATGAAACACTCGATAATTGGCAAATACAAACAAATTTCACAGATCTAATACAAACAAATTTCACAGAGCTGCGATTCTCTCAATTACATCCATTTCGCGAATTTGGCAGAGTTGAAGCAAAGAGATCTCATACTCCCTCACCTCAAACCCGTCCATTTTGCGAATTCAGAGAGCTGAAGCAAGGGGGCGATTCTCACTAGATTCCGATTCTCTCAAACCCATCCATATGAAAGTCCCTTTCGCAAACCCCTCTTTATATAATTCCGGAAGATATTAAAGGTTTGATACAGAGAGACGTTGTGCCAGAAGTTCTGAAGAAGCCTTTCTCTCCCTCGACATACAAGGATTACTTTGCTTCGTTGCTTTACGCTAAGGACTACTACCTTGAGGTATCGTAAAAAATCTGTATTTTTGTTTTCTTTCCACTCATAAATACTATATAGAAATTATCACACCATCGTCAATTCACAGTGCCTTGTAGAACAGTACGACTTTTCGATTTGATATTAGAGTTGTATAATGGGAGAATAAGTTATAGTCATAACACTATAACTTATGGCTGAGTATACCTGAAAGGGGGAATAAGCAAGATGGTCTTTAGATTTTGCTCTGTGATTTTTAGTAGTGGAGTAATGTTGGATTGATGATGGCCTGTTAATTTGCGGGCCATAGATGCTTCCCAATTGATGGATGTTAATTTCAATTGCTATGCAAACTACCAGTGCATCCCACAATGAGAGTCCTATGTTGTTTCGGAACAGAGGGAGTACATTATAAATTCTTTATCAAATTCTAAGCAAACTGTTTATCAACTTTGGAAATCAGAATATGCATAGGTTATGAACTTATTAATGTCTTTACAAAACCTTCTCAATGAATAAGGTTCGCACAAGAATATATAATAGGTAATTCTTTTTCGCTTTTGCTTCTAAACATGCTTTATTTAGAGTTAAACATCCTTTCTGAGATATTATCTATGACAAATTTATGGTTGTAGAGTTACTTTCCCAGTTAACAAGCCTAATTTATGGTTGTGGAACATCAGTTTATATTATCTATGACAGATTTGCAACCATTGAGATAGACTTGAAAGGTAATTAGGAATATAACGCACTGGCCCATACATTAAATTCTCTATTTTTCTTATCTTTTTATAAGCTTATAAGTGTTAATATTTATATTTTACTATTTTATATCCTTTTATAAAGGATATTTTCATTATAGAGTTTTCAACTAACATTTTGTTTTTCATTTCAAGATGAGATTTTGTGGTGCTAAACCTGATGCTCTTCACAGTGCCTCTAACTATGTTGCAAAGTATAAACCTGATGATGTGTTTCTACTCTCTCATATTTTGTTTGATGATATTGATTTGTTATCTGTAATCATTTTTGGCATTATTATTATCATTTTTTTGGCAGTTCTGATAAACTAGAAGATTCAAATGGAAGCAATGCTGAGATTTTGGAATGGACTGCATCTTGGATTGGACTGCAGAGTCTAGCTTTGCAGAATTAATTATTTTTTGTAGTAATGAAAGCATTTCAAGTCACTAGTGTGGAGTTGTTGTATAATTTAATTTGAAGCAATGCTGAGATTTTGGAAGCAATCCTGATGTTGTTTCTATTGCTGGGCTGCTGCGATTTTGGAATGGACTGCAGAGTCTAGCTTTATAAAATTAATTATTTTGTGTAGTAATGAAAACATTTCAAGTCACTAGTGTGGAGTTGTTGTATAATTTAATTTGATGTCTTGTGCATGTTTAAAGACTGAGCATTTTTATGCTTTCAGTTTGTAAGCATCTTATGTATTGATAACTCATAGGATGTCTGTTATTTTGGAGTACTGACATTGAGATAATATAAAATCAAGTGTGTGTTTTCTTATGTATAAGAGTAATATTAGGATTTTCAGTTGTGTATGAAATTGAACTCTTTGCTCTTTAACTCACTTTCCAACCCAAATAATGATAACAATTACTTTAACCTTACTTAGTACTGTAATTTTATGCAGTATTCTGCATGAAGAGTAGGCATTTTCAATAATTTAGCTGAGGCCTCTAAGAATTGGGAAAACAACTACCAATCTCATATAATTCTTGTCCCTGAAAGATTGAAGCACAATCTTTATAAATTATAAGTATCAAACACACAAGAAATTACAACCGATTTAGAACCCAGATTTAGAACATAGTAATTTTCATACCATAGATCCACCAATCTCATACATAACATGTTGGTTAAATAATGAAAATTATCAAAATTGCAACCGATTTAATGTTTCGAACTTGACATCACAGCCAACTTTCTTCAATAAATCAGAGCTTGAAACAGCAGAGGTGCATCCAAAATCACTCTCAAAATGTGGAAGTTCATTCAAAGGAGACTATAAATTCCGCTCTAGAGCTGCAGACTCAGAGACAAGTACACTCTTGATGTAGCTTCCTTGGTCAAGACAATCTGATGCGAATAAGAGATCATCAAATGCAATGTACGGGTATTCTAAGAGTCACCTTAGTCTGTAAACATGTTATTTAAATAATTAATTGAATTGCAAAACAAAAAACAAAAAATTTGTTCTTTCAACAGAGATTTATAACAAGGTAAGTATTTGAATATGAACATCAGAGAGGAAGCATTTTTAATAAGATTTTAAAATTTTAACACCTAAATTATATTATGATCAATGCCATATGATTTTTACTAATAGCAGTTCTAACTTCATTCATACAGAATAATCAGATTTTTTGAATCTTATCTATTTAACATGGTTGTGGGTACAAAGTTGGTCACTTAATGTATGTGTAAACTTATTTATTGTCTTTTCTGTGATATAGAACTGCTAAATTACTTAAACATATAAGGAATAATCATCTATATAAGCTTATAAAATTATGAAATCTTTATAAATAGATAGTTCAATCATATGAAGTATTTCAGATATCACCTGCATTATTAGCACAATAGTAGGAAACTATGAAAATGAGTAACTCAACTGAGTTAATCTATAACTCATTATCTCCTCAACAATTTTACAGAGAAAATAAACTAATTTTTCATGTTTTAATCAAAATAACCTTATTGAGACATTTTTACAAACACCTAACACATATAAGTTAAGATTTTATAGGGATATTGAAGTATAAATATGAGACCCCAGATTTTACGAATAAAGATTTAATTTTCTTAAAATATTTTTTCAAAATTTTGGTGTGGATTTGAGATAACGTTATAGTTGTGGGTAATATTTATAAATTTTACAAAGTACGCAAGTTGTTATATAATATTCGATTGGTCGGGGAATATTCGTACAACGACACAATCATTGGTGGAAACCACAACGAAATTATTATCGGATTGAGAAAATGACAAAAAAATATTTTTATGAAAATAACGGTGGAAGTTTTACCGTTTAAAATAGTTGAACTAACCGGTAGTAAAAGTGCAGTAATACGTGTGGTTGCATAGTGACACACGGTAATTGTTATTGATGCTTATGTGAGAAGTCACTCAGTTATAATCAATTATTGCTACAGTAATTGTTGTATCATATCTCTCATATTATTGATTCGATTATTGTCATAGTATCGTCTGCATAATATGTTATATTATTAAATCAATAATTAAGACGACAAAGTTATACATATTATTGAATTGCAATAATTACAATGTCTAGAAGTTCTGCCAAGGAGATGTTTGGTCACTTAATTGGGCGCTAATATGGAGAAATCCTTATTGGAAAGCCCCTTCTTTCTTGGGAACAACCTGGTTGATAAATATTGTGAGTTATAATATTAATGATGAATGTTATTTAAAATTGAAGTTGTGTTCGGAGTTGAATTTGGAGACACGGACGTGATATTTGAGTTCAAAACGATGAAATTAGTAAAAATAGACTATAAACACAAAACTTTTCGGGTTTTACTCTTTGGTCAAAAAGTCAACAGTTGACTTTTTTGAAAAAAAATTCAAACTTCAAAATTTATATTTTTGATAAAAAAAATAGTTTCATTATGTTGGAATTATTTGTGTTAGTGAAAATCGACAATTATTTCGATAATAATTAATGTCTGAAGGTTATATTGACCAATCGGGTATTTAACCGGATAAATGAGCAATTGATTGCTATTATTTCACATGATTATAACTATTTATTCACATGTGTATACTATTGTTTCACATCCTTGTTACTATTAGGGGAGTTGGTGCAAGATTGATAATACTTGCATAACTAAGTTAAAAATGGAGGTATAGATGGAGGTACTATATTGTAATTTGTATTTTCACATGTCTAGAACTATTGATTCACATAATTTACTATTGAATCACATTATTTACAAATATGTGAACGACCCAAATCACATTATTGCGTTACAACCAAACGAGATAGCCGAAGATTTAACGTACGAGGAGGTACCTGTCAAGATCTTGGATAGGAAAGAACATGTCCTATACACAAAGGTGATACCTCAAGTTAAGATTTTGTGGAGGAACCATGCTATTGAAGAAATGAACTGTGATTTGGAATCAGAAATTAAAGCGAGGTATCCTCACCTTTTCGAAACACCAGGTACGTACGTCAATTTCGAGGACAAAATTTCATAAGAAGGGGAGGTTGTAAGACCCCAGCTTTTTATAAATAAAATTAAATTTTTCTCTAATTATTATTTTGAAATAATAAGGTGTTAATTTGATATAATATTTTGGTTATGGGTGAAATGTGAAAATTTTGCAAAATAAGCAAGTGGTTATAAAATATTCATTATTGTCGGGGAATATTCGTTTGGTCGTGGAATATTCTTGTTGTCGGGGAATATTCGTACGACGGCGCAGCCATTTGTGGGTCCCAAAACAGAATAACTGTCGGATGAAGAAAACGACAAAGTATGGGTTTTTATAAATAACGACATAATTATTACTGTTAACACTGCTGGATTACTTGGTGGTTAAAATACAGTAATACGCGTGGTTACACAGTAGCACAAGGTTTTGCACAGTATTTTTAAATTATTGATTCTTACGTAAGAAGGCACTACTCAATAATTGTTACAGTAATTACTGTTCAATATTTTATTTTATTGGTTCAATAATTGTTGCGTTGATATTTTATATTATTGTTGTTTCAATAATTGTCACTGCACAATATTTCCCATTATCGGATCAATAATTCATATTATTTGAATAATATTATGAGATAGAATTATTGACAATGTCTAGAAAGTTTTGTCAAGTAGAGGTTTGGTCACCTAATTGCGCGCCAGTAAGGAGAAATCCTTATCTGAAAGCCCCCTCTTTTCTGGGAACTACCCGGTTGTCATAAATGTGATTCTGTAATATTATTTGTGAATATTTATTTATTGATTTATATGATAAAGAAATATTTATTGATGCATATTTAAATGATGGATTTATTTATGTGGTTATAAATGAAGGAATTAATGTTGAGGTGTTTTATCAGTATTTTATCAGAATATTAAAAATTAAACCAGTGTTCTTGAGATATATTGCGTGAGTTATAATTTTTAATCCGATCGTTGGATCATTGTGATTTTTGGATATTTTATACATATATAAGTTGAGTATATGTCCACAAATTTTGAACAGTTAAAAATGAGCGAATGATTTGTTATGAATTTTAAGAGGTGACTAGTTCAGAAATTGTTGAAGTTTCAGAATTTATCATTTTGGTGGAAAATTCTAGAATTGGTGGGCCCCACTTTTGGTTAGTGAGAAATGTGCTCAAATTAAATTTCAAATGTGGTAGGTGGAAATAGTAGCAGGTAAAGTCATTAGGTAGCAGGTCAAGTCTGCTTCGACGTGCTAACATTTTTCTATAAATAGAGGGCTAAGTTAGAATTAAAAATCACACCAGTATAAGTTTTCTCTCTTTCTCTCTCTATATTATCGAGCGTATTCTTGTGAGTATTTTGATACTTTGAGTGTTGCTATTTAGTATAAGTTTCATTCAGCATCATATCCGATATTCCATTCCGAAGTACAGTTTCTTTGAGGTAAAGGATGTTATATTCTTCGTAAATGATATTATTTCTTTCGATATCATTATGTCAAAATATTGGTCTGAACTTTTTATCAAATTTAAAACTTTTTGTGTCGAGGTTACTATTCACGTATACGACACTATTCACCAAAAAATAAAAATTTTTCTTTTTATCCAAGATGTCTATTATGGTTACTATCTTTGATTGTTTCCATGTTTTGATCTTTATTTTTGAATTCAGCTTCAAATTTAGTTATTATGGAGTATTATTGAACTTGGATAAACTGTAATACGAATCCCTAATATTTGTTCTTTTATCTCACTGGATTCATTTTCTTTAATATATTTTTCATCATCCTCAGTCCTAAATGATGATATTATTGAATATCTTTGGTCTGTAGTGCAAAGATTAATGATTAACTGATGAATATCTTTGGCCTGTAGTACAAAGATAAATGATTATCTAATGAATATCTTTGGCTCGTAGTGCAAAGATGAACAAGTGTTGAGATGAACATGACCAACTGGTGATACAAATGAATATCTTTGGCCTGTAGTGCAAAGATAAATATTTGATTCAAGATGTATATTGATTGATGTTACAGGGATAAAATATTGATGATGGACTTTTAAATCTTAGAAGATAGTAGAATTCTTTCTCTACTTGACTCTTCTAATGGATTGTTGTTTCCGCTGTAGTTGTTGATATTAAACTTGTTGTCTATTATATTTTATCAGATTTTTCCCTGTTGAAGACTAATGATAATTTGTTGTATATTATCTTAGTTATAATATTCTTTACTGGGCTAGTTGAGCTCACCCTTTTCTTTTTTGTTCCATTGTTCTTCTCAAGAAGAGAGAATTTAGCAGAAACTAGCCGGGGTATGGAGTGATGATTCAAGATAGTTGTTTTAATAGTCCTCACTATTTTATAAAATAGTGTATCAATAATTGTAATGAGGACTCCTTTTGAGTTTGTATACTCTCTATTAGACAATAGTTGCATTCAAACTCACAGTATATGTGTTGTAGTATTTTGCACGATAATTGTATTACTGAAGTTGTATTTGTTTATATACCATGTATTTGGCGACTCAGAATGGGTGATGTATACCTATTTTGGTGGCGTCACAGCTAAAGTCTTATTCTAACAGCAGTAAATGGAAGTGTGATTAATCTAGTTAAAACTAATTAACAAAGCAAGTAAATGGAAAACGAATGGTAATCTAAGGAAATACAAGCTAAGGTCACAACTTCACCCCACAGAGGCATTCTGTCGAACACCTGGCGTGCTTTGTTTCATCAAACTAGCTACCCTTCTCTCTTTGGTCTTAATGGTCACGAAAATTTATCGACCGAAAATACACATGTGCCTATGCACCTCTATCGAGGTATGCACAAACATATCCTCTCCAGATCCACCCAAAAGGGAATAGAACAGAAAATAACATCCAAGATAGATTCAATCCTACACATGTCTATGCAAATCAATCATAACAAGGATTTAAGCATAGGTTCTCAATTAGGTCGCACGTGGCGCACAGAGATATGTCTATTCTACGCACAACTTATGCAGTCAAAACCCACAATCGCATGGCAATATATTTAGATGTAAATCTACAATCCTTCTATCGATATCATACAGATTATCAAAATCATCACTAATATCTTAGCGAGAATCATAAAGCACAAATATATTAATCCAAATCATATGGTGTCAACCAAAGAGATAAGACAGTCAATTTAAATAACAAAGGGTTCCATTATAACCTTAGAGCAAATATTCAGTTCATAGCCATTAAACCAAATACAAGTAGCAATAAAGACAACATTTTAAAATACAAAATTAGATAAAATAAATGGATAGAAGAAACTCTGTCAAAGCCCCTTCAATCTCCACGCATTTCGCTCAAATCAAGCTTTCCAATCCATGTTGCTCGTAGCTCTTGTGCTCCAAAGAAATACAGACTTCTCCCTAAATCAACCTAATCTATATGTATAGACAACAATTAAGGGAAAGAAAGAGAAATTCCAGAAGAAAACTAAAAACTAAGCTAAAACTAAATAACAACTATGATATAGGATGTCTGGTATCTGAAGCAGAGGCTTTTTTCTGTTATATATGCATTTTTTTTCCTTCAAGCTAGGTCAAAAGAAATTTGTCTCTGCCGGGGCACCGGAGCTCGAGCTGCAGCACAAGCAATAGCCTTGTGATTGGCGATGCGGCGCCACGTGTGCTTAGTAAACACGGAGCTCACACTACAGCGCGAGTCTTTATAAAGTCATTGGCGCTGCGGCGCTATAGTGATGTCAGTTGGCCTAGGAAGGTGGCGCTGCAGCGCGGCCAATAAGTTTGGCATTGGCGTTGCAACACGAGTATGAGAAATATGACCATGTTGTCCATAATTGCTAGAAAACACCTTTAACGCTCTGCAATTCATCGATTAAGCACAATAACACTATAATCATATTAAACCATATAAAGTGTACAAGAACATGCAACTATTTAAGTCATAAAGTATCTGATTCGCGGTTATAAATCCCACTCATAAGACCGCATGTGCAGTCGTTGATATTAGTAATAGCGACCGACATATGCGACCGTGATTTACTCCAATCGTTATATTATATCAGCGACCACATGACATCGCTGAGCGGTCGCTTACATAAATTTGCCTCCAAAAAATTGACGTGAAATGTTGACGCAGAAGTTTTGTGCGACCACTTAAAATTAGTGACCGTGTAAGACCCCAACTTTTATGAATAAAGATGAATTTTTTATAAATATCTTTTTTGAATATTATGGAATGAATTTGATATAATATTATAGTTTTGGGTAATATTTATAAATTTTGCAAAGTACGCAAGTTGTTATATAATATTCTATTGGTCGGGGAATATTCGTTTTAACAGGGAATATTCGTACAACGACATAATCATTGGGGGACCCCATAACTGAATTATTGTCGAATTGAGAAAACGAAAAAATATTTTATGAAAATAACGGCGGAAGTTTTACCGTTAACTGTTGAAACACTCGGTGTTAAAAGTACAGTAATACGCGTAACACGGGATTGATTATTGATACTTACGTGAGAAGTCGTTCAGTTTTGTTCAATTATTATTACAGTAATTGTTGCATAGTATCTCACGTTATTTGATTCAATTATTATCAATATTTTATAATCAATAATTGAGATGACAAAGTTATTAATATTATTATTTGCAATATTAACGATGTCTAGAAGTTCTGTCAAGGAGAAGTTTGGACACCTAATTGCGCGCCAATGGGGAGAAATCCTTATTGGAAAGCCCCCTCTTTCTTGGGAACGACCTGGTCGATTAATATTAAGAATTATAATAATGATGATGAGTTTTGTTTTATTAGTATTATTAATGTAATAAAACAGAAAAGCTTTTTATATAAAACAGAATGCTTTTATAAAGTTATTCGTTTTATTAGACTAATAGTAAAATCTTTTTATATAAAACAGAATAATTTTATAAAAGTATCTGTTTTATTAGACAATAATTAGAATATATTATATTTTATTATGCATAGTGCCTGCATAGTATTTGCATAGTAAAATCTTTTTATATAAAATAGAATACTTTTATAAAGTTATTCGTTTTATTAGATTATAAATAGAATACATTATATTTTATTGTAAACCAATCTGGACCATCCATTTAAAGTAAATCAATCTGGACCGTTCATGAATTAGTTACTATGCAGTCCATTCTTCTATAAATAGAAGCTCATTCCTTCATTATTTCTTACGAATACACTGAAACTCTAGAGAGAGAAACTATAGAGAGAGTTCTTCTTCTATAATCTTGAGCGTATTTCTTTAGAATTTAAGAAATCATTGAGCGTAGTGCAAGTTTTCTTTGAGTATATTCTCGCCCTACCAGTCAAAATATTGTTCTTTTACGGTAAGGGATATTATTTGTTGTACTCGTTAGGGGTATTCCTTCTTTCTTATTGGTGAAATTCTTTTGTTATTCCATTCTTTATTATTCTATTGGAATAACCTGTATATGCGGGATACCCTATATTTGGTGAAATTCTTCTGTTATTCCATTATTAATTATTCTGTTGGAACATCCTGTCTGTGCGTTTACGCATGACCTGATTCCGTTGTTTATTATTCTATTGGAACATCCTGTCTTTACATTTACGCATGACCCGGTTCTATTATTTATTATTCTTTTGGAATATCCTGTCGGTGCGTTTACGCATGACCTGGTTCCATTATTTATTATTCTGTTGGAATAACCTGTCTGTGCGGTCTATCGCATGCCTGGTAATTTCTTTTATTATTCCATTCTTTATTATACTTAGTTGGTTAAAGTTTTGACTTCTATACTCCATGAAATTAGTGGAATATCCTTGATATTTGCGCTTCATCCAGTATCTTTTCATGGAAATATTCTTCTAAGCATTCTTGAGTGTTACACTATCAAGAAGTATCATGTTGACAATTTGGACGTTATTGGTTCTTAGATAAATTAATTCTTGAACTTGTTTTATTGAATTCTTATATCATTGTCATCATCCTCATGTTTATATTATGTTGAAAGTCATCTGTGGCCTGTAGTGCATAGATGGACTTGGTATGATTATGACCAGGGATTATTCGGTGTAATCATGACCGTAATATTACAAATGATGTTGAAAAAGTCCTCATTGGCCCGTAGTGCATTGATGGACAGTTGTTGGCATGATCATGACCATTGATGAATACACGAATATCCTTGGCTATGGTGCATGGATAATTTGTGGTTGTGATAATAATGAATATCCTTGGTCGTAGTGCAGGGATGATGTGGATTATTTATTAAGTTGAGTCTCAGCGATAAAAGTCATAAAAAAGCTTTTAAATCATAGAAGATAGTTGATTCTATTCTCTGCTTGACTCTTCTAATGGATTATTTGTTCCGCTGCAGTTAAACTTGATGTTTGTTATATTTTATCAGTTTAACACTGTTGAAGGCTAATGATAATTTATTCTGCATTATCTTAGTCATAATATTTCTTACTGGGCTAGCTGAGCTCACCCTTTTGCATTCATTGTTCTCTTCAGGAAATGAGAATGTAGCAGGGACTAGTCGGGGAACAGAGTGATAGTCCAGATAATAGCATTAGTAGTCCTCACTATTCTATGAAAGTGTGATAATAAATGTAATGAGGACCCCATTGAGTTTGTATATTGTCTAGATGATAATATTTGTATTAAAACTCACAGCATATGTTTAGTCGTATTTTACACGACAGTTGTACAATTAAGTTTTATTTGAATTTTGTACAATGTATTTGGCGACTCAGAATAGATGATGTATACCAATTTTGGGGGCGTCACAGACCGCATGTAGTTACTGATAAAATTAGCGACCGCATACGGTCGCTGATTAATTTTAATGTAATCAGTATCAAGCATTTGCTCGACACAGTATGTGAAAGAAAAAAAAAGAAGGAGGATAAGAGAGAGAAGATGGAGAAGGGGAGAAGAGAAGAGGGACGCCACCCGCTACCGCAACCGCTGTCATCACCGTCCAAACCGCCGCCACCCGCCGCCGCACATGTAACCCTTTTTAATTTGTTCTGTATATGTTAATAATGTGTGGAGTAATCATATTGGGTGTGTTCATATCGTATTAACTTGGAGAATGTTTATTGATATCGTTAGGTTTTCTTAGAAAATATGCTATATGCTTTTATGGCCTGTTTGTGAGTATTTGTGACTCTCCCAAATCTGGGTTCCCTAGCCTCAGGTTTGGTGCTCACGGTCCATCATATATATCAAATTTAACTACCCATTCATTAATGAAAAACATCATTCACTACACGCCCTTAATAAAAACATAATTCAAAACATAATTATACTGTCGTCCCAGGTTAAGTAACCTTAACATAACTTATATAACCTTAACTATTCAAAAGTTTTACAATAATTAATTTACATAATGAAACATAACCATTAAAAATCGATAATAACTACTCTTGAGCCTTGCCTTTGCCTTTGTCCCCTTTAAAACCTTCTGTTACCTCAGCCTTATCTGAAATGTTTTGTTTAAACAAGGATGAGCAACGAGTTTGCTCAGAAAGTTAAAGTATTCAATAAATGATATATATCTTGAATAGAAGAGTCTAGCATCTATAGAACTCCAACAATAATCAAAGGATTTTGAATTAGCTTAAGAATAATTCCTTTTTTATAACAAATACTTTCTTAAACTTCATGTTGAATAACATATCAAGAATGAAAGAGTAAAATTCTTTCAAAGATTCAATCATATTCAAGTGAATAATAAGAATTAACAATACTGCAATAATATTTAATAAAGTGGGATATTCCCAGATTTCATGTTGAGTGATCCCAAAAGGATCATGAACTAATAGATTCATCATTAGTTATTAAAACTAAATTACCTTAGGAATATAAGTTAGTTATAAAAAATAAACTATACTCCTCTGCAAGTACCTGGAGCGACCAATTCCTTTGTACCCTATATTATGCACGATACTCAATAATAGCACATGGGTCATTTTACGACAATAAAGTTTGTTCATCTCAGTCTTATATCATGAGTCCATAACACAACAATATGGTTTGGATTGCTTTCATACTCTGAAGCTTGATTTAAATCACAATTATATTTTTTGAATCATGTTGCAAATATTGGACTTAGAAATTCTTTCTAAATGTATTGAGAAAGGTGTCTAAGCCATTTGAATCGGCTAGTCCAATATCTATGATTTAGAAAGATATCCATACCAATTACTTTGGTGCAGACTCTTATAATCTGCTGAGATGAAAAACCCTCATAACAGGGGAAATTATATAAGGTCAAGAGATCGGCGTGCGCACAAACAACATGTTTAAATATTATGCATAATGTAGGGTACTTTGGGATGATCACCTATTGTACTTGTTTATATTGGGTTATCAGTGAAATAATCTTAATTCTAGTAAGAGTTCTTGGTCCATAGTGACTGCTCAATATTACAATTTTATCCATTTGGAAAAACATTGAAACATTTGAATTCTTTATTAATCCTTCGGTCTATAATGACTTATCATTTAAAATTTAAAGAACAAATTTGAAACTATTGAGACTTATTTGTTTATAACATTATTCTATAAATTTCCAAGCTATCATTTATCACTATACCTTTGAGATTATGAACTTTATACATGCATGTTCACCCTTATTGTTATATTACTTGCTGGGTAAATTTGTTGATCATTCTTTCTTTCCTTAAACATTTTAGTTAAGGTAGAACATTGTGGAACCTCAGGCAAGGTTAAGGGCAAAGGCAAGGTTATGGAGTATCTTTGTCCTTCTATGATATAATTTAATTCTTATGATGTATTAAGACTTATCTATGGTTATGTATTAAGACATAATTAAGGTTATGTATTAAGTCATGTTTAGATCATGGTATGTAATGTATTAATAATGGTTATGAGACTTGGGATGAGAATATTTATGTATTATCAATGTAAATTATTCTATTATTATGTTGTATGAGATATTAGTATGTTGTATAAGTTAGATTGTGGAACACCAGATTCGAGGTACATGTATCTGAATTTGGGGACGTCACATCATGTGTTGGTGATTAAACACATGGGATAATTGAAAGCAAAAATAAGCTAGGAAAGGAAGGAAGGAGATCCGAATATATAGACCAAGAGGGGGGAATATGTGGTAACTCGCCTAGCATAGGTGGCAAGGTTATTAAATTTTAGCTTATCTCTTTTACCATCTTCATCCATCCCAAGTGTCATCCTTTTACTCCTAAATCCGACATGAGTTAGCTTACCCTAAGAGGATGGTTAAGTTAGTTGGTGGGAGATGAGATGAGTTAATTCTATACACTTAGCTAATTCATTTTATTTGCAAGATAGGAGAAAAAGAAAACAAAAGAGAAAGAGAAAGAGAAAGCGAGCTTGGATGGAAGGAGCAAGAAGATAAGAAGAATAGAAAGCCATAAACAAGATTAAGTACGAACAAGAAGAAAAAAGAACAAGAATAAGAATGAAAAACCATAAGAAGGTAAACCTAAAATCATAGTTTCATTATCTTTCTTTAAAGCTTTGTAAATTAGCTTTGATGATGTATGAAGGTGATATATATGAGTATGCTTGTAATCTACCCGGTAGATGCATGAAAAGTGGAACAAGTAATGAAAAATGAAAACATGTGCGTAAAGGATAAAAAATAGACAGTGCTCTTGTGAGTTATGAAAATAACCCAATTAGAACGAAACAAAAAGAAGCTAAAATGAATTTATGGTTAAAGTTATGGTAAAACATGTTGAAAACTAAAATCTAATGAGTCGCCTTTAGAAAATTTCGAGGCTAGTTTATATTTCCAAAAAATTATTGTTTTCCGCATGTGTATATTACACTGAATAAGGAATCCATAGCCTCAGAAATGGACTCATTACGAGTTCGGACAAACGAGTTATGATGTTCCAAAGTAAACGCATCAAAATTGTCCAATCTGGAAAATCAAATTTGGACCTTCCTTTTGTATGAATTATTTGGATTTATGTGTTCAGAATTTGAAAATGGTTAAAGCATAAGAATTGTAGACGCATAAGTTATTTTCGCGTGGGCGCAAGAATCTCTAGAAAATATTTTGAAACGAATTAGTTATGACTTTTCTATCGAGATAGGGTAAAGCTGGACAGATTTTTGTAATAATCAGACCTTGGATGTAAGAAGTAAAGAATATGTTTTGATAGAATGAGGACCTTGAAGCAGGGACTAGATTATAGCAAAGTAAACTCTATACTATTTAGTTTAATGTAAGAATGAACTAAAACGGATAAAAAACGAAGGAAATACGATAAAAACAAGAAATTTTTAAACTTAAGAATTGAAAAAAAAAACAATTTTTCGAGAAAACGAAGACAGAAATTTGAACAAGCACATCTCCTAACCTATTTCGAATTTTTGACTATGGTCAAGTTCTGGAGTTAGATATATAAGTCCCCTAAGACCTCTTATTTAAATTTCCAGAATATCCCTTGTAGATTTTCGAGGGGAAAGATTTTTCCAAAATAGTCCAGAACAAAAAATTTGAAAAACCCTACTGCCTAGTTTGTTCCACGGTGTGTTTGGTCCATTAAGGAAATGAAATAAATTCTGGCCTTTTGGGGACTGAAACTATATGGAATCATGTAATTCCTGTCCAAAGACGAACGAATTCTGACATCGGACGAAGGATCAGTTATGGCAAAAACAAGAACTAGGGTTTTTCCAAAGGAAACAGTTATAACTTGAGTACTATAACTCCGATGGCCATGAAATTTAAAATGGAAGCTCATGTTAATATTTTTCAAATTCTGTCGAGATTTAGGAATTTTTGTATTTGAGCACAATATAGGTAATTTTGCTAAGTTACGAACTAAAATTGACTTTTGAAAAATATTTAATAAAAAGGAAAAATTTCAGAAAAATTATTTTTGCGTATGAAATATATGTATATATGTGTGGCCAGAAAAGAAAAAAATAATGTGACGTCCCCAAAATCGGTATACATCACCTATTCTGAGTCGACAAATACATGGTACAGAATACAAATACAATCTTTAATATACAACAAGAGAGCTGTAAGTTTTAATACAAATATTATCTTCTAGACAATATTCACTCTCAGAATAAGTCTTCATTACATTTATTATCACACTATTTGACAGAATAGTGAGGACTACTAATACTATCATCTGGTCCATCACTCCGTTCCCCGACTCTTCCCAACTATATTCTCATTTCCTGAAGAGAACAGTGAAAGAAAGGGTGAGCTCGACTAGCCCAGTAAAGAATATTATGACTAAGATAAAGCAGAATAAATTATCATTAGTCTTCAATAGTGTTAAACTAATACAATATAACAACCATCAATTTTAACTGTAGCGAAACAAGCAATCCATTAAAAGAGTCAAGTAGAAAATAAAATCTACTATCATTTATGATTTAAAAGGTTTTTTATCACTGTTATCGTTGAGACTCAGCTTAATAAATAATCCACATCATCGAATCACCCCTGCACTATAGCCAATGATATTCTTTAGTATCACGACCACAAATTATCCATGCACTACGGGCCAAGGACATTCGTGTATTCATTAATGGTCATGATCATGCCAACAACTGTCCATCAATGCACTACGGGCCAATGAGGACTTTTTCCACATCATTTGTAACATTACGGTCATGATTACACCGAATAATCCCTGGTCATAATCATACCAAGTCCATCTATGCCGTATAGGCCACAAATGACTTTCAACAAAATATAAACATGAGGATGATGACAATGATATAAGAATTCAATAAGTCCATCTATGTCGTATTGTCAGAACAGGTGCTGAAATGAGTCTCTTTTTGAGTTCTTGAAAACTCTTCTCACATTCTTCGCTCCAACCGAACTTTGTATCTTTCCGAGTTAGTTGGGTTAATGGAGTAGCGATTCGAGAAAATCCTTCCACTAATCTCCGATAATAACCAGCTAAGCCAAGAAAGCTACATACTTCGGTCACTGATTTGGGTTGCTCCCAGCTTTGAATAGCTTTAATCTTTGCCAGGTCAACATATATTCCATGACTTGATACTACGTGCCCAAGAAATGCTACTTCCTCAAGCCAGAACTCGTATTTCTTCAACTTGGTATAAAGACGAAGCTTTTGGAGTATCAGACTCAAGTGTTGTTCATGATCTTCACGGCTTTTGGAATAAATAAGGATGTTATCAATAAAGATAACCACAAAGTGATCCAAATATTCCTTGAATACTCGGTTCATCATATCCATAAAGGCAGCAGGAGCATTAGTCAATCCAAAGGACATGACGATGAATTCATAATGCCCGTACCGAGTTCTGAAAGTCGTCTTTGGAATATCATCAGTTCTAATATTCAATTGGTGATATCTGGAACGAAGATCAATCTTTGAAAAGAATTTAGCGCCTTGCAACTGGTCAAACAAGTCATCAATACGTGGCAATGAGTACCTATTTTTGATGGTGACATGATTCAACTCCCGATAATCAATATAAAGTCACATACTTCCATATTTCTTCTTCACGAATAGAACAGGAGAACCCCAAAGAGAAGTACAAGGACGAATAAAGCCAATGTCTAATAATTCCTGCAGTTGGGTCTTTAACTCCTGAAGTTCAATAGGAGCCATTCGATATGGGGCTTTGGAAATGGGTTTTGTACCGGGTTCAAGGTAGATACAGAATTCAATTTCACGCTCTGGGGGTAGGCCATGAAGTTCTTCAGGAAATACGTCAGGAAATTTATTAACAATAGAAATATCATTCAAAACTGACGTATTTTTGTTTAGATCCGTGACATGAGCTAATAAATCTTGACATCCATTTTTCAATAAACGAATAGCTTTATGGCTTGAGATGACCGTGATTGATTTTAATGGTTTAGTTGCTTGAATTCGCATAATAGGTTGATTAGGAATATAAAAGTTAACAACCTTACGAAAACAATTAATTTTTTCATGATGAGTAGTTAACCAATCAATCCCTAGAATCACATTAAATGCAAGTATTTTTAATGAAATAAGATCGACATGTAATGTAAGGGTACCGATTTTAACCAAACAAGACTTATAAACAGTGGATGTAATGAAGGTTTCTCCCAACGGAGTTTCCACAGATAAGTTAAAGTCTAATTTCTCTGGAGTCAAATTTAATCGTTGAGCGCAAGTAGGAGAAATAAAAGAATGGGTAGAACCGGTATCAAATAAGGTATATACTTCGCTAGATTTTATGATAATCTTACCCGTGATGACCTCATTCGGGTTCCTTACTTTCTGGGAGGTCACTACAAACGCTATCCCTTGCACTATTGGCTTTGACTTTTATGGGACGGCCTTTGGTGCCTCCATCCTAGCTGAACTTGTCTTTGGTGAACGACAAAATTGGGCTAGGTGACATTTTCTTCCATAATTATAACATGCTTTGGACGACATCGCGCAGTTTGGACTGATGTGTCCCTCCCCTCCGCATTTGAAGTATATGATAGGTGGTCGTTCTCCTTCCTTAACAAGGGATGCTGGTGCTGACGTCTTTCCATCATTGTTGAATCTCGTCTTCTTGAAATGTCCATTCTTATTGTTTTGGCCCTGATTACCACCCAAATGATTACCATTTCTGGCCTGTTGATTCCCTCCACGCTTGTTGTCACCGTTTTGATGACTACTCTCACTGGTATTATCATTTTATCGGCTGCTCTCTTTTAATTGCGTTGACTCATTATCGCACTCCAATAACTGAGCCCTATTTACAACATCTGAATACAAACATAGTTTATGAGAAATAAGATATTGACATATCTCCGGTTTCAAATCTCTTAAAAACATTCGCGTCATTCTCTCCTCATTATCAACCAAATGGGACGCAAACCGGGACAACTCGACAAACTTGGCTTCGTACTGCGATACGGTCATGTTGTTCTGCTCCAGCTTGATGAATTCTACTTCTTTCTTGTGACGAATACTTTCGGGAAAGTACTTATCGTTGAACAATTCTTGGAACTACTCCCAAGTCAACTTCAGTGCGGCAGGTTGAGTACGCTTTACCGATTTCCATCAGTAATCTGCCTCTCCTCGCAACATAAAGGTGGCAAAGGGAACCTTTTGCTCCTCGGAGCATCCCAAGACATGAAATATCTAGGTGATCTGCTTTATCCATGCTTCCACCTTAAGTGGTTTTGGCTCTCCAATAAACTCTGGTGGTACCAGCTCCTTGAACTGTTTAGCAGTGACCGTCCGAGAGTTTTCAATGTTTCCACCTACATTTTGGATAGGAGCCGCTCTCGCCTGATGTTGCATGAATTGCATAAAGCCTCTGAACATTCCATCATTCATCATTTGGTCAATGTTGTTGTTTGCATGAGGGTTGTCGCCTTCTTGATGCACATTCTCCTGATTATTGATATGTGGAGACTCAACGGTCTCCTATGCTCCATTGCAATTCTCAACATTCTCGGATGTCATTTTCAGATACTGCCACAAAAACAAGGGTTAGTTATTATATCACATATTATTCCTATACTCTGACCGACCAATTAAATACCAAATAAACTTAGGTAGGTCATACTAGCGAAGGAATTCCCCGTCTCTCCCCTCCTAGTTATTGTCTCACATCTCATCCAGGGATCATATCCCTAAGCTTTGATACCAACTGTGACGCCCCCAAAATCGGTATACATCACCTATTCTGGGTCGACAAATACATGGTACAGAATACAAATACAACCTTTAATATACAACAAGAGAGATGTGAGTTTTAATAAAAATATTGTCCTCTAGACAATATCCACTCTCAGAATAAGTTCTCATTACATTTATTGTCACATTATTTAACAGAACAGTGAGGACTAATAATACTATCATCTGGTCCATCACTCCGTTTCCCGACTCATCCCAGCTATATTCTCATTTCTTAAAGAGAACAGTGAAAGAAAGGGTGAGCTCGACTAGCCCAGTAAAGAATATTATGATTAAAATAAAGCAGAATAAATTATCCTTAGTCTTCAATAGTGTTAAACTGATACAATATAACAATCATCAAGTTTAACTGCAGCGGAACAAGCAATCCATTAAAAGAGTCAAGTAGAAAATAAAATGTACTATCTTTTATGATTTAAAAGGTTTTTCATCACTGTTATCGCTGAGACTCAGCTTAATAAATAATCCACATCATCGAATCACCCCTGCAATACGGCCAATGATATTCTTTAGTATCACGACCACAAATTATCCATGCACTATGGGCCAAGGACATTCGTGTATTCATTAATGGTCATGATCATGCCAACAACTGTCCATCAATGCACTACGGGCCAATGAGAACTTTTTCCACATCATTTATAACATTACGGTCATGATTACACCGAATAATCCCTGGTCATAATCATACCAAGTCCATCTATGACGTATAGGCCACAGATGACTTTCAATAAAATATAAACATGAGGATGATGACAATGATATAAGAATTCAATAAAACAAGTTCAAGAATTAATTTATCCAGGAACCAATAACGTCCAAATTGTCAACATGATACTGCTTTGTAGAGTAAAATTCAAGAATGCTCAGAAGAATATTTTCATGAAAAGATACTGGATGAAGCGCAAATATCAAGGATATTCCACTAATTTCATGGAGTATAGAAGTCAAAACTTTAACCAACTGAGTATAATAAGGAATGGAATAAAAAAAGAAATCACCAGGCATGCGATAGACCGCACAGGCAGGTTATTCCAACAGAATAATAATTAATGGAACCAAGTCCGACGTAAAACGCACAGACAGGATATTCTAACAGAATAATAAAGACGGAATCAGGTCCGGCGTAAAACGCACAGACAGGATATTCCAACAGAATAATAAAGACGAAATCAGGTTCGGCGTAAAACGCACAGACAAGATATTCCAACAGAATAATAAAGACGGAATCAAGTCCGGTGTAAATCGCACAGACATGATATTCCAACAGAATAATAACGAATGGAATAACAGAAGAATTTCACCAAGTATAGGGTAGCCCGCGTATACAGGTTATTCCAACCGAATAATAAATAATGGAATAACTGAAGTTCTCTTCATGAATACAAAAGAAATAATACCCCTTACCGTAAAAGAAACTGAATATAAGAGTAGCGAAGTAGCAGAATATTTTTCTATAGTTTCTCTATAATTTCTCTCTCTAGAGTTTTAGTGAATTCGTAAGAAATAATTAAGGAATGAATTTCTATTTATAGAAGAATGGACTGCATAGTAACTAATTCATTAACGGTCCAGATTGATTTATTTTTAATCGGACGATCCATAATTAAAGCAAAATCTTTTAAATAAAATATAATATTATATATATATATATAACATGTGCAAGAAAAAAAAATCATGGGTGGAAGAACCGTGAATTCATCTTACTCCCTCTGTCCATTTTTTTTTCAAACTTACACACACACACACACACACACATATATATATATATAATATACATAATAATACTCCTCCAGTCCACCCTAATTCCCCCCCCCCCCACCCACCCACCCACCCACCCACCTTCTATTAATAATATTATATATATATATATATATATATATATATATATCTGTATATATAATACTTATATATATATATATATGTATTCATATATATATATATATATATAAAACGAAAACTGAGATAACTTCTACCGACAATTTTTTAAACATGGGAAAGTGGGGGGTCCAAATAATAAGTAAAATTTACATCAAATACTTCATAAAATCCTCTCAATATTTTTAACAACATTTATCATCATTATTATAATTCACAATATTAATCGACCAGGTCGTTCTCAGGAAAGAGAGGGCTTTCCAATAAGGATTTCTCCTCATCGGCGCGCAATTAGGTGACCAAACCTCTCCTTAACAGAACTTCTAGACATCCTTAATATTGTAAATAATAATATTAATAACTTTGTCATCTGAATTATTGATTATAAAATATTGACAATAATTGAATCAAATAACGTGAGATACTATGCAGCAATTACTGTAACAATAATTGAACAAAACTGAGTGACTTCTCATGTAAGCATCAATAATAAATACTGTGTGCTACTGTGTAACTACGTGTATTACTGTACTTTTAACACCGGGTGTTTCAACAGTTAACGGTAAAACTTTCGCCGTTATTTTCATAAAGTATTTTTGTCGTTTTCTCAATCCAACAATAATTTCGTTGTGGGGTCCACTAATGATTGTGTCGTTGTACGAATATTCTCTGTTAAAATGAATATTCCCCGACCAATCGAATATTATATAAAAACTTGCGTACTTTGTAAAATTTATAAATATTACCCGCAACTATAACATTATATCAAATTCATTCCATAATATTCAAAAATAATATTTATAAAAAATTCATCTTTATTCATAAAAGTTGGGGTCTTACAAATAATAAAGTGTTCAAGAAGAGTTTTATGAAGAAGATATGATTTAAGAAATTACAAAAAATTAATTTTTGAGTTACTAGGAAACGTATTTAGTAAGTTACCGTTAGAGACGTGCTAATTTTTCAGACCGTCGGTTGTGGTTTTATTAGTAAATCAATATGGACCGTCGGTTGAGGTTTTAATAGTAAATTAATAAGGATCTTCTATTTTAATAGTAAATCAATCTGGACCATTCGTGAATCAGTTACTATTTAGTCCATTCTCCTATTAATAGAAGCTTATTTCTTTATTCTTTCTTACGAATTCACTCAAACTATGGAGAGAGAAAGAAGAAGAGTATTTTGCTACTTCACTATTGCAGTATCCAATCTCATACTAAGGTAAGAGATATTATTTTTCATATTCATTCTTTATTAATCTGCGGGAGTAACCTGTCTACGCGGATTAACGCATGAATGGTGAATAACCATTCATATTCATTCTTTAATATGTGGGAGTAACTTGTCTACGCGGATTACCGCATGCGTGGTGAATAACCCTTCATACTCATTCTTTATTTGTGGAAAATATTTGTCTACGCGGATTATCGCATGACGGGTGAAAATTCATTTGCAGTTTCATATATTATTTCATTTCATATTCCTAAATCTAAACTTACTATGGTAAGTATTACTTCTACAATCCCTGAAATTAATAGAATATCCTTGAATTTTGTGCTTCATCTAGTATCGTTTCATTGGAATATTAGTCTGAACTTTTTTATTAAATTTCAATATTTTCATTTGGGGTACTATTCAGGACAAATTAGTTTCTTTACTGTCCAAATTATTGAAATTCATAATTAATTATCATGTAGATAATTTGGACATTCTTGAACTCTGGATAAATTGAATTATAAATCTCTGATATTTATCCTTGATCTCACTTGATTGATTCCTTATATTATTGTCATCATTCTCATGCTTATATTGTAGTAATAGTCATCTTTAACCCGTAGTGCATAGATGGACTGTTGGTTGGTATGATTACGACCATTAATTGTGTATTAGTATAATCATGACCTGTAATGTTATATACAAATATTGTGGTGAAAGTCCTCTTTGGCCCGTAGTGCATAGATGAACAGTTGTTTGGCATGATCATGACCACTGGTGATACAAACGAATATCCCTGTCCCGTAGTGCATGAATAATTCGTTGATTTGAAATATTTATTGATTAATGTTATAGGGATAAAATATTGATAATGGACTTTTAAATCATAGAAGATAGTAGACATTATGCTCTACTTAACTCTCCTAATGGATTGTTATTTTCGCTGCAGTTTTTGATCTAAAATTTATTGTCTATTGTATTCTATCAGATTTTTTCCTGTTGAAGACTAAGGATAATTTGTTCTACATTATCTTAGTCATAATATTCTTTAGTGGACTAGTTGAGCTTAGCCTTTTTTCTTTTGGTTCTATTGTTCTTCTCAGGAGGCGAGAATGTAGCTGGGACTAGTCGGGGAGTGGAGTAATGGTCCAAGATAGTTATTTTAGTAATCCTCACTATTTTAAAAAATAGTGTGACAATAATTGTAATGAGAATTTTATTTGAGTTTGAATTTTGTCTACGAGACAATATTTGTATTAAAACTTAGAGCGTATATTTTGTCGTATTTTACACGATAATTAATAGTTGTATAAATGAAGTTTGTATTTAAATTCTGTACTATGTATTTTGACGACCTAAAATGAGTTGTGTGAACCTATTTGGGAACGTCACATAGTTTATTCGATAATATGATATATTACCCTCTTTTATACAACCAATTTATTCTCATTCATATTTATGTGACATAAAATAGTGAAATATTGACCAATAACTAAATATGAAGATAAATTATTTTATAAATATACTTATATACATGTTAAATCGTTGTTTATTGAACAAATGTGACTCAAAATTTTCAATACCTTACAATTTCGTAATTTTAAGTATACATCTTAATTTTAAGGAATCGATATTTCTACATGTATTTTTGATATTTTTACATAATCTTTTTTCACATGAGCATACAATGTGGGTCCCACTTTCTTATGAGAAAAAAATTAACACATAAAAATAGTTCTCCCCTAATTTTAAGGATTTTAAGGGGTAGTTTGAAAAAAATTAACACATAAAAATAAAAAAAAATTTAGTGTATTTGTCTCTTTTTTTAGTATACGCGGTATTATAATAAATAAATAAATATTATCAAATCTATAACTTTTTTTTTAAAGAGAAATATTTTTTTGACTAAATAGGATTGAAAGGAGAGATACTTCCG
The DNA here is from genome assembly GCA_020205505.1 of Panax japonicus. Classification (NCBI taxonomy): domain Eukaryota; kingdom Viridiplantae; phylum Streptophyta; class Magnoliopsida; order Apiales; family Araliaceae; genus Panax; species Panax japonicus. Next base: position 10,225,138 of record CM035113.1, read on the forward strand.
AATTTGAGAGCTTAAAGATGAATACGAGATATAGACATGAAAAAAGTAATTGAATTAATTGGGAAAAATGAATTAATTTGCTAAAAAGAGATAAAAAAAAATTAAAAAAATAAAAAGTAAAGCTTATTGTTGGAAGGCATAGACTAAAGGCTTCAACTTTAGCTTGGGCTTAGACTTGGGCTTGGGCTTGGGCTTGGGCTTGTGGTTGCCCGGTCCAATAAAAAGTCTTAAATATGGCGGATGAAAGTGATAAAGTGACGAAACTATGGGTAACAAATGTAATTAACATTTAACCAAACAATAGCACATAGACCTAAACGGCTAAAACCTAACATATTCACCCTCGCCAGTTCGCCGTTGATTTCCCCTCTTCTTTCTCGCGCACACGCAGAGAGTTCAAACTCGACCAAAAATGGCGGACGTGGTGCAGTACAAGCTAGAGCGCATGATAAACGAGCTCGACGACCTCGAGCGCCGGAACCTTTTCTCCCGCCGCGAAATCGCCGAAATCGTGAAACAGAGGCGAAAATTTGAGTACAGACTCAAGCGTCCGAGCCCGCTCAAGCAAGATTACTTGACATACATTGATTATGAGAAGCAACTGGACGCCCTTCGCCTCCTCAGACGAAAGGCCGTGTCTCGGGAGTTGAAGAAGAACGGCAACAAGAAATTGAAGAAATCAGTTTCAGATTTTGCCGGTGTTTCGAGAATTGTTGAGATTTATCGTTTGGCGACAAATAGGTTTAAGGGAGATATTCAGCTCTGGTTTCAGTATCTTGAGTTTTGTAGAGAACAAAGAAATGGACATATGAAGAAGGTATATATATATATATACACATATGGAATTATCGGATAGTAGAAATTTGAAATGTGGATTTTTTGAATTTTCTCTTTCTTTTGTCGATAAAGTTTTATTTTTGATGATTTAAGAATTTAGAATTTGATTTTCTAAGTTTTGTATTTGTTCGTACGTACGTGTAATGTGTGTGTACATCGGTTGGTAAAAAAGTTAATCATTTTTCATTTACTATTTAAGCTTGCAATCAATATTGTCCTAAAATTGGCAGTGAACAATGTAAATTTAAGTCGTTATAATTTGTAAGTTTTGTATGTGTTATTTGGTTCTGTATTGTGTGAAATTGGAATATATTTTATGATATCTTATTCAAACTAATCATTTTAGCTTATATGCTTTTTTTAATTGTGCTAAGGCCTAAGAGTATGTATATATTAGCTGTATGTCTAATTAGTATTGAGTGTTTCTGATGTCAAGGCTGCTTGACCCTCAATTAAGGTTTTAACTATGGTTTTCGAAATCTTAACTTTTGTTAATACTTAGGTCCTGGCCCAAGTTATCAGGTTTCATCCTAAAGTTCCAGGGGTTTGGATTTATGCAGCAGCTTGGGAGTTTGACACCAACTTAAATGTAGCAGCTGCTCGTGCTCTAATGCAAACTGGTTTAAGAGCATGCCCAACTTCAGAAGATCTATGGGTAGAGTATCTTCGTATGGAACTCACATACCTTAATAAGTTAAAAGCTCGGAAGGTTGCTCTTGGGGAAGATGAAGGAACACTAATTCGGGAGCATAATGATCCCGAGGATAAGCAATGGCGAGATGAAAACAAAGAGTTATTTATGTCTCTTGATGACAATAGGGAGAATGATGAGGCATCAGATGTCAAAATTGGGGAGTCAGATAAGAAATCAGATTTGTTTCGAGAGCAAGGTTTGAATATTCTTCGAGCCGTTTACAGTGGTGCAATTGACGCTCTCCCTTCAAATTTTAGCATGAGAACTCGGTTTATGGAGATTCTTCTAGCCACGGAGTTAGCACATTCAGAAGAAATGCAAAAAGAGATACTTTCTGACATGAAAAGAGATTTCTCAAATAATCCAGAATATTGGGACTGGCTTGCAAGAGTTGAAACTGTTGGCCTTCATAGTAAACAGGAAATGAGTAAAGAAATTATGTTAGATCAGCTACAGAAAGCAATTCAGGTATGCTACCTTTCCACGTGATTATTTATAGGTCTTGCTACTATTTTCAGTATTTTGCATGTGTACTCAATTATACTTTAGAGTTTAGAGCCACTTAATTTAGCAATTTATATACATGTTACTTTACTATGTGTTGAAGATTCTATATGTTGGATTCATTCCAGTGTAGCTGTGTAAAACGTTGTATTTAATGTATCTATGATGTACTGTAAATATATGATCAGCACGTGAAACTAATGTATTGATTAGCATGTCATGTAAAATGGAAATCCATGAGAATGGAATTCATATCCATTCAAAAGAGTGCAGAGACTCTTCATTCGTAAACAACCATATCCAATAGTATTTTTGCTTTTGCAATCAGTGTAAACTACACATTTGCTGTTTAGTGAATAGGGCATGAGTGAGTCTAGGCTTCGGGGGATTATAGGATTTGATGAAAACTCATCCCTTACTCTCATTTTTCTGTTGCTTCGTTTACCCATTTATCCTTCACTGGGTTAGTGGGTTTTCACATATTTTCTGTTGCATTCCAGAAAAGCATGCTTAGTTGTGTTCTTGTTGGGGTACCTATAGAGATCTCTTGATCACCTTGCATTTTACATATATAGATTTATGAGGAGGCGTTGAAGATTGTGCCAACAACCATGATGTTTAACCTTTATACAAAATTTTTGGTGGATGCAACTTTTCACAAAAATGGAGAGATTCAGAATTCTGCTATTCTTGGCTCTTCAGCTGATGGTGTGGATTCTTTTTCACACGTATTGATGGTGTACGAAAAGGCTGAAAGAATGGGTTGCATTACTGAAGATCTTGTGTGCCAGCATGTAACATTTTTGTTGGAACTCGGGAGATTAGATGAAGCTAGGAACTTGGCAGAAAAGCTTTGCAGTGGAAAGCTTCTAGATGCAGTGCGTTTATGGGTTTTGCGGCTATCAATAGAGATCACATGTCTTAATGAGAAATCTCCTTCTCCAAGCAAAGCTGACCTGTCATTTGTCTTCAAACTCTTCAGAGGCATTCTAATGAAAGCTTCCATTTCAAAGGCTGAGAGCTTGTGGGTTATGGTATGTAAATAATACTACATCACTTTCCCTTTGCTTTTGTGAAAGTTGAGATTGAAATGAATATTGTTTTGTTCAACTCGTAATGTCATGTTAAAATTTTGAGTTACTTGACTCTTCTTTTTGATTTGTGTACGGGCCACTTGACTCTTCTTACTTTAAAAAATGACTTATATAGAAGTTGTTTTAATTTGTATATCTTCATGTCAACTACAAATGCTTCTACGTATTTACCAGCTTGGCTTTAATTTTTTGATATTTATTTTTTATTTTAACTTTCTTTATTTGTGAGAAAAAAATGAAGGTTTGATCTTTTTTCTATACTGTATACTCTGAATATACATGTTCCCTAACAAGTTAGAAGATAAGGTTTCAGACTCCCCCCAAAAAAATATTTTCTCTAGCACCAACTTAAGTTTGATAAGAAAATTGAGCATCATATAATGATAATTAATCAAAGGAAGCACAATAAAGGAGAGAGCAGTTTTTCGTGGTGTTTTGGAATCACTTTTAGCCAATGTATTAGGATTTTTATAAACCTTCAAAGCTATTTTGCATTTCTTCTTTCTTCTGGACAACCTGATGTACTCTAGGACCTCCAAGTTTGCAGAATAGTATTATATTATCTCTGACAGAATGATTCCCCGCCATCTTTCATTTCATATTGATGTGCCAGAGCCATATTCAGACTATCTATTCAATATTTTTAATTTTTAATTTGTCTAGTATGCCATACAATGTATGTGCTGTAGATGCCTATTTGTTTTCTTGATCCAAACACAAGAATGGAGTGTTTCATACTGATACGCATATTCTCTCTTCTATTTTATTTTTTGAGCTGAGTCGCTTGTAGGTTCTAATGTTTATTTAGGAGGGAATCATCTTGAGTTTCATGTTATTCTTTAGCAGTAGTCGTAATTCTTCTCACATTTCATTCATGAATAATTTGATGACATAATTAATTTGTAAAATTCATATATTTTTCCTCTCTTTGTAGGCTTTCAAGTTTTTCGCAAATCAAAGACGTTATTTTGACAAGCTTGTGGAGATATCCCTTGTTTTGTTGGCTAAAGATGGTGGTAGTGATGTTGGATTTTCACTATCTTCTGCAATAGTAAATTTTGTTCTTCAAAAGGATGGAATTCAGAGTGCAAGAGAGATGTATAAGCAGTATGTACCTAGATCATCAGCTTTTGAACATTATTTTCGTGGATTTCATCATAGTGACCTTAACCCTTCCTTGCATTTTCAAATTATCTAAATTTCAGATATTTAGCAGCGGAATGTCTCCTCTTATAATTAACCATACTAATTGCTTCTGACTCTTCTTTTTTGTCTTGCTTCCACAATATGCAATTGTTTCTAAGAACAAACTTAAATTTAGAAGTTGACTCAATTGTACTTGTAATCAGCTATGTACTTGATTTTAGCACGTCAAACATGTCTTTTTTTTTGTTTTCCACTTTGTCTACCCTACTCGGTTCATTTTATGAATTAATTGCTAGCAAAAAACTGTTGGCTGTTTTGCTTCTTGTGCATGTGCTTAAAATTATTTAGAATCAAATTGTGTCATATGGGAACTTATACAAAACCTTCTGTCTTGTTTCAAGTGCAGATTTCTTGCTTTACCTCATCCTGGTCTCGCAATATATAGAAATTGCATTGAGCTGGAATTGAACCTTGCATCTGCAGGTGACAAACCCTGTCTTGTAAAAGTCCAGAGATTATTTGAATCTGCACTTGCAACATATGACCAAGATGTGGGTCTGTGGCAAGATTATTATAATATGGAGTGTAAGGTAAGGCTGGCTCTTTTTATGCTTCCATTACTAAAAATCACCTTAGGGTGCATGATCTTATAGGGACAGATCACTCTAGAGAAGAACCACACTAGATTGTGCAAGTCTTTGAAAAATTATCTTGGTTGATTGTTGCTAAACGACTCTAATTTCCTTCCTCCCTACTTTAAGCTCCCAAAATCCTTCACAGGTGGAGTTAATACCAAATCCCTCGTGACTATCTAGATTTAGGACGAGGGTACACTCCATTACACCTTCCACCCGATATTCCCCATTACACTTTTGGTAACAAAAATGTTACATTTAGTGACACAATAATATTTGTAGGCGATGTGTATTGGGAGAAATAGGGTGAAAAGTATAATGGTGGGGGTGAGATTTATGTTAGCTAGGCTCGCTGAAATCCTTCTTTAGGGAGAGTTTTTGACAACCCATATTTGATTATTGCAGATGGGAACATCAGAAGCAGCTGCTGCTGTCCATTGGCGTGCAAGGAAGACACTGAAAGACAATGCGGCATTTCTGACTAGTAGAAATACGTGATGAATATTTACATGTGGGATCACGTTCAATTTTGACTTGTTTAGTCTTCCTCCCTTTCCATTTCCCCCTCATATTTTTGTATTTGTAGAAGAAACAGAAATCAAATGATACGAGATAATTTTATTTCCCGTATTTTGTCTTTCCCATTCGCTCAGGCTGCACTTGTTTTTCACAAGTCGATTATATAAAGAGAAACAGAGTCAGATCTAACATCTAAATCATGTATTTTGATTGAAAGTCCACCAAACCTGAGCTTTTTTCACCAGCCCTTGCAAGAAATATTGTACTACCTCCTATTCATTTTTAGAGTTAAGCACACTTATTAAGAAATAACACAAAATATTTTTTGTATCCCTAATTAATTATTTCTCTCTCCACAATGGTCCACGGAATTGCATTTACTAAGCATATTAAATAGATGGGTAAATTAGGAAAAATAGTGCAATATTGCATAGGAATTTCAAAACGACACTTATATTGAATAAAATAAAACTCTCCAAAACGACACTTAATATGAATAGGAGGGAGTAATAATCTCCATAAAAGTAAATATATATATATAGGGATATAATCCATAGCAAGTATTTGTTATAGATGTAAATTGGGCAAATATCATCATATCTGTCCATTCCATAAATCAAGCGCTTAGATTAAAAAATCAAAATACCCTTACGCTAGACGAACTAGCGTGTGGTGAAAATTCCTAAATCCCGTACGCTAGTTGAAATAGCGTACACTAAAAAAAATAAATTCTTACCCAAACTGCCCCCAAGAGATCGCACCGTATAAATATCAATCCAATATCCCGTACGCTAGTTCAACTAGCGTACACTTAAAAAAATTTATGGCAGAAGGAATCAATTGGAGTAGTAATATAGAAGGAATCAATTTCGTATGAACTTGAGCACCCTTTTAGCGTACATATAGACGAGAAGTGAAGTGCGCCTTCATTAACAAAATATACACTTATTATATGGAACGTTTTTCTAAAAATTTTGTTAACATAGAAATGAGGAACAAAATTTGCCAAAATTATAACAACTAATAGCAGTAATCAAAATGAAAACAATCGCAGCAGTTTGTAAATTAAGGAACTGAAATTACATTTGTCATAGGGATGACAGTTGCAGGGCAGTCGTAGGGGGGGGGCAATCGCAGGGATTTTAAGGCTTTGAAGAATAGGAATCGCAGGGATGAAATCGCAGGGATGAAAAGCAGTAGCTCGTGGGTTTGAAGAAAGGGAATCGCAGGGCAGTAGCATACGAGCAAGAATGGGTTTGAAGAATAGGAATCGCAGGGATGAAATCGTAGGGATGAAAAGCAGTAGCGTACGAGCAAGAATGGGTCTCAAATTGGGGAATATTAGTTTATCATACGCTAGTTCAACTAGCGTAACACGAGGGCAATTTTGTCTTTAAACACGTACGCTAGTTCGTCTAGCGTAAGGGTATTTTGATTTTTTAATCTAAGTGCTTGATTTATGGAATGGACGAATATGATTATATTTGCCCAATTTACATTCATAGCAAATACTTGCTATGGATCATATCCCATATATATATATATATATATATATATATATATGGCAATGATCCATAGCATCTATTTGCTATAGATTAAAAATGGACAAATATCATCTATACCATCTATAACAATTATCAACGGTCTAAATTTAAAAATTATTTTCGCCATCTGCTAGTATTTCTAGCGAATGGGTATAAAATTTGTATGGGTTGATTTTACCCCCACTAATTGGATCATCAGATGATAGGGAAAACAAGGAGATTTGCAGGCTTCTCTTTGTGGCGTCCTCCAAATTTAAGGGGTGTTTGTTAAGAGCTGAATGGCTGAATCGGTCATTGCGTTTGTTTTTGTCTGAATGGCTGAATCGGTAAGATAGACGAGCTGAATGACTAAGTCAGATTTTTTGGGCTGAATGAAGTAAAAAAAATTTAAAACATTTAAAAAATATATTAACAATTATATTAAGTAATATTAAATAAATTTACAATAATTTTGAATTTTTTAAATGTGTAAAATAATAAGTTTTGTCATTCAGATGTTTCAGACATATCAATTATCAAACAACTTTTTTTTATTCAGATTCAACTCATTCAGTGCTGATGAGACGAATCCCATTATACTTCATGCTGCCGACCATATTATGATGTTGTTCCTTATGTTTTTTGGTTTCTTATGTTTTTTGTTGTATTGTCTTACTAGGAGAGATTTGCTGATGTTGATCGTCTTTCATGACACATACTTGTTATGGATAAAAAATGGACATAATAAGTCATCTTTATTGTCCACCGGAAGAACCAACGACCGACTATCAATACCGAACAAAGATAAAAAATAATATTATATCTGCTATTATTAATAGTGGACGAGTGATTGTCGTTAGACTTTATTTTATACAGTAATAATAATATATGTCAATTTTTAATTCATAGCATGTACGTGTTATAAATATATATATATATATATATATATATATATATATATATATATTGTGACGCCCCCAAAATTAGGTATACATCACCCATTCTGAGTCGCCAGATACATGATATAGAATTCAAATACAACTTAATAATACAACTGTTGAGCTGTCGTATAGAATACGACCACAGTTAACTGTGAGTTTTAATACAAATGTATGTAACTCTCATGGTGCCTCGACCACAACCTTACAATGGTACTTTACATATACCCATGATTTTTATTAGTCCAATATTTTTATTATGACTTTCATCATAATCCACGTAAACAGATCATTTTCACAACTTAACAAGGAATGAAATACAAAGGATTGTTCACCATGCATGTGGTAATCCACATAGACAGGTTATTCTAACAGAATAATAAAGATTGGAATAACAGAAGGATTCACCATGCATGCGATAGAGACCGCACAGACATGTTATTCCCAACAGAATAATAAATAATGGAACCAAGTCCGGCGTAAACGCTCAGACAGGATATTCCGACAAAATAATAAATAATGGAACCAGGTCCGGCGTAAACGCACAGACAAGATATTTCAACAGAATAATAAATAATTGAACCAGGTCTGGCGTAAACGCACAGACAGGATATTCCGACAGAATAATAAAGAACGGAATATTAGAAGAATTTTACCATGTATGCAGTACTTTGCATAGACAGGTTATTCCAACATAATAATAAAGAATGGAATAACAAAAGTTCTTTTCATGAATAAAAACGAAAGAATACTCATTACGAGTACAACAAATAATACCCCCTACCTTTGAAAGAAGAGTATTCCGACCGGTATGACGATGATATACTCGAAGAAACTTGTACTACGCTCAAAACTTTATTAAACTTTAAAGAAATACGCTCAATATTATAGAAGAAGAACTCTCTCTATAGTTTTTCTCTCTAGAGTTTCAGTGAATTTATAAGAAATAATGAAGGAATGAGCTTCTATTTATAGAAAAATAGACTGCATAGTAACTAACTCATGAACGGTCCAGATTGATTTATTTTAATCTGACGGTCCATATTTAAAGCAAAATCTTTTAAATAAAATATAATAAATTCTATTTATAATCTAATAAAACGAATAACTTTATAAAAGATTTTACTATGCAAATACTATGCAGGCACTATACAAATACTATGCATAATAAAATATAATATATTCTAATTATTGTCTAATAAAACAGATAACTTTATAAAAGTATTCTGTTTTATATAAAAAGATTTTACTATACAAAATACTATGCATAATAGAATATAATATATTCTATTTATAGAATAACTTTATAAAAGTATTCTGTTTTATATAAAAAGATTTTTTGTTTTATTACATTAATAATACCAATAAAATAAAACTGAGTGACTTATCACATAAGCATCAATAATCAATACCGTGCTATTTACCAAAATAGAAAAAAATTTGAATACTTTTATTTCATAAAATTCGGGGTCACACACACACACACACACATATATAGTCTATTTCTGGTGCATACTTTTTTATTTTATATATCATGCTCACCATTTTTAGTGACGGACAGACGATGATTTGGTCCGTCGCTATAGAACAGATAAACTATTTATATGTTATGGCAACGGTTCGATGCGTAGCTTCTCTGATATACGCAACAGACTGAACCGTCGTCCGGTCCGTCGAAAGGTGATGAGCAAAGTATGTTAAATAAAGGGGTATACACTATCCTCTCCGTATATATGTTATTTACTGATCATTAAAGAACCAATTCTAAAAAATAAATTTTTTTTTCCCAATCATAGCTTTTAGGACTGCGAAAAAAATGTATAAAGACAATTGTTCTAAATCATCTATATTAATAAGATAAAACCCATTTTGAATTTGGGAAAGAAAGCAGAAGAACGGTTCAGATTTATTCTGATTGATTTGGTTGGAAAAGCACAAGTACAGTTCAAATTCATTCTAATTGATTTGGGCGGAAAATGGTGGTGGAAAAGGAAGGAGGAGAGAGATGAAATGAAAGTGAGATTGTTGAAACAGTGAAAGATAATTTCGTTACGCCATACCTTTAGACACAGACAATTACTAGTTCCATAACACGTCATGCAAAATTTTTATTTTAATATACAAAACCTTGACGGGAGATATTTTTCATATTATTGGTAGAATAATTTTTTTTCAAGGAGTTTTTCTATAATATATGGATCGTCCATTTATTTATGACTTTATACAAAATGTATAAAGTTTAAAATCTGTAATAGAAAGATTAAATAGTTTGGTACTCGGGCCCTAATCTTGTGCACTACCTTATTAAATATGTGGCCACATGAAAGGGTGTAAACGAGTCGAACCGGAGCGAACAGAGAGCTACTCGAATTCGACTCGAAAAAATAAATTCGTACTCGAATTCGGCTCGAATTCGAATTATATTTGAAAAATTATACTCAGATTCGACTCGACTCGAATATTTATTACTCGAATTCGATCCGACTTGACTCGAATATTTATTCAAACTACTCGCGAGCTTCAAATTCAAGCTCGAATTCGAGTCTCCACATAATAACTAGTTTTATAATAAATATAATTATAAATTAAATTTGTTATTTTACTTAAAAATGAGAAAATATATTTATTATTACACTTTACAAATATAAAATCACAATAAAAATTAAAAACAAAACAAAATAATAACTAATTATCCTAATTTGATTTAAATTTTTATATATTATAAGAGAATGTATCGAACATCTAATCGAATATGTATTAACCGAGTATGTATCGAATCACAATAAAAAATTCGAGTAGTTTGAATCTTAAACGAGTCGAGTATAACCTTGCTCAGATTCTACTCATATTTTTATTCGAACTATTTTTAATGCTCAGATTTGGATCATATTATTAACGAATCCGAGTCTCGTTCATATTTTTTCGAGTCGAGCCCGAATCAAACCCGAACTGTGTTGGTTCGTTTACAGCCTTAATCACATGTAGCTGTGAAAACACTAAACAGAATCCACGACGAAGGAATAAATATTTAAATCTCACCAACCTCTCATTTATTAATATAATAAATTAAAAGGAGATTAAAGAAACACTAGTAATAAAAATCATCAACTTATAATTTTATATTATTTTTTTCTTCTTTTTTCCTGTTATTACTCATCAAAATTTTAGGACTATGTTTATTTGTAAAAAATATACTTGGAATCGACTATTTTTTTAATTTAACACTATTTCAAAATATTTTATTCTATAATGAAGAATTAATAATTTTTTAAATAGTCTTATTATGGATTATTTTTTGTCATTCGTATAACTATTTATAAAAAATAATTATATAATCTCATGATAAATGTGAGATTAATAATCTCCCGCATAGGTATCAAATGGCTTTATGGTATTAATTGATGAACTCTCACAAGGTTTATATTAATTTTTTAAAAAATTATTTCATTTTATGTTGGTTACACCTATAACTCACATATCAAGTAATTCTCCTGATTTAAAGTTAAAGATATATTTTGATTTTAAAAAAATTTATACTATAAATTATTTAAAAAATATTATTAAGTATAAAAGTAATTAGTTTTAGATTTATAAATATCACAAATTACTTATAGAGAGAGAGAAAGAGACAAAGAAAGGGAGACAGAGTTGATGGGGTTGATCCAGAATTCCAAATCCAAGCACCACTCACTAACGATGGGGTTCGACTTGGCACAGAAATCCTCTTCCACCCACTACATACCACCAAACATCTCCATTTTTCTCTTTTTCTATCTCATTATTTTATTTATAGTAATAAATATAAAGAACATATTTTTTTATTTGTATATACTGCCATATATGTATACTTATATTATTATAAACAACCCCTTTTTCCTATATATATATATATATATATATATATATATATATATCTATAAATCAGTTGGTATGGTGTTAATTTAAGCCCTCCCATTTGTTTTCTTCAAGAAAGAGGGGAAAAACAATCCCACGTAAAAACTGAAGCTTTTTCAATAGTAAGTTCTTCTGAAATTCTCTTTTTCTATTGTTGGATATATATATTTCCTTCTTGTATTTTACTCTGTTTAAGAGATCTTTATAGGAGCCGGGAGGTGACTGAATATACTACTGAGATCTGTGTGACTCAATTAGATTTAAATTTACTGAAGCATATTGCCATTTTAACAAAGAGTAAAATAAACCCACCATAATTTGCACATCTATATTTGATTAACAGTATCAAATTGATCTCATTTAGCTAATTTTTGTTATGTAGTATTAACCGTTTATCTTAGAGTGCCGCCAACTGGTCTTTTCTAATGGTGTATGGTACCCAATGGATGATGAAGTTATGGAAGGAAGTCTATTTTGTTGTTTTTTAACATATTCGATTAACTTTTTTTATTGTTTCCCATATTCAAACACATTATCTCTATCAGAGAAGCAAAAATATTTGTGGGTTTGTTGCCAAAGATTGTTGAATTTATTTTTTATAATCATCATTATGATTTTCTATTTGATATTCCAGCCATGGGGTTCTGGTTCTCTACTTCTTCATTAGAAATCAACTTCAATATTATTGCCCTGATTCGACGAACCCAATTTTCATTCATTCAGGTGTTTGTGTAAAATAAGATGAGAGGAGCGGGTTTCTGGCAACTTGGACAGTCAATCACCCGCCGTCTTGCTCAAGCTGATAAGAAGGCTGTGGCTCGCAGATGCTATGCCAGTGAAGCTGATCTCAAGAAGACAGTTCTGTATGATTTCCATGTTGCCAATGGTGGGAAGATGGTGCCATTTGCTGGTTGGAGTATGCCAATTCAGTACAAGGACTCAATCATGGACTCTACTGTAAACTGTAGGGAGAATGGTAGCCTCTTTGATGTATCACATATGTGTGGGCTAAGTCTCAAGGGGAAGGACAGCATTTCTTTTCTTGAAAAGCTGGTCATCGCGGATATTGCTGGACTTGCCCCTGGGACCGGGACATTGACCGTCTTCACAAATGAGAAGGGAGGGGCGATTGATGATTCAGTGATCACCAAGGTGACAGATGATCATATATACCTGGTTGTGAATGCTGGGTGCAGAGACAAGGATCTTGCACATATTGAGGAGCATATGAATGCATTCAAAGCCAAAGGTGGGGATGTGTCTTGGCACATCCATGATGAGAGATCTCTTCTAGCCCTCCAGGTTAATATTCGAAGTCATCTTTTACAACTCATTTTTAAACTTTCATGTACCCTTCAAAGTATCATATTTTTTACCAAGTTTGGGCCTCTAAATCAAAACATAATTCTACCGTTTGTTCTTGATATCATTTCTTACTCCAAATATCATTTTTAATTTGCATTAAAATATTTACTTTTTACTTAATAAAGTCTTTGCCATGTGGGTCAGAATATTGTATTAGATGCAATATCTGCATTAGGCATAAACAGAAACAAACACCTCCGCCCATATGATGTATCTATCCTATAACTGATATTTATATATAATTTTCTTCACACCTCTGGTGCAGGGTCCTTTGGCAGCTCCAGTTCTTCAGCACCTTACAAAGGAGGATTTGAGCAAGCTATACTTTGGGGAATTTCAGATATTGGATATCAATGGTGCAAAATGCTTTCTCACTAGAACAGGGTATGTCGCTATCTGGTTTCTGTCTAAAGAAATAACTAGGTTTTTGTGGTGATGGGACTGCATACTTTACTTGTATGTAACGTGGTGTTTGCAGAATGATGCCATTCTGTTTTTACATTTACCAAAGGTTATAGACTGAGAAAATTACAAAAGTGTGCTTATCAAATGGATTCATCTTGTGCGATTAGGCACATGCCTAAAAACATTGATTAAACTTATCAGGAGTCTATTATGCGATATATATAACTTGATTATCATAGATAACTGGTCTTTCTGAAAAGGCTACAGAACTAAGTCCTTGCACATATGGTAACTGGGCATGTATCTTAACTTTTTCAATCAAACCATTGTTGTTTCTTCTCACTATATCTACTTTTTTAATCAGGTTTATGTTAGTAAAGAAATTAATGCTCAAGTTCTTATGATTATTTGGAGTGACAGGTTATGATATAATGTTGATAAATATTCTTTGATATCTATGTTGGGAATCTGGTCTTTGGATTTAAAATTCAATCTCGTTGATATTTCAAGTGCTTTCTTTTGTTGTTTAGACATTTCTAAGTGGGGATGGATGGGTGATGCAAGGACATTATTCCTTTTTTGGTGTTCTTGTTGAATACTTGTAAAAAATACCCTGTTTTATGTTCTCTTGGAGTGTTAATTTTGAGGTTTTCAAAGGAGACTGAACTTTGAAGTAAAAGTTATCAGAGTCCTCTTCTTTTGGTGGCTTATAATATGACAGAGAGAATTGAAGAACGGACACTTTGATCACATAGGCATCATGCAGTCCTGCAAAAGGATAGTTGAAAATTTTCTCTGTTACTGTATTCATGTTGAGTTGAAACTTGAAAGTTTACCTTGCTAGAGTTCTGCATATGATAAGCTATAGTAGGATTGCACTCTCTATGAGAAACTTGTACGATTTGATTAGGAAGGTGTATGTAAAGCAACAATAAAACATAAATGAAAATATAAATCAACTCAAGCTTAAAAGACCCTACAGGCTAGCTTAAAAATAACAGCATAACCCTTGGCTCTGAAAGAAACACATAACCAAACTAACAGCTTATTAATATCTCTAGCTCTGAAAGAAACACACATGAAAAAAAACTAGCAGCATATTAATTTTTTCTTAATTTTAACTAGTTATCCAAGTACACCCATCACCCCATGGGCCTTGCCTTGGTATGAACCAATTTTCATTCTATCTATTTCTTTTCCTTGGTATTCTTTTTGCTTGCATTATGTTACACCTGTAAGATTAGAACCCTGTGATGATTGATCCATGAGTTGGCTCTGTCTTGTTAAGTTTAAGTTCTTACACGTTATTGTTATTATTATTATTATTGGAACATGGTCCATAGTATTGTTGAACAAATGGGATACTGTAGAGTCCATAGTCAGTAGTCAACTTCTCTCACCCAGGCTTTCTAAATAATCGAACACCCTTTTCCTAGGGTTAGGACTCTCGGTATATATTAAATCTTACTTACAAATTTTAGGTAGAAATGATTCAGTTTGGAACTTTGCTCCTATGACCAGTATTGGAATCCAGGAAGCTGTTTCAGAAACAAAATTAGGACCTCTAAGTTTTACATAATTTCTGCTTTGAGTATTTGCTGTTGAAACAATGTATTGCCGAGTGTTTCTTTGTCCTGGAAAATGTCTTACGGCATGTTTTTAGCCAAATTTGGTTGGATTATATTTAAAATTGAGAGTTTAATGCAAGCCCACTTTGGCCGCTTGCAAAATGGTGATGAAACCATATCCAATGATTCTATTTGAGAATTCGCGAAGAAATTATATTGGAGTTGGTTATAATTCCTGAAGAGTTTATACTAAATCATGTAGTTGAAAG
Organism: Panax japonicus; assembly: GCA_020205505.1. Lineage (NCBI taxonomy): Eukaryota > Viridiplantae > Streptophyta > Magnoliopsida > Apiales > Araliaceae > Panax > Panax japonicus. The sequence goes on from CM035113.1 coordinate 10,240,529, forward strand.
GTTAAGTTGCCTAAAACACTAATGAGAATCTTTGACACAATGTACTAGTATATAAGTAATTTAGTCTCCCACCATACGCGCAAACATGTATTATTTTTTTCCCCCCACCATGTACTAATACAAAAGTTATGTAGGTAAAGTGATTAGCTTTGTGTTACATGAGGTTTTCAGGTATACAGGTGAAGATGGATTCGAGATCTCAGTACCTTCAGAGCATGCTGTGGACCTTGCTAAGGCAATCCTAGAAAAATCTGAAGGCAAAGTAAGGTTGACGGGGCTGGGTGCTCGAGACAGTCTTCGACTTGAAGCTGGCTTGTGCCTCTACGGCAATGACATGGAACAGCACACTACACCTGTAGAGGCAGGACTTACGTGGGCCATAGGAAAGAGAAGAAGAGCAGAAGGGGGCTTTCTTGGAGCGGAGGTGATTCTTAAACAAATTGCAGACGGCCCATCAATCAGGCGAGTTGGTTTGTTCTCCTCCGGACCCCCTGCCAGAAGTCACAGTGAGATTCAGAACGAGAAGGGAGAAAACATTGGGGAAGTCACAAGCGGAGGCTTTAGCCCCTGCCTGAAGAAGAACATCGCCATGGGTTATGTCAAATCTGGATCCCACAAGGCAGGCACCAAAGTTAAGATTGTGGTTCGCGGAAAGTCGTACGAGGGAGCCGTCACAAAAATGCCTTTCGTCCCAGCAAAATATTACAAGCCAACTTAAAGTTAATTCTTGTTTGGAATTTGATACACCTTGGTTGTCCTAATTATTACCCACTTCTACATGTTTTTGAAATGCTACAATCAATACCAATCTTCATTTTCTCTCTTAGTTTCCAAGAGTTAAAAGTAGAGATGTGTTTATCTTGCATGAGTTTATATGAATATAGACATATCCTGTACTTTTGGGACTAGGATTCCTTTCCATTTCAAATAAACGGACTCTCCATTTTATAGTCTAAATTTAAAATCATCTTTCTCTTCTGTCAGCGTGATATTACATTCTAACACATTTTAAATTTAAATCCTGAAATGGAATATCCATTTATTTAAAATGGAGAGGATCCTTGTCCATACTCTTGTGAGCACAGAACACAACTGCATTTGCCATGTGCTTGTGCAGGTGTATGCAACATATAGACCAATGAATTTTAACAATACTTGTGTGTCTCTCATTCAATGTATTTTGTCCATCCAATGGTTCACATGTTCACACTGCTACAAACTAACATATAAGAATCTTATATAATAAAGCTTATTAACGTTGCATGGTTCGTTTAAGTGACTCCAAGAACCAGAATTAGAGTCGGGTAAAAAGTAATATTCGAAAAACTCATTAGCAGACAAAAACGAAATACAAGTAGTTCATCATGCATGGTTCATTGAAGTGACTCCTGATGAACACAAGCCTGAACCCTGAAGTAAAATCAGGTATCAAGTAAAACATTAAATACACTCTCATTTGCAAACAAAAAAGTTATGGCCGCAATGGAACACGTTGATGGGGTGAACAGCAGAAACCCCTGGATCTAAGTTTAAGATAAAACATTATTCTCCCTCAGCAAACCTGGGCGTACCAAATATAAAGTATTCCAGCACTTAATGACCATGAAGGTGCGTCTACAGTCTTTATATGTCAAGCAGCAGTCTCCTTGGGTCTTCAACAACATCTTTAATGCGCCTCAAGAAGAAGACAGCCTCTCTCCCATCAATCAGCCTATGATCATATGTTAGTGCAATGTACATCATTGGCCTCGAAACAATTTCCCCTCCGACAACCATTGGACGGTTCACAATTGAATGCATACCGAGAATAGCCGACTGCAACAACCATACAAAAGAATATGTAAGACTGCTTTATTCCCACTGGAAATGAAAAGTTTCTGACAATTAACCCAGTTGGATGTGGAATGTGCAACCAAATTTTCAATTGTTACATCAGTTAAAAGTGGCAGCATCATACCTGTGGGGGATTTATGATCGGAGTACTTAGAAGACTTCCATAAACACCTCCATTAGATATTGTGAATGAACCTCCAGCCATCTCATCAATTGATATGGAGCCATCAGTTGCCTTCTTTGCTAGGGTGTTGATCTCTTTCTCTATTTCAGCAAAGTTCATTTTATCAGCATTGCGTATAACTGGAACAACAAGGCCCTTGAAGAAGAAACATAGAGGAAGAAACTTTATTTTAGATAACAGTCTAAAGTAACAATAGGAACTTGACTTCAATGATCAATAAACGCCTCTTATTTCTTTTTGACAAGTCAACACATCACGGTATATTACATTTTCAGGAATATTTTATCTTTCGGAAGAGCAAATATGAGCAAAGAAAACTTCCTTTCAAACATGAGCTATAGCCAAGTGGTCTAGTGGAAGTTGATAATGATGGTCAAAAGAATAAACTACAATTCAACAAGCAAAAATTCAAAATTGAGCTGATCACAGAAAGAAATCCACATGGGTAAAGGCGCAACAAGATTCCAAGAAACAGGATATTCATACAAAAGCTCTAAATATACCAGTTAGGGACAATGCACACAGAGAATGTAGAAGAACTTTTGAGTAAATAGTATAGCCAGAAACTTCAAAAATCTATTACTTTAACAAAAACTGTTAATAAACAGGCACACACCCTGAGTTTCACATTACCTTAATAAGATTTTTAGTAAATGCCACGATAAACAGAAAAATATCAATGGAATGGAACCTAACCATTTTGTTTCAAATTGAACAGGATGTACCAAAACAATATATCAACTTTTAGAGCGACTTCTCTTTCTATATTTTACTGCTTCTGAGCTTGACTAAGTACAATTCAATTTGTTTCGTGCTTTTAGGCCCTCTGATTGATTAAGGTATGTTTATTTTCTTGCAAGAGGTTGTGAAAGCGATGACAAGGAATAACATTGACATCGCTTGTTCAAGACCTTTTGAGGCCAGGCTGCGAGTGATTCTCGTGAATCCCCTAGAGCCTTTTACTGGATTGTGGTGGGTGAGGACAAGTCGCATCAGAACCCCAAAACAAACAAAAAAGAAAAAGAAAGGAGGTTGGAAACGCAAGAGCTTCAAATAGGGTTAGGACTTGGGAGTCGGCTCCTTGCGATCACATTTGGTGAGTTGGATAAACAGAACAAAGGAAAACCTTTTCGAAAGTGTCTATTTTGGTAAATAATGTTATAGAAAGATGAACTTTGCAAAAAAAATTAAAATAAGACCTGTAACAAGTTTTATAAACCAGAAACATTCGACTAACATTAATAAGTCATAAACCTCTGAAATGTGGATTAGCTCATTGCATAGACAACATCCACTGCTTTATAAATGACCCAATGCATTTTTCCAAAATGTATTGGGGACAATAATCAAGGATTATACTATCATCTGTGATTATCATGCAAATGTGGCAGCAAGAAATTTCTCTATTAATTGCACGATGCAAGGAAGAAAATAGGCATCAAGGCATGAGAAATGACTCACCTTCATATATAGTAAAACATTGATAAGAAAAGTACAAGACTGGTGTCCAATTAAGAGTCAACCAAATAACATAATATGCCTAAACTGCAAATTTAACTGGGCCTTTTCATGATTTCACCTAGTGGTCCAATAATTGACCTTCACATATAGTTAATTATTGATAGGAAAAGATTAAGATCGAACACCAATTATGAGTCAAACCAAAAAACATGCATTTCTAAACTGCAAAGTAAAATGGCTCTCCGAAAAAGCACCAGTGCTAACACAGCAAAACTGTCATCACAGTATCACACTACTAAATATGGTGATTAGGATGGTGTAGACCAACTTGCACTTTAAAGTCCATGGACAACACATGCACCACTGAAATGTTCCATTATTTAATTAAAAGACATCGGAATCATTACAACTTGTGACTGACCTTCGGTGTACCAACAGCTATACTAATATCAATATAATCTCTATAAATGATGTCATCCCCATCAATAACAGCATTAATGATTGGCTGATTCTGGAGCCCGCTAACAGCAGCCTGAAACAAAATAAAGTGTTAGATAGAAAGTTATAAAACGAATAGGTGCACAAAATAGTGTGAACAAACACACAAATCCAACTGTACATGCAAGGTGCTGAATACCAGCAAATGACTGTACATACTTTGACAAAACCTGACATAAGTCCTAGCTTCACTCCATGCTTCTCAAGGAAGGCATCTTTATATTCAGAACGAAGCTTCATCAAATTAGTCCTAGACATTAAGGGTCAGAATGGCCAATATGTTAAGTGTCATAAGAGTGAAACAGGGAAAAGAAATGGATCCCAATCAAAAATGATAGAAGTTATAAAATTTATGAAATCATGCAATACCATTGTATTGCATTTGTCTAAATTATACAGTTAGAGATAGGTGTAAAACCACAAGGAACTATATGTTAGCAGAAGAAGGATCCAACATACAAAATATTTATATAATTAATTACACTTACATATCAACGTCGTTAAATGTGGTTAGCAATGCAAAAGTATTTTGAGAGTCTTTCAGCCGTGTTGCAACACGTTTCCTAAGCCTCGTCATTGGAACCTAAAAGAAAAATAATTTTGAATATTAAACAAACCAAGATAGATTTGTTAACCTCATGAAATAAACATATTGATAAATAATTAGAACTACAGTTGAGCATGCTTAATAAAACGAAAGTGGTATGGTTAAAGATTAGAGCAAAACAGTAACATGACATAATTCAAGAAGTTATTAGAAATCCTGATGCTTACTCTTCTTTCCCTTTCCTTTGGAGGAAGTTGGGGTTCAGTGGCTGAGGGTCTAGAAGGTGGCACAGAAGGTGATTTAGGCTTCTCTTTGGGCGGTGGGGTTTCTACTTTAGGAATTTTCTTTTCCACCTCCTTTTCTGCAGGAGCAGGCTCAGATGCAGCCTTGCTAGGTGCCTTCTCTGATGGAGCTACATGTGTAACACCTTCACCAGACTTTGAAATGATTGCTATCTTGGTACCTGGTTCCACAGTGTCACCTTCTTTGGCTACAAACTGAAAAAATTACATGGGCAAACATTAATTACACAGAAACATAATAGATCTTCAAACAAACAAAAAAAGATAACATCAAAGAGAATGTAATTAACTGATACTATGGACCCTACTAAAATTTAGTAATTTACCTCTTGGATGACACCCGTTTCAGGACTTGCAACATCAATTGTCACCTGAATGAGGTAGCCGAAACTATTTAGACCAGACAATGATACTTGCGATGGTGCAGAAATGCTAAGTTCATAATACTACCTTATCAGTTTCAACTTGGGCGATCGGCTCATCAATACTAACATGATCACCTGGTTCTGCTCCCAGTTATCATAGAATGAGTTCAAGACACTCACAACTCACTAACTTTACAATTAGGTACATATTTTCATGAGTGCAGAATTCAGTAATATATGACAACTTACTTTTCAGAAAAGCGGCTAGAGTGCCATCAGTAATAGATTCACCCATAAAAGGGACGACAGCAGCAACCAGCTCACCTTCATTACAGAAAAGGATAAAATGAGCTATGCAGATCTTAAAGTAATCACAGTGGATATTCAAGAAGGAAGAGTCAAAAGAAAATATGAAATATCATACCACTATCTGATGAAAATGACCTACTCCACATCAAGACAGAATTATCTGTTTGAAGAAATGATACGACATCCCTGTGCCCACAAAAATATTTTAGGAAAGAAATGTTAAGGAACTACGTTTGCCTTTGTTTTGTTCCCTCTTTGTTCATCTTGTTTAGCCAGTAAAGATGTGCAACCAAGTAAAAACCCAAAAGTCGGAAATTTCTAAGTGAAAAATCTTCATCTGGTTATTCGGTCTAAGATTAATGAGAGCTAAATAAGTAATAGCAATAAGAGACATGTAAAGAGATTTTACCAACCTTATAGGCCTTGAATTAACTGGGCAACCTATCCATGATTTACAAAGTTCAGCAACACGAGAAATATATATTTGTATTTACATAATTACTCTTATGCCAAAATTAGAGAACCGGTCAAATTACCTTGGTGACAAACACCGAGTACAATTTTTGATCCTCTATTAAGATGTAGCATCTGTAGAAGTTCACATGTACAGAAGTGTTTTTATACAGTGAATATCAAGAGAACAATAATCTTGAAGTGAACCATGGCATGAAGTAAAGGAAAACTATAGGGTAGAAGTACAGAGAGTTCATAGTAGTTAAAAGAAAAAAAAATAATTAAGATCCCTAGTCTTTGAATGTGTAGTGCATCATTCATAAGGAGAAAGTGTCGTTATAATTCCCCAAGTGTTTGCTTCTAGACTTTAGTATTGGTTAACGTTAGAAAAACTCTTGAAGCTCCTCACCAATGATGGTCATTATCATCTCAGCTAAAATTTAGTATTCAGAAATGTGAAGTACTGTAATAAACAAACAATAAAAAGTGCCAACTAATCAAAATTGTCTATAGATTCATCAGCATGGAAACAATTTCATATCTCTAAAACTAGTAATTAGTGATGCTATGGCATCCCAAAGTTGCTATGTGCATTTAATTCTCTAACGCCGAAATTATTCCGGTACTGATCAACAACTATTTTCTACTCCTAACAGAAACTTTTCCAAAAATCCTAAATTGATCAGCATAACAACAAACAATTAACTATTCCACATCACCAAAACACAAAAATGGAAATTTAGACTAGCATGAGTAATACAAAACACAAGTCCAAATAAGTTAAAATTGGTACTAAATAAAAATACCTCATTCACCGTTGCATTAGTAATATAGGTTCGTGGAACAGATGCTGCCGCTGCAGGTCGAACCCATCCCAATGACTGCCCTAAGCTCTGAAAACAAACACAATCTAATGCTTCAAAAACAAAATATAGCTAGCATACATACACACAAATAGATACAACTATGTCCAGAATATTAACAGCGTCCCATATAATAAAAAAGGCTAACCGAAGAAGAAGACCCGCCGGAGGCAATTTTCCGCCTTATAATAGCCCACATCATACCTCTAGTCAAAGTAGAGAGCTTCTGCCCTAACAAACACCAAAGATCAGAAAACAGAATACTAGAAAAATCGAGAAAATCAATCAAGCTCAATGAATCACAGGGGTTTTAACAATGGATTTGAAATCCACTGGATTCAACGTATCGGCACAATAATTCAAAAAAGGTGTAAAATTAGAAGATGATGGTCAATTCAATTGAATATAAAAGTGTGAAAAGAAGACCTAGATGCGCCGTTTGATTAAATAGGTAATAAACACATCAAATATCAAACCATAAACAGAAGCACGTGTATATAATGAGATATACATATAAACTGTAAATGATAAAGAAACTATACCTGGTAATAAAAGGAAGGAGATGAAGATGCTCGAGGAGTTAGTCTGCTTTGTTACAGAAAAAAAGAAGGATTGGAGAAGAAGAAGAAGAAGCGAATCAAATGCATAATTAGCGATTTCTAGAGGACGTGGGCTGGCAGATATGGAAAGTGTACTCAGACCCGGCTTTTCGTTAAAATAAATAAATTTGGTAATTCTGCTGTGGCTGCGGTGTTGACCACCGAGGGGAAATGAGCTCCAAGCGAGTTTAGTAAATCTGACACGTGTGATAATCTCGTTCGACAAATTCAGAATGATTTTCTCATTTATTTATTTTTTTTTCGTTTGTAATAAATTTAAATCAAATTATAATTACGAAATTTATTAATATATTTATTAATCGCTAGACTAAGATTTTATTGACAAATTGTATTCATACATAGTAACACTCAAAAAGTTATAGAATGAATTTTTAAAGTCAGTTAATATATTTTAAATTTAAAATAAATGTGATTTATTTAACTTTTGTAAATATAAATAACAGTACTATTGCAATGTATTACAATTTTTATAATTATATTATATTACTTTGGTTAGTTAGTTAGGGATATTTTGGTCAATATATTATATTTCATTTCATTCTGATATAATTTCTGAGTAACGTACGTATGAATTAAGAGTTCGATTTCGATTTTATTATGATCTGAGTCCGATTTCAACTATCATTTCATTCTGTCCTAAAACGATTCTGTCTAACCAAACAGCCCGTAAGTGGAATGGACCTTTCAAAAGTGAAACAAGGAAAGTGCATATAAGATCCATGTATCATGTGTGGAGCTCTTCAAATTGGGCCTCATAAATACGAGAAAGGTAGCCGGTCCATTTTGAAGGTCCAGTCCACTAAAACATTATGAATCATCATAGTCAAATAATCATAACCCATGAATTATCAGGATAATTCCTAACAAAAGGGGTACAAAAGAATAATATAGCATCATAATTATCTTTGAGAGGGATAAATAATCGGTTAATCCGCCCACCAATGTTTAACACGCCGAATTAGTCAATGGCCCGGCATTAATCTCTATGTAATGTTTGATATTTTAAGCCCCAGTCAAGAATCAACAGCCCTCGGATGGACTACAAGAAAGAGAGTGAGAAAACAGAGAATAATCAAATCCAATTTTTACTCTTTCTCTTTCTCTTTCAGTTGCAGTGAGATTTTAGAGAGAAAGGAAAAGGGATCATGGGGTCAGTGGCAAAGAAAGGTCTGCAACAGTACCTTTTACAGCTTCAGCAACACCCTTTGAGAACTAAGGTCTTTTAATTCTTTCTCAAACTTGTAATATTTTGATTCTGATTTGATTTATTGAATTGGGTAATGTTTATTTTTGTGATTTCTGAATTGGGTAATGTTTATTTTGTGATTTGAGAATCCTTTTTTTTTTGAGGATCTTCGTATTGTTTTTGCAGGCTATTACGGCTGGAGTTTTGTCAGCAATTAGTGACATAGTGTCTCAGAAGCTCACTGGGATACAAAAACTTCAACTCAGACGCCTTCTTCTCAAAGTGGTATGAATAATTTAGCCTTACTGATGTATTATACATTTGTGTTATTATTTCTGAATTAATGGTTTGATGCTACTTGCCAATGCTAATGATCTTGGTTTGGCACTAGATTTTCTGGTACTCCTATGACTTGCCAGAAGTTTGGATTTTTTTTTTATTTTTTGTTCAAATGGCAATGGGTTGACTTTATGTTTTTTCTCACATTTCACCCTGAGTGTAAAAGTGTTTTAAATATTGAATCTTATGGAAAAATTTGGAGGTCTGGGTAAATCTATAAGTACAAGTAACTCAAAATAATTTGATTATCCAGTGCGTTTGAATTAACAACATTTGTGAATCTACCTAATTTTCTTCTCCAGAATTTATATTTAAACTACGAGGCCAGAATGTAAACTTTATGGCTGTTGATTCAAAATATAAACTACGAGGCCAGAATTTAAACTACGAGGCCAGAAAGTAACTCAAAATATATTGAAAGATGCCATTTTTCTTTAATAAAAAAAATATTCAGTTTCAAGTTGACTTTGATCTAGCTACAAATCTAATAAGTTTAGTTGGGTAAAGTGAAAGAATTTTCTAAGTTCAACCAAGATTGTTAATTCATATTTTTAAATAATCGAAGTTTTGCTGGGGCATTGAAGCAACTTCAGTTTCAAGTTGACTTTGATCTGGCTTCAAATCTCAGTTTAGTTAGGTAAAGTGGAATAATTTTCCAAGTACCAACCAAGATTTTTTTATTCTTATTTTTAAATAATCGAAGTTTTACTGGGGCATTGAAGCAGCTTTCAAAGTTTATGCCTTTTCTAAACTGATCTAAGGGGAACCAGATGCAAAAAGCACATGAATTGTAAATAAAAAAATTGCTACTTTGAGATCCATCAGCCATCAGCTACGTCTCAATTTAAAAATTCATTTCCAACATATGATCGTCTTTTGAAAAGATTGAAGGGTGTTCTATTTTCCAATTTGTCTTCATATCATACTGTCACGTGTATTAAGTATATGTGGTGGTATAAACTACTTTAAATTATATTAGTAGAGGAAAAAATATTATTTTTTTCCTCTGATGGTCGTACTTGACACGATGGTCAAGTGCACACTTGTTGAAGGCTTAGTCATGGGTTGAACTCCTGGAAACAATCTTTCTGTAAATGGAGTTAGGCTGCGGACATTTGACCTAGCCTCGCACCCTACTAGCCTTGCGCATAGTGTACACCCTTCCCTTTTAGTTCGACTTCCAAAATACTCGTGTATGTGTGGGGAGGGGAGGGGAGGGGAGGGGAGGGGAGGGGAGGGAATAATATTAATAAAGTTTGCTATAGTTAGTCAACTACCATCTTATTTTTTTGAAATATTTATAATTACCCTTCATGTTGAAAACATCTAATGTGAATTTTATATGAACAGTCTAGAAATATGTATGTATAGTATATTTTCCCCTACAATGAGAACTTTTAAGGAAATATAGTAAAGATAAGGTGCTGCATTCAGTTATGCTAGTTTAACGAGATGATTTTTTTTCCACCGTAAAGAGACCAATTAATTTTCTTTGTGCCGAAGCTAATATCTACTTTTTTGAAGCCACTCACTAATCAGTGATATTGAATATTATAAATGTTAAACTGTTAACTTTATTTACAAAATGATTTTCTGGACTTCGATCGCCTGATGTTAGAAACTTTTTTTACTTTTAACCAGGCTCTGTTTCCATTAGGTAAGAGGCATATATAAGGTAGAGTCAGAACTCAGAAACTTACCCCAAGTGAAAGGAGCTGACCGTCCTGGTTTGCTTCTCCTTGCGTTTGTTTGTGCAAAAAGGAAAATTTAACTTGCATTAAAAAGAAGAGAAAAGAAAAAATGATGTAGTTACAAATAGGAAAAAGTGGGCAGATCTACGATCGACTCCTTTAGTGTGACGAGTTAAAAAAGTTCTTACCACCCCCTCACGTTCCTCCCATTTTTAAGGATAAAATATATAAATTGGACTAACAGAGCATCATTCTTCCCTTTTAACTATCCCATTATCTTTACTACAACTGAAGGAAATTTTATCTTTCTCCCCTTTATCTTTTTTTATTTCTTATCAAACAGACCATTTGTTATGATTCGTTCAATATAGTTGAGATGATGTGCTTTCTCTACCTTTAGTACTATCTAGAGAAATGTTTGGAGAATTTATTTATGCTAATCACATAGTTTTTATTGCTTATGTTGATATGAACAAATTGTCTGCAGGTTAATAGTACGCATTACTAACATTGTTAAATGCAGCTCTTTGGAGTTGCTTATCTTGGTCCATTTGGGCACTATTTTCATATGTTTTTGGATAAACTTTTCAAGGGGAAGAAGGATCCCGCAACAGTTGGTAAAAAGGTAATTTATGTAGCCTTATGTGCCTTTTGTTTTGTAAGAAGATGAGTGGGTATAAAATTTGATTATCTTTTACAACCATTGTATCAGCAATGTCAAGACTCGAGACTCTAATTCATTTTTGTCTCATTGGCAACTAAGCAAGTTCGGTGTGTCTCACTTCCGCTCTTTTAGTTTTCAGTGCAGTTTGGTAATTAAACAGTTAATCCAGTACTGTATGTATTTAACAACGGGTTGTCTTACACCCTAGTACTACCTTTGTTTGCAAAGTAAATTGAAAGTCGAGCGATCTTATTTTTCAAACGGAGGGAGTAGTATTCTTAGCTTAGAGAAGTATCACCCGTTCATGAGTTCATAAAGTCATTTCACCAGATGGGAAGGATAAGATTTAGGAAAGGAAAAGAGAACAATATCATTATTCTGAAATGCCAATGAAATAATTTCAGGTCTTGCTGGAGCAGTTGACATCTTCCCCCTGGAACAACATGCTTTTCATGATTTACTATGGCTCTATAATTGAGGGTAAGTCTGTGGAACAATTGGTAAATATATAATCTGTTGTTGAGAAACGAGTTTCTATATCTCCTTATGTTTAATCCCAGGATGAATTGTGCCAATGGCAACTTGAAGACAAAATCTGAGAATGAAATGCAAATTTACTGGATAAAATTGGATAGATACTGTGCTAGAAACTCTGACTAATTTAGATGACGTGGTTGTTACTGTATCTAATTTTATAAATACCGCAGGAAGACCCTGGATCCAAGTAAAATCTAAAATCAAGAAAGAATATCCGACAGTGCAGTATGCGGCATGGACGGTATTCTGTTCTATCATATGAGTTAGATTATTTTCTTCTTTAGTACAAATTGAATTATAGACTAATAACGTTGCATTAAAATGCAGTTTTGGCCGGTGGTGGGGTGGATCAATCACCAGCATGTCCCACTGCAGTTTCGCGTCATTGTTCAAAGTGCTGTCGCGTGCTGCTGGTATGTTTTCCCTTTAAAAGTTGTTCCTGCTTATGGTTCAACTTTTTCTTTTTTTTCCGCCCTTGGTTCTTACCTTTCTTTCCCATTTTTTATTTTCTGTACAAAATTCTTGTAGGGGCATATTCTTGAGTCTACGTGCTGCAAGGTCAGTGGCATTGAGTCCGGTTACTAAGGGTCAAGCGGGTGGTAGGAGCATGCAGTAAACTCGGTTGCAGGCGTGGAGTGAAAATCGTGTTTACTAGCACGTCTTATGTATTATGCAGATGGATGATTTGTGTTAGTACATTATTTCTAAGAACTATTTAGCACACATAAGTGAAATCTGGTTGCTTCTCTTTGAGCAATCGTGTAATCGGGGTTCTACGCTGAGGTATCTGTTATCTATGTTGGGTTATTCTGTTGAAAGATTGTACCGTCACCTATTTTTTCTTTTCTGTTATTTATATTGATAGAAGGTTTATCGAGTAGTTTTGGTTCTCTTCTCATTTACTGCATATATAGTTTATAGTTGATAGTTGATTCTTCTCTCGCATATGTAACATGCATGTATAGAGAAGTGGTTAGCATGAATAGGCCAATAGAATACTGACACGCATGCGATGTTCTATGTGTGTCAGCATTTTATTGGTCAATTAATTAACTTACCAAAAAATAAATTTCATGCTAACCGGATTCCATTTATATGTTTCCAAGTTTATTTAAAAGCTCATGACTAAAAGTTATATTATTTATATACAAGTAAATTCTTTCTACGTGTGGAATTGGGGTGTTGCATTTTGTCTGTCTAAAATTAAATATATACTTTATTTTTAGACTATAAAATCGCATATAATATGCATGTTTGGTTACAAGGCTTTTGGTGCATTTAGAATCAATTTTGTTTGTTATAATTTATTTTAAACATAGTTTACTTAATTCACAAACACAAAACTGAAACATAACACACTAATATTAGTGCAGTTTGTTTGGAGATTCAAACGCTATCGATATCGTTGTAAACGTTGGTAACCGAACAAACTTAAGGTACGGGTACTTGTATACTAGATAGATTGAATATTGATATATGTCATTATTATTACTGCATTTCACAAATATATATTTTGAAAAATAATTTTTGATATATGTATTTAATTTAATATTAAATACATACTAGCTAGTGTACTCTATTTATAATATTGAAATAAAAAACTAAATTGGAAAACCATGTGAATGTGCAATGTGGTCGAGATGGTCCGTGTTGGTATGAATTGATTTCAATTTATTTAACTCGTTATTATTTGTGTTGAAAGTCAATATAGTAAACGTCCAAGAAGCTGGGTAAGGAGTATAATAATGATATCAAATACAGGGAGAAGAAATATTCTAATACGTAAATTGTTACTCCACTATTCAGCAGCCCCCATCCCCCATTCAAAGCTCAAACGTTGAAAATTAGACCCCTTCAGTCTTTTATTCCCATAACTCTCTCTCTCCCCTATATATATATATATATATATACCATGTAAATCTTGAAACCCAATATCATCCAATATTCTTTCAAACTTGGCCTAAACATATATTTATCAACTGAATATATTATTATTACAAGAAAACCCCAAGAACAGATAATAAAGCATCTCCCTATGGCAACCCTTCAAGCTTCAAGTTTCTTGTGTTCATCTTTTTCTTGTTCCTCAAAAAATTGCCCAAGAGGAATAAGTACTACAAGGGCTGCTATGAATATACCAAAACTAGCATTAAATTCTCTGTCTCATCCAAACCTTAAATCTAGAGGTTTTGTGGAGGAGTTAGAGTTTATAAAAGGTGGTTACACAAATACCCTTATTGGGGAAGACTCTCCTTTGAGTCATTCCGGTTATACTTCTAACATTTCTAATGTTTCTGATCCGATGGTAATCGCGAAGCTCTACGCGATAATGGAGGCTGTTGCGGATAGAATCGAGATGCATACGAATATATGCGAGCAGAGAAATAACTGGAATAGTCTTCTTTTAACATCCATAAATGCAATTACACTTGCTGCTGCAACAATTGCTGCTACAAGTGCTGTTGGTTCCCCTGTTTTGGGACTAAGCCTCTGTTCTAGTTCATTGTACGTAGCAGCCACAGGGATGTTGATAATTATGAACAAAATCCAACCATCCCAATTAGCTGAAGAGCAACGAAACGCTACGAGATTGTTTAAACAGCTTCATTCTCAAATTCAAACATTGATTGCTATTGGTAATCCTGTGGCTCGAGATGTAACCGAGATAATGGAGAAAGTTTTGGCTATTGACAGAGCTTTTCCACTTCCTTTGCTTGGCGCAATGCTTGAAAAATTTCCAGCTGCGGTGGAGCCTGCGGTGTGGTGGCCTAAACAAAGACGTAGACAAGCGAAAGGACGAAATGGGAATGGATGGAGTGAAAGATTGGAAGGAGAAATGAGGGAAATAGTTGGGGTTTTGGGGAAAAATGACAAGGCTGATTATTTGAGGTTGGGTAAAAAGGCCTTGAAAATTAATAAAGTGTTGGCAATTTCTGGCCCTTTGCTAACAGGTCTAGGGGCTGTTGGTAGTGCTTTTGTGGGTTCACCTTCTTATGGTTCATGGGCTGCGGTGCTCGGGGTTGTTGCCGGTGGTTTGGCAAGTGTGGTGAATACAATGGAGCATGGTGGGCAAGTTGGAATGGTGGTGGAGTTGTACCGGGGCAATGCTGGTTTTTTTAGGCAAATGGAGGAGTCTATTGAATCAAATTTAGAGGAAAAAGATGTTGAGAGGAGGGAAAATGGACAAGTGTTTGAAATGAAGGTGGCTTTGAATTTGGGAAGGAGTCTTTCAGAGCTAAGAGATCTTGCAAGTTCCTCAAGAAGAAAGGGGAAGGAAATTGAAGAGTTTGGAAGCAAATTGTTTTGATATAGTGATCTATCTAACCTTGTCATAAATTTTGTAGTGTACTCTTGTAAATGTGTAACATGAACATAATTTGTGTGGTTTGTAAACTTGAGAAATGACATATAGGTAAATGGTGACCACCACTCGACTGAAAATAAATATATTTGAAATGATCCACAGATGTCCCCAAGGCTTGCCATGTGCCGAACCTGTGAGGCTATGAGGAGACCTCTATAAATATCAAAATCAAACAATAAGAGAAAGTTAATACTGAAACTTTTAATACCTCCATTATTGGCATACTTAATACTAGAGGTATATATCCCCCCAATGATGGAACACTTTACCTACTGTATAAAATAAACCAACATGGAGGGGAGGATTCTCAAACTACTTTAAATATTGGGAGAACACTATGCCTTCTGTATAAACAAATGGGTTTCTATTACAATTATCCCTCCTCTCTGTTTTTTTTGCTATAAAAGGCAGCCAAATGAGGAGAGAGAGATACACACAAAAATACATACTCTCATCCGAGAGTTTAAGAGAAGGAGGGAGAGAGGCTTCTTTTGAAGCTTAAGAAAAAATAGAGAAAAACATTGTGACGCCCCCAAAATAGGTATACATCACCCATTCTGAGTTGTCAAATATATGGTACAGAATTTAAATACAAACTTAATTATACAACTGTCGTGTAAAATACGACAAAACATTATTGAGAGTTTTGACACGAATATTGTCTTCTAGATAATATTCAAACTCAAATGGAGTCTTCATTACAATTATTATCACACTATTTTTATAAAATAGTGAGGACTACTACAATCACCATCTCGGACCGTCACTCTATTCCCCGAATAGTCCCGGCTACGTTCTCATTTCCTGAAGAGAAAAACGAAAGCAAAAGGGTGAACTCAACTAGCACAATAAGAAATATTATGACTAAGATAATGCATAATAAATTATAATTAACATTCAACGTTGTTAAACTGATAGAATACAATAAACAACAATTTTAAATGCAGCAGAACAAACAATCCATTAGAAGAGTCAAGTAGAATATAATATCTACTATCTTCTATGATTTAAAAAGTTTATCATCAATTTTATGTTGAGACTCAGCTTAATAAATAATCCACATCACTGAATTATCCATGCACTACGGGCCAATGATATATATTCATTAGTATCACATCCACGAATTATCCATGCACTACGGGGCAATGATATTCGTGTAATCACCAATGGTCATGATCATGCCAACAACTATCCATCAATGCACTACGGGCCAATGAGGACTTTTATCACATCATTTGTAACATTGCAGGTCATGATTATACCGAATAATCCCTGGTTATAATCATACCAATCAACAGTCCATCTATGCACTATGAACCAAAGATGATTTTTATCACAATATAAGCACGAGGATGGTGACAATGATATAAAAATTCAATTAAATGAAAGCAAATGATAAATTTTAAAGATTTATAATTCAATTTATCCAGAATTCAATAATGTCTAAATTATCAACATGATACTGCTTTGTGGAGTAAAATTCAAGAATAATATTGTATCAAAAATAATTTGGACCGAAAAAATCAATTTTTTAATGAATAGTAGCCCAGGTGAATAGTACCCCGTGAATAGTACTCCGTGAATAGTACCCCATGAATAGTACTTCGAGAATAGTACCCCGCGAATAATACCGTATTTATGAATAGTGTCGTACGTATGACTAGTGCCGTACGTATAAATAGTGATGTATAAATGAATAGTACCCATGAATAGTACTCCGGAATGAAAAAATTAAAATTTAACAAGAATGTTTAGAAAAATATCATTGTGAAACGATACTAGATGAAACGCAAATTTTAAGGATATTCTACTAATTTCACGGAGTATAGAAACAATACTTTAACAAAATGAGTGTAGAATTAGGAATACGAAATGAAATAATATTACTTACATACTACAGAGTATGGAAGAAAATATTATTTCATACAAATATTGAAAAAAAAAATATCATTTACCTTAATAGAAGACTTGATATTGGAATAGTGAAGTAACATAATACTTTTCTTCTTCCTCTCTATAGTTTCTCTCTCTATAGTTGCTCTTGCGAGTCTTAGTGAATTGGTGATAACGAAAGCAGAAATGAGCTTCTATTTATAGGAAAACATAATTTCGATAATTGCACATTTAGGGGATCGAATTATTACAGTATAGTACCATCATCTTTACCTCCATTTTTAATTTAGTCCTGCAAGTATTATTATCAATCTTGCACCACCTCCCCTAATAATACATGCATGTGAACCAATAGTTCTATACATGTGAGCCAACAATAATTTGCATGTGAACCAATAGCAATTAATTACTCATTTATCCGATTAATTGCCCGTTTGGTCAATAATAACAAAACCAGGAAATCACAGAATTACCTCCTTTGAGGGTAATTGGGTCACAGAAGAATTAAAGAAAACTAAATGAACAAACATCTTTAATCAACACGAACTTATTCATATTAATATTATAACTAACAATATTTAACAACCATATTATTCCTAGGAAAGATAGGGCATTCCGATAAGGAATTCCAATATTTAACAACCATATTATTCATATACTCATATATTCCACATTCATTTTAAAAATATCACCATTATTATATTATTAAAATATAATAATATAATTAAATGAATTATTTAATCAGAAAAAGATAATGTGACGCCCCCAAAATTAGGTATACATCACCCATCTTGAGTCGTCAGATACATGGTACAGAATTCAAATACAACTTACTAATACCACTGTCGTGTATAATACGACAAAATACAACTGTGAGTTTGAATACAATAATTGTCTACTAGAGATCATACAAACTCAAAAGGAGTCCTCAATACAATTATTGTCACACTATTTCACAGAATAGTGAGGACTACTAATGCTATCCTCTGGACCATTACTCCGTTCCCCGACTCGTCCTTGCTATGTTCTCATTTCCTGAAGAGAACAGTGAAAGAAAGGGTGAGCTCAACTAGCCCAGTAAAAAATATTATGACTAAGATAATGCAGAATAAATTATCGTTAGCCTTCAACAGTATTAAACTGATCAAATATAACAACATCAAGTTTAACAGCAACGGATCAAACAATCCATTAAAAGAGTCAAGTAGAGAATAGAATCTACTATCTTTTATGATTTAAAAAGTTTTTAATCACTTTTATCGCTGAGACTCAGCTTAATAAATAATCCACATCATCCCTGCACTACGGCCAAGGATACTCATTAGGGTCACGACCACAAATTCCATGCACTACGGGCCAAGGATATTTGTGTATTCATCAATGGTCATGATCATGTCAACAATTGTCCATCAATGCACTACGACAAATGAGACTTTTACCACATCATTTGTAACATTACGGTCATGATTACACCGAATAATCCCTGGTCATAATCATACCAAGTCCATCCATGCTCTACAGGCCACAGATGACTTTCAAAAATATAAATAAGAGGATGATGACAATGATATAAGAATTCAATAAAACAAGTTCAAGAATTATTTTATCCAGGAATTATTAACGTCCAAATTGTCAACACGATACTATTATGTGGTGTAAAATTCAAGAATGATCAGAAGAATATTTCCATGAAAGGATACTGGATGAAGCGCAAATGTCAAGGATATTCCACTAATTTCATGGAGTATAGAAATCAAAGTTTTATCCAACTGAGTATAATAAAGAATGGAATAACAAAAGAAATCACCATGCATGCGATAGACCGCACAGACAGGTTATTCCAACAGAATAATAATAATGGAACCAGGTCAGGTGAAATTCACACCGACAAGATGTTCCAACAGAATAATAAAGACGGAACCAGGTCCGGTGTAAAACACACAGACAGGATGTTCCAACGGAATAATAATAAAGACGGAACCAGGTCCGGTGTAAAACACACAGACAAGATGTTCCAACAGAATAATAATAAAGACGGAACCAGGTCCGGTGTAAAACACACAGACAAGATGTTCCAACAGAATAATAATAAAGACGGAACCAGGTCCGGTGTAAAACACACAGACAGGATGTTCCAACAGAATGATAGAAGAATGTCACCAAGTATAGGATAGACCGCGTATACAGGTTATTCCAACAGAATAATAAGAAATGGAATAACAACAGTTCTCTTCATGAATAAGAAAGAATAACACCCCTTACCGTAACAGAAACTGGATATGGGAAAAGAAAAGTTAAGTAGCAGAAAGCTTTTCTTCTATCTCTCTATAGTTTCTCTCTCTAGAGTTCAGTGAATTCGTAAGAAAATAATGAAGGAATGAGCTTCTATTTATAGGAAAATGGAATGCATAGTAACTAATCCATG
The DNA here is from genome assembly GCA_020205505.1 of Panax japonicus. Lineage (NCBI taxonomy): Eukaryota > Viridiplantae > Streptophyta > Magnoliopsida > Apiales > Araliaceae > Panax > Panax japonicus. The sequence goes on from CM035113.1 coordinate 10,260,063, forward strand.
AACGGTCCAGATTAATTTACTTTAATCTGACGGTCCATATTTAAAGAAAAATCTTTTAAATAAAATATAATATATTCTATTTATATAAAAAAAATTTTACTATGCAAACACTATGCAACACTATGCAAAACACTATGCAACACTATGTATAATAAAATATAATATATTCTATTTATAAAATAACTTTAATAAAGTATTCTGTTTTATATAAAAAGATGTTTCCGTTTTATTACGTTAATAATACGAATAAAACAAAACGTCATTATCGCTATAATAATTCATATTATTAATCGACAATAATTGAATCAAACTGAGCGACTTCTCACATAAATATCAATAATCAATACCGTGTGCTACTATGCAACAACGCGTATTACTGTACTTTTACTACCCAGTAGTTCAACAGTATCAACGGTAAAACTTCCGCCGTTATTTTTAATAAAATATTTTTGTCGTTTTCTCAATCCGACAATAATTCTGTTGTGGGGTCCACCAATAATTTTGCCGTCGTACGAATATTCCCCGACAAAAAGAATATTCCCCGACCAAACGAATATTTTATAACAACTTGCGTACTTTGCAAAATTTATAAATATTACCCACAACTATAAATTATATCAAATTTCTTCCATAATATTCAAAAATTATAAAAATTCATCTTTATTTATAAAAACTGGGGTCTTACAACCTCCCCTTCTTATGAAATTTCGCCTTCGAAATTAGGGTACGTACCTGGTATGTCGAAGAGGTAAGGATACCTTGATTTCATTTCAGATTCTAACTCCCAAGTCATTTCCTCAACATCTTGGTTTCTCCACAAAACTTTGACTTGAGGTATAACCTTGGTGCGTAAAATATGTTCCTTCTTATCCAAGATTTGAACAGGAACCTCTTCATACGTTAAATCTTCCGCTATTTCGTCCGGTTCTAACTCAATAATGTGGTTCGGGTCTTTCACATATTTACGTAGCATGGATATGTGAAAAACGTTATGAACACGAGACATACTTGGCGGTAAAGCGAGTCTATAGGCCACAGTTCCTACTCGATCGAGGATTAAAAATGGGCCGATGAATCGAGGATTGAGCTTTCCTCTCTTTCCAAATCTCGTAACTCCTTTCCATGGAGCAACACGTAACAACACATGATCTCCTATATCGAATTCCAAGTCTTTTCGATGAAGATCAGCATAACTCTTTTGTCGATCTTGTGAGGTTTTTATACGTTTCCGGATCGTTTGAATCTTTTTCGTAGTCATACGTACCAAATTCGGTCCCAACAACGTTGCTTCACCCACCTCATCCCAACATACTGGAGAACAACACTTTCTTCCATACAACGCCTCGAACGGAGCCATGCCAATACTTACTTGATAACTGTTGTTGTAGGAAAACTCCACCAATGGTAAGAACTTGTCCCAACTTCCCTTGAAATCAAGGACACAGAGTCTTAATAGATCTTCAAGAGTTTGAATAGTCCTTTCTGACTGTCCGTCCGTTTGAGGATGATATGCCGAGCTAAATCGTAAATCTGTGCCCATAGCTTTTTGCAAACTAACCCAAAATCGCGAAGTGAATCTTGGGTCTCGATCAGAAACTATGGATACTGGCATACTATGCAATCTTACAACCTCGTTTATGTACATACGAGCAAGACGTTCAAGTGTATAAGTTTCTCGTATCGGTAAGAAATGAGCAGACTTGGTCAATCTATCAACAATGACCCAAATCGCATCTATGCCTTGAGAAACTTTGGGAAGACCAGTAACGAAATCCATGGTAATGTGCTCCCACTTCCATTCTGGAATTTCAAGTGGTTGCAATGGTCCTTTTGGTATTTGATGCTCCGCCTTGACTCGTTGACACGCTAGACACCTTGAGATAAAAAGCGCTATCTCTCTCTTCATATTCCCCCACCAAAATGTATGTCGAAGATCATGATACATTTTGGTACTCCCAGGATGGATTGCAAACGGTGTGTTGTGCGCCTCCATCATGATTTTATACTTTAAATCAGGGTCGTTAGGAACACAAAGTCTGGAGTTGACTCGAAGTATTCCTTCTTCATCGATTCTTGCTTCCGGTATCGCACCTTCTTGTACTTTCTTCCTCATACGCATCAGCTCCGGATCTGTAACTTGAGCAGCTTTAATTTTATCAATTAAAGTCGGTTCTACCCGTATATTCGCCATCATAACGTGGGTCCTTGGAGTCTTTATCTCTAACTCCATCCTTTGCAAGTCATCCAAAATGGGCCTTTGCGTTGACAATATTGCACTCGCACCCGCATATGACCTTCTACTCAATGCGTCAGCTACCACGTTCGCTTTTCCAGGATGGTATTGGATGGTATGATCATAATCTTTCAACAGTTCAAGCCAACGTCGTTGTCGCATGTTGAGTTCCTTTTGAGTGAAGAAATATTTGAGGCTTTTATGATCCGTAAAGATCTCCACTTTCTCCCCATACAAGTAATGCCTCCAAATTTTAAATGCGAAGACAACAGCTGCTAACTCTAGGTCATGAGTAGGATAATTTCTCTCATATTCTTTGAGTTGTCGTGAGGCATAGGCTATGACTTTCCCATGTTGCATGAGAACACATCCTAACCCTTTGCCCGAAGCATCACTGTAGATGACAAATCCCTCCGAACCAGATGGTATTGTCAGAACAGGTGCTGAAATGAGTCTCCTCTTGAGTTCTTGAAAACTCTTCTCACATTCCTCGCTCCAACCGAACTTTGTATCTTTCCGAGTCAGCTGAGTTAGTGGAGTAGCGATTCGAGAAAACCCTTCTACGAATCTCCGATAATAACCAGCTAAGCCGAGAAAGCTACGTACTTCGGTCACTGATTTAGGTTGCTCCCAGCTTTGAATAGCTTCAATCTTTGCTGGGTCAACAGATATTCCATGACTTGATACCACGTGCCCAAGGAATGCTACTTCCTCAAGCCAGAACTCGCATTTCTTCAACTTGGCATAAAGCTTGTATTCACGAAGCTTTTGGAGTATTAGCCTCAAGTGTTCCTCATGATCTTCACGGCTTTTGGAATAAATAAGGATGTCATCAATAAAGACGACCACAAAGTGATCCAAATATTCCTTGAATACTCGGTTCATCATATCCATGAAGGCAGCAGGAGCATTAGTCAATCCAAAGGACATGACTAGGAATTCATAATGCCCGTACCGAGTTCTGAAAGCCGTCTTTGGAATGTCATCGGTTCTAATCTTCAATTGGTGATATCCGGAACGAAGATCAATCTTTGAAAAGAATTTGGCTCCTTGTAACTGGTCAAACAGGTCATCAATACGTGGCAATGGATACCTATTTTTGATGGTGACATGATTTAACTCCCGATAATCAATACAAAGTCGCATACTCCCATCTTTCTTCTTTACGAATAGAACAGGAGCACCCCAAGGAGAAGTACTAGGACGAATAAAGCCAATGTCTAACAATTCCTGCAGTTGAGTCTTTAACTCCTGAAGTTAAATAGGAGCCATTCGATATGGGGCTTTGGAAATGGGTTTTGTACCGGGTTCAAGGTCGATACAAAATTCAATTTCACGCTCTGGGGGTAGGCCAGGAAGTTCTTCAGGGAATACGTCAGGGAATTCATTAACAATAGAAATATTATTCAGAACTGACGTATTTTTGTTTAGATCTGTGACATGAGCTAAGAAAGCTTGACATCCGTTTTTCAATAAACGAATAGCTTTATGGCTTGAGATGACAGTGATTGATTTTAATGGTTTGGTTGCTTGAATTCGCATAATAGGTCGATTAGGAATATGAAAGCTAACAACCTTACGGAAACAATCAATTTTTGCATGATGAGTAGTTAACCAATCAATCCCTAGAATTACATCAAATGCAAGTATTTTTAATGCAATAAGATCGACAGGTAATGCATGGGTACCAACTTGAACCAAACAAGACTTATAAACCGTGGATGTAATGAAGTTTTCTCCCAACGGAGTTTCCACAGATAAGTCAAAGTCTAATTTCTCCGGAGTAAAATTTAATCGTTGAGCGCAAGTAGGAGAAATAAAAGAATGGGTAGAACCGGTATCAAATAAAGTGTAGACTTCGCTAGAGTTTATGATAAGCTTACCCGTGATGACCTCATGCGGGTTCCTTTCTTTCTGGGAGGTCACAACAAACGCTCTCCCTTGCACTACCGGCTTTGACTTTTCTGGGACAGCCTTTGGTGCCTCCATCCTAGTTGAATTTGTCTTCGGTGAACGACAAAATCGGGCTAAGTGGCCTTCTCTTCCACAATTATAACATGCTTTGGACGACATCGCGCAATTTGGACTGATGTGTCCCTCCCCTCCGCATTTGAAGCATATGATAGGTTGTCTTTCTCCTTCCTTAACAACGGTTGCTGATGCTGACGTCTTTCCATCATTGTTGAATCTCCTCTTCTTGAAATGTCCATTCTTATTGTTTTGGCCCTGATTACCACCGAAGTGGTTACCATTTCTGGCCTGATGATTTCCTCCACGCTTGTTGTCACCGCTTCGATGACTGCTCTCACTGGTATTATCATTTTGCCGGCTGCTCTCTTTTGATTGCATTGACTCGTTATCGCGCTCTACCAACTGAGCCCTATTTACAACATCAGAATACAAACACAGTTTATGAGAAATAAGATGTTGACGTATCTCCGGCTTCAAACCTCTTAAAAATAATCGTGCCATTCTCTCTTCATTATCCACCAAATGGGACGCAAACCGGGATAACTACGCAAATTTTGCCTCGTATTGCGACACGGTCATATTATTTTGCTCCAATTTGATAAACTCCACATCCTTCATGTGACGGATACTTTCAGGAAAGTATTTGTCATTGAACAGCTCTTGGAACTTCTCCCAAGACATCTTCAGTACGGCAGGTTGAGTACGTTTTACCGATTCTCACCAGTAATCTGCCTCTCCGCGCAACATAAAGGCGGCAAAGGGAACCTTTTGCTTTTCGGAGCATCCCAAGACATCAAATATTTTGGTGATCTGCTTTATCCATGCTTCCGCAATAAGTGGTTTTGGCTCTCCCTTAAACTCCGGTGGTCCCAGCTCCTTGAACTGTTTAGCGGTGACCGCCCGAGAATTTCCAGTGTTTCCACCTACATTTTGAACAGGAGCCGATCTCGCTTGCTGTTGCATGAATTGCATAAAGCCTCTGAACAATCCATCATTCATCATTTGGTCATGAGGATTGTCGCCTTCCTGATGCACATTCTCCTGATTATTGATATGTGGAGACTCAACGGTCTCTTGTGCTCCATTGTTATTCTCAACATTTTCGGAAGTCATTTTCAAATACTGCCACAAAACAAAGATTAATTGACATGTAACATAATATCTCTAAACTTTGACCAACTAATTTAAATACAAAATAAATTTAAGTAGGTCATACTAGCGAAGGAATTCCCCGTCTCTCCCCTCCTAGTTCTAGTCTCACATCTTAGCCAGGGATCATATCCCTAAGCTCTGATACCAACTGTGACGCCCCCAAAATTAGGTATACATCACCCATCTTGAGTCGTCAGATACATGGTACAGAATTCAAATACAACTTACTAATACCACTATCGTGTATAATACGACAAAATACAACTGTGAGTTTGAATACAATAATTGTCTACTAGAGATCATACAAACTCAAAAGGAGTCCTCAATACAATTATTGTCACACTATTTCACAGAATAGTGAGGACTACTAATGCTATCCTCTGGACCATTACTCCGTTCCCCGACTCGTCCCTGCTATGTTCTCATTTCCCGAAGAGAATAGTGAAAGAAAGGGTGAGCTTAACTAGCCCAGTAAGAAATATTATGACTAAGATAATGCAGAATAAATTATCGTTAGCCTTCAACAGTATTAAACTGATCAAATATAACAACATCAAGTTTAACAGCAGCGGATCAAGCAATCCATTAAAAGAGTCAAGTAGAGAATAGAATCTACTATCTTTTATGATTTAAAAAGTTTTTAATCACTTTTATCGCTGAGACTCAGCTTAATAAATAATCCACATCATCCCTGCACTACGGCCAAGGATACTCATTAGGGTCACGACCACAAATTCCATGCACTACGGCCCAATGATATTTGTGTATTCATCAATGGTCATGATCATGCCAACAACTGTCCATCAATGCACTACGGCAAATGAGACTTTTACCACATCATTTGTAACATTACGGTCATGATTACACCGAATAATCCCTGGTCATAATCATACCAAGTCCATCCATGCTCTACAGGCCACAGATGACTTTCAAAAATATAAATAAGAGGATGATGACAATGATATAAGAATTCAATAAAACAAGTTCAAGAATTATTTTATCCAGGAATTATTAACGTCCAAATTGTCAACACGATATATTTTGTGGTGTAAAATTCAAGAATGATCAGAAGAATATTTCCATGAAAGGATACTGGATGAAGCGCAAATGTCAAGGATATTCCACTAATTTCATGGAGTATAGAAATCAAAGTTTTATCCAACTAGTATAATAAAAAATGGAATAACAAAAGAAATCACCATGCATGCGATAGACCGCACAGACAGGTTATTCCAACAGAATAATAATAATGGAACCAGGTCAGGTGAAATTCACACCGACAGGATGTTCCAACAGAATAATAAAGACGGAACCAGGTCCGGTGTAAAACACACAAACAGGATGTTCCAACGGAATAATAATAAAGACGGAACCAGGTCCGGTGTAAAACACACAGACAGGATGTTCCAACGGAATAATAATAAAGACGGAACCAGGTCCGATGTAAAACACACAGACAGGATGTTCCAACGGAATAATAATAAAGACGAAACCAGGTCCGGTGTAAAACACACAGACAGGATGTTCCAACAGAATGATAATAAAGACGGAACCAGGTCCGGTGTAAAACACACAGACAGGATGTTCCAACAGAATGATAGAAGAATGTCACCAAGTATAGGATAGACCGCGTATACAGGTTATTCCAACAGAATAATAAGAAATGGAATAACAACAGTTCTCTTCATGAATAAGAAAGAATAACACCCCTTACCGTAACAGAAACTGGATATGGGAAAAGAAAAGTTAAGTAGCAGAAAGCTTTTCTTCTATCTCTCTATAGTTTCTCTCTCTAGAGTTCAGTGAATTCGTAAGAAAATAATGAAGGAATGAGCTTCTATTTATAGGAAAATGGAATGCATAGTAACTAATCCATGAACGGTCTAGATTAATTTACTTTAATCTGACGGTCCATATTTAAAAAAAAATCTTTTAAATAAAATATAATATATTCTATTTATATAAAAAGATTTTTACTATGCAAACACTATGCAACACTATGCAAAACACTATGCAACACTATGTGTGACGCCCCCAAAATTAGGTATACATCACCCATCTTGAGTCGTCAGATACATGGTACAGAATTCAAATACAACTTACTAATACCACTGTCGTGTATAATACGACAAAATACAACTGTGAATTTGAATACAATAATTGTCTACTAGAGATCATACAAACTCAAAAGGAGTCCTCAATACAATTATTGTCACACTATTTAACAGAATAATGAGGACTACTAATACTATTCTTTGGTCCATCACTCCGTTCCCCGACTCGTCCCAGCTATATTCTCATTTCCTGAAGAGAACAGTGAAAGAAAGGGTGAGCTCAACTAGCCCAGTAAGAAATATTATGACTAAGATAATGCAGAATAAATTATCATTAGCCTTCAACAGTGTTAAACTGATAAAATATAATAACATCAAGTTTAACAGCATCGGATCAAGCAATCCATTAAAAGAGTCAAGTAGAGAATAGAATCTACTATCTTTTATGATTTAAAAAGTTTTTAATCACTTTTATCGCTGAGACTCAGCTTAATAAATAATCCACATCATCCCTGCACTACGGCCAAGGATACTCATTAGGGTCACGACCACAAATTCCATGCACTACGGGCCAAGGATATTTGTGTATTCATCAATGGTCATGATCATGCCAACAACTGTCCATCAATGCACTACGGCAAATGAGACTTTTACCACATCATTTGTAACATTACGGTCATGATTACACCGAATAATTCCTGGTCATAATCATACCAAGTCCATCCATGCTCTACAGGCCACAGATGACTTTCAAAAATATAAATAAGAGGATGATGACAATGATATAAGAATTCAATAAAACAAGTTCAAGAATTATTTTATCCAGGAATTATTAACGTCCAAATTGTCAACACGATACTGTTTTGTGGTGTAAAATTCAAGAATGCTCAGAAGAATATTTTCATGAAAAGATACTGGATGAAGCGCAAATATCAAGAATATTCCACTAATTTCATGGAGTATAGAAGCCAAAGTTTTATCCAACTGAGTATAATAAAGAATGGAATAACAAAAGAAATCACCATGCATGCGATAGAGAACGCACAAACAGGTTATTCCAGCAGAATAATAATAACGGAACCAGGTCAGGTGAAATTCACACAGACAGGATGTTCCAACAGAATAATAAAGAATGGAACCAGGTCCGGCGTAAAACACACAGACAGGATGTTCCAACGGAATAATAAAGAATGGAACCAGGTCCGGCGTAAAACACACAGACAGGATGTTCCAACGGAATAATAATAAAGACGGAACCAGGTCCGGTGTAAAACACACAGACAGGATGTTCCAACGGAATAATAATAAAGACGGAACCAGGTCCGGTGTAAAACACACAGACAGGATGTTCCAATAGAATAATAGAAGAATGTCACCAAGTATAGGGTAGACCACGTATACAGGTTATTCCAACAGAATAATAAGAAATGGAATAACAATAGTTCTCTTCATGAATAAGAAAGAATAACACCCCTTACCGTAACAGAAACTGGATATAGGAAGAGAAAAGTTAAGTAGCAAAAAGCTTTTCTTCTATCTCTCTATAGTTTCTCTCTCTAGAGTTCAGTGAATTCGTAAGAAAATAATGAAGGAATGAGCTTCTATTTATAGGAAAATGGAATGCATAGTAACTAATCCATGAACGGTCCAGATTGATTTACTTTAATCTGACGGTCCATATTTAAAGAAAAATCTTTTAAATAAAATATAATATATTCTATTTATATAAAAAGATTTTTACTATGCAAACACTATGCAACACTATGCAAAACACTATGCAACACTATGCATAATAAAATATAATATATTCTATTTATAAAATAACTTTAATAAAGTATTCTGTTTTATATAAAAAGATGTTTCCGTTTTATTACGTTAATAATACGAATAAAACAAAACGTCATTATCGCTATAATAATTCATATTATTAATCGACAATAATTGAATCAAACTGAGCGACTTCTCACATAAATATCAATAATCAATACCGTGTGCTACTATGCAACAACGCGTATTACTGTACTTTTACTACCCAGTAGTTCAACAGTATCAACGGTAAAACTTCCGCCGTTATTTTTAATAAAATATTTTTGTCGTTTTCTCAATCCGACAATAATTCTGTTGTGGGGTCCACCAATAATTTTGCTGTCGTACGAATATTCCCCGACAAAAAGAATATTTCCCGACCAAACGAATATTATATGACAACTTGCATACTTTGCAAAATTTATAAATATTACCCACAACTATAACATTATATTAAATTCATTCCATAATATTCAAAAATGATAATTATAGAAAATCCATTTTTATTTAAAAGTTGGGTTCTTACAACTTCCCTTTTTTAAGAAATTTCGCCCTCGAAATTAGGGTACGTACCTGGTATGTCGAAGAGGTAAGGATACCTTGATTTCATTTCAGATTCTAACTCCCAAGTCATTTCCTCAACATCGTGGTTTCTCCACAAAACTTTGACTTGAGGTATAACCTTGGTGCGTAAAATATGTTCCTTCTTATCCAAGATTTGAACAGGAACCTCTTCATACGTTAAATCTTCCGCTATTTCGTCCGGTTCTAACTCAATAATGTGGTTCGGGTCTTTCACATATTTACGTAGCATGGATATGTGAAAAACGTTATGAACACGAGACATACTTGGCGGTAAAGTGAGTCTATAGGCCACAGTTCCTACTCGATCGAGGATTAAAAATGGGCCGATGAATCGAGGATTGAGCTTTCCTCTCTTTCCAAATCTCGTAACTCCTTTCCATGGAGCAACACGTAACAACACATGATCTCCTATATCGAATTCCACGTCCTTTCGATGAAGATCAGCATAACTCTTTTGTCGATCTTGTGAGGTTTTTATACGTTTCCGGATCGTTTGAATCTTTTCCGTAGTCATACGTACCAAATCCGGTCCCAACAACGTTGCTTCACCCACCTCATCCCAACATACTGGAGAACGACACTTTCTTCCATACAACGCCTCGAACGGAGCCATGCCAATACTTGCTTGATAACTGTTGTTGTAGGAAAACTCCACCAATGGTAAGAACTTGTCCCAACTTCCCTTGAAATCAAGGACACAGAGTCTTAATAGATCTTCAAGAGTTTGAATAGTCCTTTCTGACTGTTCGTCCGTTTGAGGATGATATGCCGAGCTAAATCGTAAATCTGTGCCCATAGCTTTTTGCAAACTAACCCAAAATCGCGAAGTGAATCTTGGGTCTCGATCAGAAACTATGGATACTGGCATACCATGCAATCTTACAACCTTGTTTATGTACATACGAGCAAGACGTTCAAGTGTATAAGTTTCTCGTATCGGTAAGAAATGAGCAGACTTGGTCAATCTATCAACAATGACCCAAATCGCATCTATGCCTTGAGAAACTTTGGGAAGACCAGTAACGAAATCCATGGTAATGTGCTCCCACTTCCATTTTGGAATTTCAAGTGGTTGCAATGGTCCTTTTGGTATTTGATGCTCCGCCTTGACTCGTTGACACGTTAGACACCTTGAGATAAAAAGCGCTATCTCTCTCTTCATATTGCCCCACCAAAATGTATGTCGAAGATCATGATACATTTTGGTACTCCCAGGATGGATTGCAAACGGTGTGTTGTGCGCCTCCATCATGATTTTATACTTTAAATCAGGGTCGTTAGGAACACAAAGTCTGGAGTTGACTCGAAGTATTCCTTCTTCATCGATTCTTGCTTCCGGTATCGCACCTTCTTGTACTTTCTTCCTCATACGCATCAGCTCCGGATCTGTAACTTGAGCAGCTTTAATTTTATCAATTAAAGTCGGTTCTACCCGTATATTCGCCATCATAACGTGGGTCCTTGGAGTCTTTATCTCTAACTCCATCCTTTGCAAGTCATCCAAAATGGGCCTTTGCGTTGACAATATTGCACTCGCACCCGCATATGACCTTCTACTCAATGCGTCAGCTACCACGTTCGCTTTTCCAGGATGGTATTGGATGGTATGATCATAATCTTTCAACAGTTCAAGCCAACGTCGTTGTCGCATGTTGAGTTCCTTTTGAGTGAAGAAATATTTGAGGCTTTTATGATCCGTAAAGATCTCCACTTTCTCCCCATACAAGTAATGCCTCCAAATTTTAAATGCGAAGACAACAGCTGCTAACTCTAGGTCATGAGTAGGATAATTTCTCTCATATTCTTTGAGTTGTCGTGAGGCATAGGCTATGACTTTCCCATGTTGCATGAGAACACATCCTAACCCTTTGCCCGAAGCATCACTGTAGATGACAAATCCCTCCGAACCAGATGGTATTGTCAGAACAGGTGCTGAAATGAGTCTCCTCTTGAGTTCTTGAAAACTCTTCTCACATTCCTCGCTCCAACCGAACTTTGTATCTTTCCGAGTCAGCTGAGTTAGTGGAGTAGCGATTCGAGAAAACCCTTCTACGAATCTCCGATAATAACCAGCTAAGCCGAGAAAGCTACGTACTTCGGTCACTGATTTAGGTTGCTCCCAGCTTTGAATAGCTTCAATCTTTGCTGGGTCAACAGATATTCCATGACTTGATACCACGTGCCCAAGGAATGCTACTTCCTCAAGCCAGAACTCGCATTTCTTCAACTTGGCATAAAGCTTGTATTCACGAAGCTTTTGGAGTATTAGCCTCAAGTGTTCCTCATGATCTTCACGGCTTTTGGAATAAATAAGGATGTCATCAATAAAGACGACCACAAAGTGATCCAAATATTCCTTGAATACTCGGTTCATCATATCCATGAAGGCAGCAGGAGCATTAGTCAATCCAAAGGACATGACTAGGAATTCATAATGCCCGTACCGAGTTCTGAAAGCCGTCTTTGGAATGTCATCGGTTCTAATCTTCAATTGGTGATATCCGGAACGAAGATCAATCTTTGAAAAGAATTTGGCTCCTTGTAACTGGTAAAACAGGTCATCAATACGTGGCAATGGATACCTATTTTTGATGGTGACATGATTTAACTCCCGATAATCAATACAAAGTCGCATACTCCCATCTTTCTTCTTTACGAATAGAACAGGAGCACCCCAAGGAGAAGTACTAGGACGAATAAAGCCAATGTCTAACAATTCCTGCAGTTGAGTCTTTAACTCCTGAAGTTAAATAGGAGCCATTCGATATGGGGCTTTGGAAATGGGTTTTGTACCGGGTTCAAGGTCGATACAAAATTCAATTTCACGCTCTGGGGGTAGGCCAGGAAGTTCTTCAGGGAATACGTCAGGGAATTCATTAACAATAGAAATATTATTCAGAACTGACGTATTTTTGTTTAGATCTGTGACATGAGCTAAGAAAGCTTGACATCCGTTTTTCAATAAACGAATAGCTTTATGGCTTGAGATGACAGTGATTGATTTTAATGGTTTGGTTGTTTGAATTCGCATAATAGGTCGATTAGGAATATGAAAGCTAACAACCTTACGAAAACAATCAATTTTTGCATGATGAGTAGTTAACCAATCAATCCTTAGAATTACATCAAATGCAAGTATTTTTAATGAAATAAGATCGACAGTTAATGCGTGGGTACCAACTTGAACCAAACAAGACTTATAAACCGTGGATGTAATGAAGTTTTCTCCTAACGGAGTTTCCACAGATAAGTCAAAGTCTAATTTCTCCGGAGTCAAATTTAATCGTTGAGCGCAAGTAGGAGAAATAAAAGAATGGGTAGAACCGGTATCAAATAAAGTGTAGACTTCGCTAGAGTTTATGATAAGCTTACCCGTGATGACCTCATGCGGGTTCCTTGCTTTCTGGGAGGTCACAACAAACGCTCTCCCTTGCACTACCGGCTTTGACTTTTTTGGGACAGCATTTGGTGCCTCCATCCTAGTTGAATTTGTCTTCGGTGAACGACAAAATCGGGCCAAATGGCCTTCTCTTCCACAATTATAACATGCTTTGGACGGCATCGCGCAATTTGGACTGATGTGTCCCTCCCCTCCGCATTTGAAGCATATGATAGGTGGTCTTTCTCCTTCCTTAACAATGGTTGCTGGTGCTGACGTCTTTCCATCATTGTTGAATCTCCTCTTCTTGAAATGTTCATTCTTATTGTTTTGGCCCTGATTACCACCGAAGTGGTTACCATTTCTGGCCTGATGATTTCCTCCACGCTTGTTGTCACCGCTTCGATGACTGCTCTCACTGGTATTATCATTTTGCCGGCTGCTCTCTTTTGATTGCGTTGACTCGTTATCGCGCTCTACCAACTGAGCCCTATTTACAACATCAGAATACAAACACAGTTTATGAGAAATAAGATGTTGACGTATCTCCGGCTTCAAACCTCTTAAAAATAATCGTGCCATTCTCTCTTCATTATCCACCAAATGGGACGCAAACCGGGATAACTCCGCAAATTTTGCCTCGTATTGCGACACGGTCATATTATTTTGCTCTAATTTGATAAACTCCACCTCCTTCATGTGACGGATACTTTCAGGAAAGTATTTGTCATTGAACAGCTCTTGGAACTTCTTCCAAGACATCTTCAGTACGGCAGGTTGAGTACGTTTTACCGATTCCCACCAGTAATTTGCCTCTCCGCGCAACATAAAGGCGGCAAAGGGAACCTTTTGCTCCTCGGAGCATCCCAAGACATCAAATATTTTGGTGATCTGCTTTATCCATGCTTCCGCAATAAATGGTTTTGGCTCTCCCTTAAACTCCGGTGGTCCCAGCTCCTTGAACTGTTTAGCGGTGACCGCCCGAGAATTTTCAGTGTTTCCACCTACATTTTGAACAGGAGCCGCTCTCACTTGCTGTTGCATGAATTGCATAAAGCCTCTGAACAATCCATCATTCATCATTTGGTCATGAGGATTGTCGCCTTCCTGATGCACATTCTCCTGATTATTGATATGTGGAGACTCAACGGTCTCTTGTGCTCCATTGTTATTCTCAACATTTTCGGAAGTCATTTTCAGATACTGCCACAAAACAAAGATTAATTGACATGTAACATAATATCTCTAAACTTTGACCAACTAATTTAAATACAAAATAAATTTAAGTAGGTCATACTAGCGAAGGAATTCCCCGTCTCTCCCCTCCTAGTTCTAGTCTCACATCTTAGCCAGGGATCATATCCCTAAGCTTTGATACCAACTGTGACGCCCCCAAAATTAGGTATACATCACCCATCTTGAGTCGTCAGATACATGGTACAGAATTCAAATACAACTTACTAATACCACTGTCGTGTATAATACGACAAAATACAACTGTGAGTTTGAATACAATAATTGTCTACTAGAGATCATACAAACTCAAAAGGAGTCCTCAATACAATTATTGTCACACTATTTAACAGAATAATGAGGACTACTAATACTATTCTTTGGTCCATCACTCCGTTCCCCGACTCGTCCCAGCTATATTCTCATTTCCTGAAGAGAACAGTGAAAGAAAGGGTGAGCTCAACTAGCCCAGTAAGAAATATTATGACTAAGATAATGCAGAATAAATTATCATTAGCCTTCAACAGTGTTAAACTGATAAAATATAATAACATCAAGTTTAACAGCATCGGATCAAGCAATCCATTAAAAGAGTCAAGTAGAGAATAAAATCTATTATCTTTTATGATTTAAAAAGTTTTTAATCACTTTTATCGCTGAGACTCAGCTTAATAAATAATCCACATCATCCCTGCACTACGGCCAAGGATACTCATTAGGGTCACGACCACAAATTCCATGCACTACGGGCCAAGGATATTTGTGTATTCATCAATGGTCATGATCATGCCAACAACTGTCCATCAATGCACTACGGCAAATGAGACTTTTACCACATCATTTGTAACATTACGGTCATGATTACCCCGAATAATTCCTGGTCATAATCATACCAAGTCCATCCATGCTCTACAGGCCACAGATGACTTTCAAAAATATAAATAAGAGGATGATGACAATGATATAAGAATTCAATAAAACAAGTTCAAGAATTATTTTATCCAGGAATTATTAACGTCCAAATTGTCAACACGATACTGTTTTGTGGTGTAAAATTCAAGAATGCTCAGAAGAATATTTTCATGAAAAGATACTGGATGAAGCACAAATATCAAGAATATTCCACTAATTTCATGGAGTATAGAAGCCAAAGTTTTATCCAACTGAGTATAATAAAGAATGGAATAACAAAAGAAATCAACATGCATGCGATAGAGACCGCACAAACAGGTTATTCCAGCAGAATAATAATAACGGAACCAGGTCAGGTGAAATTCACACAGACAGGATGTTCCAACAGAATAATAAAGAATGGAACCAGGTCCGGCGTAAAACACACAGACAGGATGTTCCAACGGAATAATAAAGAATAGAACCAGGTCCGGCGTAAAACACACAGACAGGATGTTCCAACGGAATAATAATAAAGACGGAACCAGGTCCGGTGTAAAACACACAGACAGGATGTTCCAACGGAATAATAATAAAGACGGAACCAGGTCCGGTGTAAAACACACAGACAGGATGTTCCAACAGAATAATAGAAGAATGTCACCAAGTATAGGGTAGACCACGTATACAGGTTATTCCAACAGAATAATAAGAAATGGAATAACAATAGTTCTCTTCATGAATAAGAAAGAATAACACCCCTTACCGTAACAGAAACTGGATATAGGAAGAGAAAAGTTAAGTAGCAAAAAGCTTTTCTTCTATCTCTCTATAGTTTCTCTCTCTAGAGTTCAGTGAATTCGTAAGAAAATAATGAAGGAATGAGCTTCTATTTATAGGAAAATGGAATGCATAGTAACTAATCCATGAACGGTCCAGATTGATTTACTTTAATCTGACGGTCCATATTTAAAGAAAAATCTTTTAAATAAAATATAATATATTCTATTTATATAAAAAGATTTTTACTATGCAAACACTATGCAACACTATGCAAAACACTATGCAACACTATGCATAATAAAATATAATATATTCTATTTATAAAATAACTTTAATAAAGTATTCTGTTTTATATAAAAAGATGTTTCCGTTTTATTACGTTAATAATACGAATAAAACAAAACGTCATTATCGCTATAATAATTCATATTATTAATCGACAATAATTGAATCAAACTGAGCGACTTCTCACATAAATATCAATAATCAATACCGTGTGCTACTATGCAACAACGCGTATTACTGTACTTTTACTACCCAGTAGTTCAACAGTATCAACGGTAAAACTTCCGCCGTTATTTTTAATAAAATATTTTTGTCGTTTTCTCAATCCGACAATAATTCTGTTGTGGGGTCCACCAATAATTTTGCTGTCGTACGAATATTCCCCGACAAAAAGAATATTCCCCGACCAAACGAATATTATATGACAACTTGCATACTTTGCAAAATTTATAAATATTACCCACAACTATAACATTATATTAAATTCATTCCATAATATTCAAAAATGATAATTATAGAAAATCCATTTTTATTTAAAAGTTGGGTTCTTACACTATGCATAATAAAATATAATATATTCTATTTATAAAATAACTTTAATAAAGTATTCTGTTTTATATAAAAAGATGTTTCCGTTTTATTACGTTAATAATACGAATAAAACAAGACGTCATTATCGCTATAATAATTCATATTATTAATCGACAATAATTGAATCAAACTGAGCGACTTCTCACATAAATATCAATAATCAATACCGTGTGCTACTATGCAACAACGCGTATTACTGTACTTTTACTACCCAGTAGTTCAACAGTATCAACGGTAAAATTTCCGCCGTTATTTTTAATAAAATATTTTTGTCGTTTTCTCAATCCGACAATAATTCTGTTGTGGGGTCCACCAATAATTTTGCCGTCGTACGAATATTCCCCGACAAAAAGAATATTCCCCGACCAAACGAATATTTTATAACAACTTGCGTACTTTGCAAAATTTATAAATATTACCCACAACTATAACATTATATCAAATTTCTTCCATAATATTCAAAAATTATAAAAATTCATCTTTATTTATAAAAACTGGGGTCTTACAGATAAAATATTAATTTTCAACAATTGTCACATTAAAAAAATTTCTCCATCTATATCCACATAAAATTAATATTTTTCTCACCATATAAATCAATAACTAATTATTCACAAATAATATTACAGAATCACAATACTGACAACCAGACAGTTTCCAAGAAAGAGGGGCTTTCCAATAAGGATCTCTCCTTAATGGCGCGCAATTAGATGATGAAACCTCTCCTTAAACAGAACTTTCTAGACATTGCCAATAATGTTATCCAATAATATTATTTAGATAATATAAATTATTGCTCCGATAATGGAAAATACTGTGTAGTGACAATTATTGAAACAACAGTAATATAAAATTAATATCAACGCACCAATTATTGAATCAATAAAATAAAATACTGAACAATAATTACTGTAACAATTATTGAGTAGTATCTTCTTACGTAAGAATCAATAATTTGTGTAATACCCTGTGCTACTGTGTTTTTAACCACCGAGTATTTTAACAGTATTAACGGTAACAACTACGCCGTTATTTATAAACAACTTATATTTGTCATTTTCTTCATCCAATCGCTTTCCGTTATGGGGCCCACACAAGGCTGCGCCGTCGTACGAATATTCCCCGATAATAAGAATATTCCACGACCAAACGAATATTCTCCGATAAAAATGAATATTTTATAACCACTTGCTTATTTGAAATATTTGCGCATTTTACCCATAACTAACCACATTAATCAAATCAACCCTTACTATTTCAAAATAATGAATAGAGGAAATTTAATTTTATTTATAATAAGTTGGGGTCTTACAACCTCCCCTCCTTATGAAATTTCGTCCTCGAAATTGATATACGTACCTGGTGTTTCGGAAAGGTGAGGGTACCTCGCTTTCATTTCCGTTTCCAACTCCCAGATCATTTCCTCTATAGCATGGTTTCTCCACAAAACTTTAACTTGTGGTATAACCTTCGTGCGTAGGACATACTGCTTCCTATCCAAGATCTTAACAGGTACCTCCTCGTACGTTAAGTCTTCAGTTATCTCGTTCGGTTCTAACTCAATGACGTGATTTGTGTCTTTTACATATTTACGAAGCACAAATATATGAAAAATATTATGAACACGAGACATACTTGGAGGTAATGCGAGTCTATAGGCCACATTTCCTACTCGGTCAAGAATCTGAAATGGACTAATAAATCGTGGATTGAGCTTTCTTCTCTTCCCAAATCTTGTAACTCCCTTTCATGGAGCAACTCGCAACAATACATGATCCCCAATACCAAATTCCACGTCCTTTCGATGAAGATCCGCATTACTCTTTTGTTGATCGTGTGCCGTTTGTATACGTTGTCGAATCATTTTGATCTTTTCCGTAGTCATACGTACCAAATCAGGTCCCAACAATGTTGCTTCACTCACCTCATTCCAACATATTAGAGAGCGACACTTTCGTCCATACAATGCTTCAAATGGGGCCACCCTTATACTTGTCTGATAAATGTTGTTGTAGGAGAATTCCACAAATGGTAAATACTTATCCCAACTCCCTTTAAAGTCTAGGACACAGAGTCTTAATAGATCTTCAAGAGTTTGAATAGTCCTCTCTGATTGTCCGTCCGTTTGAGGATGGTATGCCAAACTAAATCGTAAATCCGTGCCCATAGCTTTTTGCAAGCTAACCCAAAATCTTGAAGTGAATCTTGGGTCACGATCCGAAAATATGGATACTGGCATGCCATGCAATCTTACAATCTCATTCACATACATATGAGCAAGACGTTCAAGGGAATAAGTCTCCTGTATCGGCAAGAAATGAGCATATTTGGTTAACCTATCAACGATAACCCAAATAGTATTTATGCCTTGAGAAACCGTGGGAAGACTCGTAACGAAATCCATGGTAATGTGTTCCCACTTCCATTTCAGAATCTCAAGTGGTTGCAACGGACCCTTAGGTACTTGATGCTCCACCTTTACACGTTGACAAGTTAAACACCTTGAGATAAACTTTACAATCTCTCTCTTCATATTGTTTCACCAAAATGTATGTCGAAGATCACGATATATTTTAGTACTTCCAGGATGGATTAAAAACGATGTATTATGTGCCTCCATCATGATCTTGTACTTCAAATTAGAATCGTTAGGAACACAAAGTCTGGAGTGGACTCGAATTATTCTTTCTTCATCGATTCTTGCTTCTGGAATAGCACCTTCTTGTACTTTCTTCTTCATACGCATCAGCTCCGGGTCTGTGGCTTGAGCAACTTTAACTTTTTCGATAAAAGATGGTTCTATACGTATACTTGACATCATTGCATGGGTCCCCGGAGTCTTGAATTCTATCTTCATTTTTTTTTAATCAAACAAAATAGGCCTTTGTGTTAACAACATCGCACTCGTTCCCGCATATGATCTTCTACTCAACGCGTCAGCTACCACGTTCACTTTTCCAAGATGGTATTGAATGGTGTCGTCGTAGTCTTTCAACAGCTCGAGCCAACTTCGTTGCCGCATGTTGAGTTCCTTTTGGGTGAAGAAATATTTGAGACTTTTATGGTCTGAATATATCTCCACTTTCTCCCCATATAGATAGTGCCTCCAGATCTTTAGCGCAAAAATGACTGCTGCCAACTCTAGATCATGAGTTGGATAATTCCTCTCATACTCTTTAAGTTGTCATGAGGCATAGGCTATGACTTTCCCACGTTGCATGAGAACACATCATAACCCTTTGCCTGAAGCATCACAGTAGATAACAAATCCATCCGTACCAGATGGTATTGTCACAATAGGTGCCGAAATGAGTCTCCTCTTGAGCTCTTGGAAACTCTTCTCGCATTTCTCACTCCATACGAATTTTTTATCCTTCCGAGTCAGCTGAGTTAATGGGGTAGCGATTCGAGAAAACCCTTACACGAATCTCCGATAATAACTAGCTAAGCCCAGAAAGCTACGTACTTCGGTCACCGTCTTCGGTTGCTCCCAACTTTGTATTGCTTCAATCTTCGCCGGGTCAACAGATACTCCATGTTTTGACACCACGTACCCAAGAAATGCTACTTTCTCAAGCCAGAACTCATATTTCTTCAACTTAGCATATAACTTGTTTTCACGCAGCCTTTGGAGTACCAGCTTCAAATGGTGCTCATGATCTTCACAGCTTTTGGAATATATGAGGATGTCATCAATAAAGACAACAACGAACTGATCCAAATATTCCTTGAATACTCGGTTCATCATATCCATGAAAGCCGCAGGAGCATTAGTCAATCCAAAAGACATGACTAAGAATTCATAATGCACGTACCGAGTTCTAAAGGCAGTCTTTAGAATATCCTCAGTTCTAATCTTCAGCTGATGATATCCAGAATGAAGATCGATTTTTGAAAAGAATTGTGCTCCTTGTAACTGGTCAAACAGGTCATCAATACAAGGTAGCGGATACCTATTCTAGATAATAACATGGTTTAATTCCCGGTAGTCGATACAAAGTCGCATACTCCCGTCTTTCTTCTTTATGAATAAAACAGGAGCACCCCAAGGAGATGTACTAGGATGAATGAAACCGATGTCCAACAACTCCTGTAGTAGAACCTTTAACTCCTGAAGTTCAATATGAGCCATTCGATATGGGGTTTTAAAAATGGGATTTGTGCCAGGTTCAAGGCCAATAAAGAATTCAACTTCATATTCTGGGGGTAGACCGGGAAGTTTTTCAGGAAATACGTCAGGAAAGTCAATAACAACATGGATATTATTCAAATTTGACGTGTCTTTATTCAAATCCATAACATGGGCTAAGAAAGCTTGACATCCATTTTTAATAAATGAATAACTTTATGACTTGTTATGACAGTGATTGATTTTAGTGGTTTAGTTGCTTGAATTCGTACAACAGGTTGGTTAGGAATATGAAAACTAACAACCTTACGAAAATAATCAATTTTGGCATGATGAGTAGTTAACCAATCAATCCCTAAAATCACATCAAAAGCAAGTATCTTTAAAGAGATAAGGTCAACAGGTAATGTGATGGTGCCTACTTGGATCAAAAAAGATTTATAAACAGTGGATGTGATGAAAGTTTCTCTTAACGGAGCTTCAACAGATCAGTCAAAGTCTAATTTCTCTGGTGTCAAGTTTAAACGTTGAGCACAAGCAGGAGAAATAAATGAATGGGTAGCACCAGTATCTAGTAAGGTATAAACTTCACAAGAAATTTATGATTAGATTACCCGTGATCACCTCATTTGGGTTCCTCGTATTTTGACCAGTCACGACAAACGCTCTTCCAGGAACCGTTGACTTTGACTTTTCTGGGACAGCCTTTTGAGTCACCATCCTCGTTGGACTTGGTTTTGCTATAGTGCAATCTCGAGAGATATGTCCTTCCTTTCCACAATTATAACATACCTTAAACTGTTGTGGACAGTTTGGGTTGATATGTCCTTCTTTCCCGCACTTATAGCATACGACCGGTGGTTGTTCTCCTCCCTTAGAACTAGTTATTGTTGGCGCTGTCGTCTTCACATTGTCGTTGTTGTTCATTCTCTTTTTAAAATCTCCTCCCGACTCGCTTCTTCTATTATTATGACCATGACTACCACCAGAGTGGTTGCCGCTCTTGTCCGCATTTTTCTTTCCCCGCTGGTGGTTATCATTGCTCCGATGACTGCTGTCACCGGTATGACCCTGGTTGTGATCCCTCGGTTGAACGTACTCGTTATCTCGCTCTAATAATTGAGCCCTGTTGACAACATCTGAATATAGAGAAAATTTATGAGAAATGAGATACTGACGTATGTCGGGTTTCAAACCTCTCAAAAACATCCGCGTCATATGTTCTTCATTCTCCACCAAATGAGGCGCAAACCTGGATAACTCCGCGAACTTCGCCTCGTACTGGGACACCGTCATGTTGTTTTGTTCCTGTCTGATAAACTCTACCTCTTTCATATGACGAACACTTTCAAGAAAGTATTTGTCATTGAACAGTTTCTAAAATGTCTCCTAAAACATGCTGAGCGTTGCTGTGTGGGTACGCTTCACAGATTCCCACCAGTAATCTGCCTCATTACGGAAAATAAAATTAGCGAATGGAACCTTCTGTTCCTTCGTGCATCCCAAGACATCGAATATCTTGGTAATTTATTTGACCCACGTCTCCGCCTTAATCGGATCCAGCTTTTCCCAAAATTCTGGTGGTCCTAACTCTTTGAACTGCTTGGTTGTGACCAATTATGTGTTGCCATTGTTTTTACCTGTATTTTGAACAGGAATCTCATTCGTCTGGTTTTGCATGAACCGCAAAAAGATTCTAAACATCTCATCGTTCATCTTCTACTTAGTGGTGTTGTTTACAGGAGGAACATTGCCAGCCTGTTGCACGTTCTTCTCGTTGGTGAGTATAGACGTCTCCACGGTCTCATTTACTCCGCTGTTAACATTCTCAGTTGCCATTCTTAAATACTGCCATAAAACAAGGGTTAATTAAACAAATAACAAATCACATAATACACCTATATTATGACCAACCAACAAATAAGCTTAGGTAAGACACACTAGCGAAGGATTTACTCGTCTCTCTCCTCCTAGTTCTATTCCCCGATCTCCGCCAGAGATCATATCTCTAAGCTCTGATACCAACTGTGACGTCCCCAAAATAGGTATACATCACCCATTTTGAGTCGTCAATAATATGGTACAGAAATAACTACAACTTTATTAATACAACTGTTGTGCAAAATAAGACAACACTTAAACTGTAAATTTAAATACAAATATTGTCATCTAGACAATATCTACACTCAAATAAGTCTTCATTACAATTATTGATACACTATTTTACAAAATAGTGAGGACTACTAAAACAACTTCTAGAACCGTCATTCCACACCCCGACTAGTACTCGCTACATTCTCGCCTCCTGAGAAGAAAAATGGAACAAAAAGGAAAATGGTGAGCTCAACTAGCCCAGTAAAGAACATTATGACTAAGATTGTGAGACCCCAGATTTTATGAATAAATATTTAATTTTCTCAAAATAATTTTTTAAATATTATGGTATGGATTTGATATAATGTTATAGTTGTGGGTTATATTTATAAATTTTGTAAAGTACGCAAGTTTTTATATAATATTCGATTGGTCGAGGAATTTTCTTTTTGTCAGAGAATATCCGTACGACGGTACAATCATTGGTGGACCCCACAATGAAATTATTATCGGATTGAGAAAACGACAAAAATACTTTATAAAAATAAACGGCGGAAGTTTTACCGTTAATTGTTGAAACACCCGGTGTTAAAAGTACAGTAATACGCGTGGTTGCATAGTAGCACACAGTATTGATTATTGATGCTTACGTGAGAAGTCACTCAGTTATACTCAATTATTGCTACAGTAATTGTTGCATCATATCTTTCATATTATTGATTCAATTATTGTTACAGTATCATATGCATAATATGATATATTATTAAATGAATGATTGAGACGGAAAAGTTATTCATATTATTATTTGCAATATTAACAATGTCTAGAGGTTCTGTCAAGGACAAGTTTGGTCACCTAATTGCGCGCCAATAAAGAGAAATCCTTATCAGAAAGCCCCTTTTTCCTGAAAACGACCTGGTTGTTAAATATTGTGAGTTATAATATTAATGATGAATGTTATTAAAATTTAAGTTGTGTTCGGAGTTGAATTTGGAGACGTAGACGTGATATTTGAGTTTGGAATGATGAAATTAGTAAGAATAGTCTATAAACACAAAATTTTTTGGGATTCACTATTTGGTCAAAAAGTCAACAGTTGACTTTTTCGGGAAAAGTCAAACTTCAAAATTTCAAAATTTATATTGTTGATAAAAATAGTTTCATTATGTTAGAATTGTTTGTGTTAGTGAAATTCGACATCTATTCCGATTATAATTGATGTATGGGGGTTATATTGATAAATAGGGTAATTTATCGGATAAATAAGCAATTAATTGCTACTAATTCACATGCTTATATAACTATTTGTTCACGTGTGTTTACTATTGAATCACATTCTTGTACTATTATGGGAGTTGGTGCAAAATTGATAATACTTGCATGACTAAGTTAAAAATAGAGGTATAGATGAAGGTACTATACTGTGATTATTTTTATCACATGATTAGAACTATTGAGTCACATGATTTACTATTGATTCACATTATTTACTATTAGGGGAGTTGGTGCAAGTTTGATAATACTTGCAGGACTAAATTAAAAATGAAGAAAAAGAGGAAGGTATTATACTGTAATATTTCGAGCCCCAAAACGTGCAATTATCGAAACTATATTTTCCTATAAATAGAAGCTCATTCTTCCTTCATTTCTCACCAATTCACAAAAGCTTTAGAGCAATTATTATAGAGAGAAATTATAGAGAGAAAGAAGAAGAGAAGTCTGCTACCTCACTATTCCAGTATCCAGTTTTTTTAAGGTGGGGAATATTATTTGTTGTACTCGTAAGGGGTACTCTTTCTTTCTTATTTATGAAGAGAACTTCTGTTATTCCATTCTTTATTATTCTGTTGGAATAACCTGTATACGCGGACTACCCTATACTTTGGGAAATTCTTCTGTTATTCCATTCTTTATTATTATGTTGTGAATAAGCAGTCTATGCAAAGTATTGCAAACATGGTGAAATTCTTCTAATATTCCATTCTTTATTATTCTGTTGGAATATCCTGTCTGTGCGTTTACGCCGGATCTGGTTCCATTATTTATTATTCTGTTGGAATATCCTGTCTGTGCGTTTTATGCCGGACCTGGTTCCGTTATTTATTATTCTGTTGGAATATCCTGTCGGTGCGTTTTACGTCGAACCTGGTTCCATTCTTTATTATTCTGTTGGAATATCCTGTCTGTGCGTTTTACGCCAGACCTAGTTCTGTTATTTATTATTCTGTTGGAATAACCTGCATGAGCGGTCTATCGCATGCATGATGATTTCTTTTGTTATTCAATTCTTTATTATACTCAGTTGGTTAAAACTTTGACTTCTATACTCCATGAAATTAGTGGAATATCCTTAATATTTGCGCTTCATCCAATATCTTTTCATGGAAATATTCTTCTGAGCATTCTTGAATTTTACTCTACAAAGCAGTATCATGTTGACAATTTGAACGTTATCAGTTCATAGATAAGTTAATTCTTGAACTTGTTTTATTGAATTCTTATATCATTGTCATCATCCTCAAGTTTATATTTTGTTGAAAGTCATCTGTGGCCTGTAGTGCATAGATGGACTTGGTATGATTATGACCAGGAATTATTCGGTATAATCATAACCGTAATGTGATAAATGATGTGGAAAAAGTCCTCATTGGCCCGTATTGCATTGATGGACAGTTTTTGATATGATTATGGCTATGGATTCTCTTTGGCCGTAGTGCAAAGATAAATTATTTTATGGCATGATCAGGACCGTTGATGAAAATATGATTATCTTTAGCCGTAGTGCATGGATAATTCGTGGTCGTGATACTAAAGAATATCCTTGCCCGTAGTTCAGGGGTGATTCGATGATGTGGATTATTTATTAAGTTGAGTCCCAGCGATAAAAGTGATGAAAAACCTTTTAAATCATAGAAGATAGTAGATTTTATTCCCTACTTGAATCTTCTAATGGATTGCTTGTTCCGCTGCAGTTAAACTTGATAGTTATTATATTTTATCAGTTTAACACTGTTGAAGGCTAACGATAAATTATTCTGTATTATCTTAGTCATAATATTTCTTACAGGGCTAGTTGAGCTCACGGTTTCTTTCACTGTTCTCTTCAGGAAATGAGAACGTAGTTGGGACTAGTCGGGGAACAGAGTGCTAGTCCTAGATGGTGCATTAGTAGTCCTCACTATTCTGTGAAATAGTGCGATAATAATTGTAATGAGAACTCCTTTTGAGTTTGTATACTCTCTAGTAGACAATATTTGTATTCAAACTCACAGTTTATGTTTTGTCGTATTGTACATGACAATTTATTATTAAGTTGTATTTGAATTCTGTACCATGTATCTGGCGACTCAAGATGGGTGATGTATACCTATTTTGGGGGCGTCACAAAGATAACATAGAACAAATTATCGTTAGTCCTCAACAGGGAAAAATCTAATAGAATACAATAGACAACCAGTTTTACATCAATATTCGCAGCGGAAATAATAATTCATTAGAAGAGTTAAGTAGAGAATGAAATCTACTATATTTTATCTATGAATTTAAAAGTTCATCGTCGATATTTTATTCCTGTAACATCAATCAATATATATCTAGAATCAAATATTCATCTTTGCACTACAAGCCAAATATATTCATCAGTTGGTCATGTTCATCTAAACACTTGTTCATCTTTGCACTACGTGCCAAAGATATTCATCAGAAATCATTCATCTTTGCACTACGGGCCAAAAATATTCAATAATATCATCATTTAAGACTGAGGATGATGAAGAATATTTTAAAGGAAACGAATCCAGTGAAACAAAATAACAAATATTAAGGATTCGTATTTTGATTTATCCATGTCCAAAAATACCTCATAAATAATCATAGTGGAGTAAAATTTAAGAATGATCAAAACATGGATAGAATCAAAGCTAGTATCCATAATAGATATTTTGGAGGAAAAACAAAAAATTAATTTCTTTGTGAATACCGTATATATGAATAGTGCCGTATACGTGAATAGTGCCGTATACGTGAATAGTAACCCCGACACAAAAAGTTTCAAATTTGATTAAAAGTTCAGAACAATACTTCGGCGTAATAAATTTGAAAGAAATAATATCATATATGAAGAAAATAACATCCCTCACCTCGAAAGAATAGTACTTCTGGTTGGATTATTGGATATAGTGCTGAAGGAATTTGCACCGTATAGCAACACTCAAAGTATCAAAATACTCACAAGAATACGCTCGATAATATAGAGAGAGAAAGAGAGAAGATTTTAGTTTCTGGTGTGATTTTCAATTCTATCCTAAGCACCCTATTTATAGGAAAATGCTTAGAACACCAAAGCAGAAAATTTTATATAATATTATTATTTGTTAAAATTCCATACGTCCACTTTTGAAGATCTGAATTCAGCAATTAATAACACATGCTAGACCCAATTAACTCACCAAACATGTTTTTCTTGAAAAAATAATTAAAACTTCCAAAAATCAATTATTTCGGAACTTCAGAACTTCAATAATTCATAATAAATAGCCCTTTTATCAGAAAAATTCGAACCACATGTCTATTCCATAGGAAATTTCATTATCTACAACTTTATAGAAGAAAATTTTTCCAAATTCCAAATAAAAATTGACCGAAATCCACAAACGGGCGATTTTACAGGCTATAATCAAATTTCAGTCAAGAAATGTGGTCCACCGACACACAAAACATGTGTTAATCATTTAATGCAACAAAAATACTCTTTCTCCTCATATACTCATATATCTCACATTCATTGTAAAAATATCACCATTATTATATTATTAAAATATAATAATATAATTAAATAAATTATTTAATTAGAAAAAGATAAAATATTAATTTTCAACAATTGTCACATTAAAAAAATTTCTCCATCTATATCCACATAAAATTAATATTTTTCTCACCATATAAATCAATAATTAATTATTCATAAATAATATTACAGAATCACAATACTGACAACTAGGCAGTTCCCAGGAAAGAGGAGTTTTCTAATAAGGATCTCTCCTTACTGACGCACAATTAGATGACCAAACCTCTCCTTAGACAGAACTTTCTAGACATTGCTAATAATATTATCCAATAATATTATTTAGATAATATAAATTATTGCTCCGATAATGGAAAATAATGTATAGTGACAATTATTGAAACAACAGTAATATAAAATATCAACGCAACAATTATTGAATTAATAAAATAAAATACTGAACAGTAATTACTGTGACAATTATTGAGTAGTGCCTTCTTATGTAAGAATCAATAATTTGTGCAATACCGTGTGCTACTGTATTTTTAACCACCGAGTATTTTAACAGTATTAACGGTAACAACTACGCCGTTATTTATAAATAACTTATATTTGTCGTTTTCTTCATCCAATCATTTTCCGTTATGGGGCCCATACAAGGCTGCGCCGTCGTACGAATATATTTTCCGACAGTAAGAATATTCCACGACCAAACGAATATTCTCCAATAAAAACGAATATTTTATAACCACTTGCTTATTTGAAATATTTGCGCATTTTATCCATAATTAACCACATTAATCAAATCAACTCTTACTATTTCAAAATAATGAATAGAGAAAATTTAATTTTATTTATAATAAGTTGGGGTCTTACAGTAGTCCTCACTATTCAGTGAAATAATGTGATAATAAATGTAATGAGGACTCCATTTGAGTTTGAATACTGTCTAGAAGATAATATTCGTATTAAAAGTCTCAGCTTATATTTTGTAGTATTTTACACGACAGTTGTATAATTAAGTGATATTTGAATTTTGTATCATGTATTTGGCGACTCAGAATGAGTGATGTATACCTATTTTGGGGGCGTCATATGTCGTATATTATACGTCACTTAATAATTGATTTTGGTGAACAACAATAGGGTGATGAAAACCCAACTTTGGAAGCGTCAAAAATGCACCCCATTAGAATGAGGAGAACATAAATCTTCTCGTGTTCATTTGGAGATTTGAAATATTTGTTGTTGTATTTTATAGGGCATTATAATAACTTGAGTATGAATATTGTCGTATTATATACGTAACAATATTTGTATTGAAACTCATAGCTTATGTATTGTTATATTTTGCACGACAGTTGTACAAATGAAGTTTCTATTTGAATTCTGTACCGTGTATCTGGCGACTCAAAATGAGTTGTGTATACCTATTTTGGGGGCGTCACACGCGTGACGTCCGACAGAGGTGATTCACGAAAGATTGCTTATTACTCCCTCCGTCCCTATTTAAATGACGTTTTAAAGTTTTTTATTTGTCCCTAATTAATTGACCTTTGTTCAAATCTAAGAGAATTAATGATAATTTTTCAAAAATTATCTCTCATTACTCTACCTATTTTTTTGGTACTTTAAATTCTTGTGCTATGATAAATTAATAATTTAAGGGTATTATAGACAATTGAGTACTATATTTAATGCTTTCCAAACTTAATTCTTGTGTCAATCTCTAAAACGTCATTTAAATAGGAACGGAGGAATTACTTGTTTAAGGGCCTTTTATTTTATTTTCCCTATTTCCAATAAGGGTTTTAAGGTGATTTGATTTTGAACCCATTGAACAGTATATGATGTATTCTTTCTCCGCGTTTAACCTTTGTAGGTAATGGTGTTGCCATTCTATTTATTTTTAGCATGACTTCTGATTATTAGTCTTCTATTGAATAATGGGGGTGGGGGTGGGGGTGGGGGTGGGGGTGGGGGGGCGTCCGGTTCCTTAACGACCGGTACGTCCGGTGCCCCTTTTTTTTGTTTTTTTTCTACAATTATGAGAAAAAAAATTAAAAATAATAGAGCAAGTTTGAACAAAAAACTGTAAAAGGAAGTACGTTTTTTATTGAAAAAACACTGTAAAATTAACACTGTGTACATTTGCACCGGACGCCCCCCCATCCCCACCCCCACCCCCACCCCCAACCCAACCCAACCCAACCCAACCCAACCCAACCCTCTATTGAATGATTGCAGTAGCTCATAAAGAACTCATTTATCCTTCCCTTGCACTAAATCATTCACTATTTGCAACCCCATCTAATTTTTGTTGTTAGGAAAGTACGGGTCATTGATTTCTGTGATCTGAATCGTGGTATTGTTCATCTACTTGCAACCCATCTAAATCTATTATTCATCTACATGTTATTAATTTCTGTTATTTCTCATTTTTTGATTTATAAATGATAACATGGAGCACATGTTCGGTTATTAACCGAAATGCTCGAATTTAATATTCGGTAATTCGATATTCAGTAATTTGATTATTGTCAAATTCGGTTATTAGTTCGGATAGTGAAATTATGAATATTTTGGTAATCAGTTATAACCAAATAATCTATTCGATTCGTCTATAACCGAATGATCAGTTCTAATAAAGTTTGCCAATAAAATTAGATAAAAAAAATCCATATTATAAAAAAAATTGCACGTGGTACACAATGGCCCACGTGAAATCATTCACAAATATATATTACGTTCAAATATTTTTAATAAGGCTTAAATATATTTTACTATCTTAAACTATATGTCATATTCCACTTCAATGATCCACCTTTCAATTTTGTCAATTAGATGATTGAACTATTAATTTTTTTCGATTTTATTTAATTGGGTCTGCCACGTCAGAAATTACTGACGTGTCCGTTCGGGTGGGTCATAGTTGAGCTGATATGTAACAAAAAAAAGAATATTTTAATTTTTGATTAAACATTTATTATACATTAAGGGGCAAATTTGTCAAACCACATTATATTAAATATTAATACTAATAAAAAATAACAAAAGGAATTGAATCTGGCTTCATGTGAGAAATTGAATCTGGCCACATTCTTCCCCACCCTCAGCAGCCGCTCAATCATCCCCACCGCTCTCGACGCCGGCCCCAATGTTTAGGGTTTCTTCTTCCCTTTTCTTTTTCCCTTTTCTGCAAACGCTATTCTCTCTCTTCATCTCCCGAAACCCTAATATGCAAATTTGGGTGTGATTTTGTTGTGCTGTCTGCGGCGGAAGAGATTGGGTATTCAGTATATACTGTAAGAGAGGGAGGAGAGAGGCAAGGGAGATGGGTCTTCTTTTGGATCTGAAAACTTGGTTGTATCTCCGGCCGACCGGATGAAGGAATTCACTCAAAGATTCATTCTTATACAGGGATACCCTTAAATTGTTTTGAGTTTTGAGTTTTGTGTATTATTTCAGGGACTAATTTTGTATGATTTGGAACTTTTTGAAACTGCCTGTGTCTAGTCTGTTATCATTTTGTTTGTAGACTGAGAGAAGATGGCGAAAAAGAGGGAGAAATCGGTGAATGTATCGGGAAAACCGAAGCATTCTCTCGATGTCAACAGATAATGGTGGAGGAACCAAAGGCGACCGTAGCGCCTCCACCGTGCGGCGGCTCAAGATGTACAAAACCAGGCCAAAGAGAGACGCTAAAGGAAAAATTCTCAAACATGATTTGCAATCCAAGGAGTTGCCTTCTACTCGAATTCAGCCTGATCGCCACTGGTTCGGTATATGAACTTATCTTCTTTCTGGACTTATTTTGAAACTTATTTTGGGTTGGGATTTTTCAGATCTTGATGTTTGCCTGTGTTGGGGGATTTGGATTTGGATTTGGATGTTGGATGTTGGATGTTGGATGTTGGATGTTGGTTCTTGTTCGGATTGTCTTGCCGGAAACTGAGTTCAATCATATGGCTTCGGTTTAGCCGGAAACTGGGTTTAGTTTAGTTTAATTGTTAATTTATTAAGTTTAATTTATGTTTGTTGTGTAATTTTTAAAGTTAAGTTAGTTGTGTAAGGTGCTGTTTGTTTACATCTGATTGCCTCTTAATGGACTGCCTCTTATTCGCTAAGAGGCATGATGCTGTTTGTTTTGTTTTTTGTTACCTCTGAATGACTCTTAATCGGTAAGACAGAAAATAAAATCTTAATAATTAAGAGGTACCTCTTAATGAATTTTTTTGCTAATTTTTTTTATATAAATATATTAAACAATATTATGCACTCATTTTTATTAAATTGAATATTTAAAATTATTAAATAAAATTTTATCCTTTAAAATGGTAAAATAGTGTCGTTAAGAGACAACTTACTTTTTAGTTATCAAATAATTTTTTAGATTCAGACATCATAATCATTCAGATGATCTAATTTATTAAGACATCATAATCATTCAGATCTTAATTCTCAAATTTATCAAACACAACTTAAGTATTCATAATTATGTTTTTTTCTTTCTGTAATTTGCTTAATTATTAATGTTAATTTATATATTTTATAATTTATATTATTTGTGTAATTTTTTATAGTTTTATTTGTTATTTTACTTTTTTGTCCTTTGTCTCATTAAAAATATATATATTCTTTTTACACATAATCACTCATTTATCCTATTAGGATGCCACGTCAGTAATTTCTGACGTGGCAGACCCAATTAAATGAAATCGAAAAAAATTAATAGTTCAATCATTTAATTGACAAAATTGAAAAGTGAATCACTGAAGTAGAATATGACATATAGTTTAGGATAGTAAAATATATTTAAGCCTTTTAATAATTACATTAATCAATTACAATTTGCATGGTTTTGACATGATGCTATACGTGATTAGATTTCATATAAGTAAAAAATACATGTTTAATGATGTTATAAGTTGTGGTTAAGCCAAGGCAAAATTGCAGAGTTGTCTATTCTAACTTTTTGCGTTGAAAGTCAATAAAGGACAGTAATGACGCAAATCTAGACCATATATATTTATGAGTTATATGTATGAAAAATGATACATGAAAAACGTTAGTTATGGATATTATTTCAATTAATTGTTATTCAGTCGTCCAACCAAATTTTTTTATATCGGTTTGACTGGCCGCTAGAGGGAGTAGCGGCCAACATAAAAGAATTTGACTTAATTACTGATTATGCTTATATATACTACTTATTAATCAGTAAAATAAAATAATAAAAGTAAAAGCTTTGATTACTATGTGTGATGGAGTGGTTGCTGCTTCTTTAAGGATGAATTATTATAATTATTAACCCCCACCACCTCTGCTTTATTCAGGGCCAAGAAGAAGATAGTGATGAGGAAGAAGAACACAGTGGTGCAGAGAGTAGGTTTAAAGATTTTAGAGTGATGAGAGAGCAAAATGGAGGGAGGCAGAGAGTGAATATATAAAGTGTTTTCCTCAAGAGAGAAGGGAAGGAACCCTAGGTTGATGGATTTTTTATATCGCGCTCTTTTTGCACTTTTTTTTAATTTTTTTGTGTGGATGCACAAATCTTGTAATTACTTTCTAATTGTTTTATAGTAGTGTAAAGAATCCAAAATTTTATCTTGGCAAAACGGGTTGGGTCAAATTTTGGGCTCGTTTAAGTGAGATTTTGAAAAAGGATCAGAATTGACACCAAATTGTCACTTTAAGTACCCAAGTGACGAAAAATAAACTTTATTAACGACTATGACACTCGATGATAATAGAGGGACAAAATTATATCATTCAGCGTGATAAAAAGAAAGAGAGATTTTAAAGAGACATAAAAGGAAAGAAATTATTTTAAAGAGAAAAAGAAAATAAAATTTTTATTTATTTTATATATACTCACTTCGTTTAAAAAGTTAAACTCATGAATTTATTTAAATTTAGTCAAATACAATAATGAATAGTGTACAGTATAAGCTATCAAAAATAAATAAAAATTATTCATGGCAAGATTTATTAAATTGACTTTTTTTAAAAAATAATGATTGGGAGGAAGTTTTACAACTTAGTGTGGGCCCAAGTGCAAATTAGGATTCATGTGACTTAATTGAACTAAATGCACAATTAGGGTTTCACGACCTCATTAAATATACAAATTAGGGTTCGCATGTCCTAATTGAATGAAGACGAAAAAGCCAAAAATAAATATATTAGACCCGAGAGAAGTCTCCACGTGTCCCGAGGCAGAAGACTCGTGTAGGCGGCTCATTTTGGGAATTGATTGAGGGATATTTGAATTGGTGGCTAGAAGAACATGACGATATGAGCATTATTTTAATGACTAAAGGGTTATTCTGAATTTTTCTGAAGACATGTGTCTGACATGTGCCTACTTAATTCCAGAAAACTGTATAAATATCTCTTCCATTCTAGGAAGGAAAGGACTCTTTGGTGACTTAAGACTTGGACATTCCCTCTCAAAGCACTCAAGACTTGAATATTCTCTCAACTCGAAGCACTCAATAAGGCTCTTGGAATCTCTGCTACTCTAACACAGTTTCCGAATTATATGAGTTCTGCCACACGTGTTATTGGAGTAATCGTCCACATATTCTTCCCTCTTCTTCAATCAATCAATTAATTTCGAGCTCTTCGTGAATTTCTCCCCTCTTTAACCAATACGAAACCCTAACTAGCAAGATTCAATTTCCTTGCCCACACTTGGATACTGATTTACAACCGTGGATCCCTAACAAAGTAAATGAGTAAATCTCAGTCTTTAATTGATCCTTACCCAATACCCTTTCTATATATCAGCATGATGAGATCTAATCTCTGTATCACAACCATGTGATGAAAATGTGTGGCATTTACACCCTTTAGCACTATGAGTGAAAATACTGCAAAGTTTTCTATGTATATACACAAGAATTATGACTTAAGCGCATATATATATATATATATATGTGTGTGTGTGTGTGTGTGTGTGTGTGTGTGTGTGTGTTGCAGTTCTTAGCATAAAGTGGTGCATTATGTATCACCCAGTGAACTTCCTTCAGTTTTCTTCAACTTTAATTAAAAATTATTCAAGAAATGGGTAAAAAAAAATATGGAATTTGTAAAATACTTTGATACTGTGATACATACCCAAAAAGGGCCGGCTGACTTTATGAAAATCCTTTGCTTAGCAATGTACTCAATATAATATTTTTGGAAGAGAATATATTGTATATAGCTTCTATTTGTCACATAATTTCCCATCTTAATCATTAGAACTGATATAGAGAAAAAGAAAAATCAATAATGAGAGCATTCAACTAAAAAAAGAGTAAAATTAAAATGAGAACATCCAACTAAAAAAGAGTTTACTAACTTTGTGTCTTATATTTTCATAGTTCAAAAATTATTTTTTTTGAAAAAAATAAAAATAAAAGTATACATGTGATACGATTTCAAAAATAAACTATGGTGGACTGGTAATAATAAAGATGAATATGAAAAAAAAAATTGACTATATAATATACTCTACCCTTCCAAAATATATTATTGACTTATTAAAGTCAATTTAAAATATTTTTAAATTCAAAATTTTCAGTTAATGCAATGATGAATATTATTCCTAGTATAGTGGATGTTATCATACATACAATCATACTCAATTCCACGCGCCAATGTTTTTCAGGGGAGTTTACCATGCGCTGGTTCAATTCCTTTTATTCGCCTTGGCAAGTCTTTGTGAAAGAACTCCGATGAGAAGAAAAAAGGTGTTATGAGACCCTCTTAATTGTCCCAACCCTAGACACTCTAAGGGGGTGTTTGTGAAAAATTGAATGAATCTGAATCTGAATGAGCTGAATTTGAATCTGAATCTGAATGAAAAAAACTGTTTGATAACTGACATATCTTAAAGATCTGAATGACATATTTTTAATATTTTACCCTTCTGAAAAATTCAAAGTTGTTGAAAATTTATTTAATATTACATAATATAATAGTTAATATTTTTTTATTATTTTTATTATTATTTTTAATTTTTTTTACTTCATTCAGCCAACCATTCAGTCATTCAGACAAAAATTCGGACTTAACCATTCAGCCAACGCATCTGACCGATTCAGCCATTCAGACGATTTTTTTTCCAAAACAAACGCACTTAATGATTCAGCCACTTACCGATTCAGCCATTCAGACCCATTAAGTTCTAAATAAACAGCCTCTAAGATCTTTTTTCAAACCTGCTCCCATTTCAAGTAAAGAGATAAATATAAATTATAAACTATTTAAAAAGTATCACTCATTGTAAAATTTATTTTATACTAATTTAATGAATCATATCAATTTTAAATTTAAAAATATCTTAAATTAACTTTCAAAATTAATAATAATCTTATAATTTTTGGAATGGTGATAGAATATAATAATCATCATCATATGTTGTATTTACTATTTAGTCCTGCACATGCATGTTGATCTTTTGTTTTTTGGCGACTTAATATATAAAGTAAATAATATTTTCCTGGTAGTTGATTTAACGTGTTATGGATATAGTGTGTTGATAAATTTAAAAATTGGTTGAGTTTACCTTGTCTCTCTTCGTGGCTTGACTGGCTTCTTTGGCAGTTTCCAAATTGTAAAAAATTGTCATATATATATATATATATATATATATATATATATGTATATATATATGGGAAAAATGTATGTGCACAGCTCTGTATTACACAGTCAGTTATGACGACTGATTTTTGGACTATGGCGACGGTTTCACCCGTCGCTATAGCTATTCTGACTATG
Source organism: Panax japonicus (assembly GCA_020205505.1). Classification (NCBI taxonomy): domain Eukaryota; kingdom Viridiplantae; phylum Streptophyta; class Magnoliopsida; order Apiales; family Araliaceae; genus Panax; species Panax japonicus. The sequence goes on from CM035113.1 coordinate 10,296,801, forward strand.
GCGACGGGTGAACCGTCGCCATAGTCAGACTGTGTAATACACAGCTGTGTATATACATATAGCCCTATACATATATATATGTAATATTGTAAGTATAGAAGTCAATGTTGTACCAAGACTTGTTAATATCAACCACCCAAAATGAAGGGAGTGTGCGTATTTTTTTTCTTAAAAATAGTAAAATAGACCACTTAAATTCATTATTTATTGTGTTGTCAATATACTCTTTTAATTGTAACATATTCACCAACTTTCATCGTCCTCTCCAAAGCCTAAACATCCAATAATACTACCGTATTATACAATCTCAAGTTCATAGCTAAAAATTGATCTTTATTAATACTATACATTACCTTATCACTATATATATATATAAATCATGACAAGCCTTCAAGCTTCAAGCGGCCTCTTGTGTTCTTCTACTTCTTTTTCATCAAATTACCAGAAAAGAATAACAAGGGCTACTATCAACATGCCAAAACTCCGACAAACTAACATTTCTCCTCCAAAGCTACCAACCGGAGGCTTAATGGAGGAGTTGGTGCTGAAAAGTGGTAATTACACCACAACTAAAACCAAGACTCCAACAAAAACGGAGACAGATTTTTCTGATGACCATGTGATGGTGATGGCAAAGCTATACACGATAATGGAGGCTATTGCTGATAGAGTGGAGATGCATAAGAATATTTGTGAGCAGAGAAATAATTGGAACAGCCTACTTTTAACATCAATTAATTCGATTATTCTAGCAGCTGCAACTATGGCTGGTATTGCAGCTACAAGTAGTGCAGTTGGTGCACCTTTATTGGCATTAAAGCTCTCTTCTATTTTAATGTATTTAGCAGCCACAGGAATGCTGATAATTATGAACAAAATCCAACCATCCCAATTAGCTGAGGAGCAACGAAACGCTACAAGATTGTTTAAGCTGCTTCATGCACAAATTCAAACAAGTGTAGCTATTGGTAATCCTACGGTTCGTGATGTAAATGAAACCATGAAGAAAGTTTTGTCTATTGACAGGGCTTACCCTCTTCCTCTACTTGGAGCTATGCTCGAGAAATTTCCCTCTGTGGTGGAGCCTGCAGTGTGGTGGCCTCAAGAAAGGCGTAAACAAGCGAAAGGGCTTGGAGGTGGAAGAAATGGGAATGGATGGAGTGGAAAGTTGGAGGAGGAAATGAGGGAAATTGTTGGGGTTTTGGGGAAAAATGATAAAACTGATTATTTGAGGTTGGGTAAAATGGCCTTGAAAATTAATAAAGTGTTGGCAATTTCTGGCCCTTTGTTAACAGGGTTAGCAGCTTTTGGTAGTGCTTTTGTGGGGTGTTCTTCTTATGGTTCATGGGCTGCGGTGCTTGGAGTTGTGGGTGGTGCTTTGGCAAGTGTTGTGAACACATTTGAGCATGGTGGGCAAGTTGGAATGGTGGTTGAGTTGTACCGGAGCAACGCCGGTTTTTTTAGGCAAATGGAGGAGTCTATTGGATCAAACTTGAAGGAAAAAGATGTTGAGATGAGAGAAAATGGAGAGGTGTTTGAAATGAAGGTGGCTTTGCAGCTTGGTAGGAGTCTTTCGGAGCTTAGAGATCTTGCGGCTAAGGGGCATGAAAACGAAGAGTTTGGCAGCAAGCTATTCTGATCCTAAATGCTTCATCTATCCAATGCTTCTGGATAAATTACTTTTCTATGAATGTGTAGAAATTCTTTCGTTAAACTAATTATTGCGTTCATTATTCTATTAAGATTTTGGCATTGTCTTGCATGAAAAGTGGATTAGCCCTTTTGTTTTCTTATGCTATTTGAACAAAAAATGATGCCTTTATTCTTGGTTTGAAAGAATAAATAACCCCCATTAAAGGTTCTATATTTAGTTCCAGCAGTTTCACGGTAATTCACATAATTTATGTAATTTATAACATTAACCATTAACATATTTTGGGTTAAAAAATTAAACAATCTTCATATCTATTATGGGGGTTAAAACCTTATAAAATTTTGGTTTAATTAAGCTTTGGAACACCTCAAATCTTTCACCTATAAATATGAACCCCTATTTCACTTCTAAGATAGAATACATTTTATCTTCTTCACCCTAAAAGTAGATTGTTATCTTTGAAGGAAAAAGGCTCATTGGTTTCATGATATATTAATTGTTGGTTTAAATTATCTGTTAGAGTGAAGTTTTTGTCTTCATTCGGTTGTGCATATCCCAAATCGAAGCACTATATATAACTTGGATGAGTTGTTGTATCCTGGAGGAGACATCCCAACATCTACTGCACTAATCATTAGACTAATGGGTCTTGATTCATATTTATTTCTAGCAGATCCATGGTACTTTAAATATATATTTTATAAAGTTCTATAACACTAATCAGTACCATAGTTGGAATAAAATTGATTCCACTGTTTTTTTTTTACCTATTCTAGTACTAAAATAATATATGTCATGAATTTTGGTTTTAATTTAGTTCAAAATTAAAACTCCTAAAGATTACACCTATAATATATGCCCCCCCCCACCCTCTTTCACTTATGAGGTATAATATATTCTCTCCTTCTCCCTAAAACTAGATTATTATTTTTGAAGAAAAAATTCCTTCTTTTTCCATTAATTAATCATAAAGCTAAATGTCATGCTTCTGCATGGTCTATGCTTCTACCTGCCCGTTCGAGCATCTTAAAAGGGACGTTTTGTTGCTTTTACTCGTAGCTATATGATTTTATTAGATGGAGAATGAAAATAATGCATTCACTGGTTTTCAAATTAAAGACGGTTAAATTGAGTCTATCAAATTAAGTTGCGTAATTCATTTCTGGATCTTTTCCAAGAAAATGTGACATGCGTTTGTTAATCACTTTCTAAATAGGTGTATTGGCCACTATGAGAAAAATGCTCAATTACTTGATTCACATACTTGACTTGTCCATATATTGCACCATTGCAGGCACCTCATGGACCTAATTGAGTGAAATAATACAGTTTCTGAAAGACATTTGTGCGGCTATTACCCCACCTTGTGTAACAGATGTATGGTAGTGGTACTTGCTGGATTTTCATCCAAGTATGATTGCAGGCACCTCATGGATATATTGAGTGATTACCAACATCCGTTCATGTGTCGAGTAGAAGGAGTTTGGTGCCCCCATAAGCAAGGTTGAGTTCGAGTTTTGTGAATGAAAAAAACAGTGTTAGGGAGAGCTCCCTCCCTGTGGGTTCGACTGTAGCTCGATTTCAGATAGTTGGAGTCTAATAATTGTCAGATATGGAAGGTGAGAACAATAAAAAAGTAGGGTTTAGAGCATCTCCAAGAGTAGTAGCAAAAAATACTCTTCAAATTGAAGTTTGTTGACCTACGTGGCAATTTGAAAAGCATTATTTGCTAGCCACTTTCATATTTTGTCATCAGTCTCTTCACTTTAATGAGTTGTACCGTTGTACGTACATCAAACTCATCAAGCGTAATAAATATTTTTAGCCTTTAATTGTAAATTTGAAGAGTGACAAGGAGGTTGCAGATTTGATGACTAATGTTGAAGACACTGTTGAATATGATTTTTTTGACTCACCTATTTGAGTATTCCAAAGTGGTTGAAGAGGTTGTTGGAAATGTTCTTAATTGTTATTTCAAAGTAAATTAATAATTATGCTTCATTTGCGTTTTAAAAGGAAATTGAGGACAAGAAGTGAAGGGAACTGAAACGGTACTCTTGTTTCTCTATTCATAGACGGGGAATGCGATCGGAATGGAGAAGGTCATCACAACCTCCACAAGCTGTTGTATATAGGAAAAAGTCTTCCTTCTCCGGTGGAGAAAAAGTTGTACGATCATAAGTTTGGACTTGCTTCCAAAAGACGTCGAAAAGACCAAAGGAGGGGAGCCCTTCCCCAATCATTGAGAAAAGAGGTCTCCTTACGTCGAAAAGACCAAAGGAGGGGAGCCCTTCCCCAATCATTGAGAAACGAGGCCTCCTTGATTGTTAACTTACTTCCAAAAGACGTCGAAAAGACCAAAGGAGGGGAGCCCTTCCCCAATCATTGAGAAACGGGGCCTCCTTACGTCGAAAAGACCAAAGGATGGGAGCCCTTCCCCAATCATTGAGATACGAGGCTTTCTTGATTGTTCCCTTCATCCTAAAAAAAAAGTTTTCGTCGCCTCCCTTTAGGGTTCGGCCTCTATAAGGTCTTGCAATTGGATAGCAGTTCTTGTAATATGGATGATTATTGTAAAATAGCCAACATTTAAAGAAAAAAGAAAAAAAGGCGTGAGTTCAAAAGGTTTGGTAGGGAAGGAATTTTATATACTAATAGCCTATATAATCATGTTGCCCCAAATAAAGCAGTAGCACCTAGCTAGCATTTTGGATGCAAGAAATAAAACAGGTCTTGCTATTGGCTAACGAGGTACAGGTCTTTAAGACCTGTAGCATTTTGGTGCGACAGATTTCCTACTGCAATTTGGGATACAAGAGGTGGTCATGGATATCAAATCCTTATCTCTCAAAAATAAGATAAGTAAATATTTTATTTATTTTTAAAAAAAAATAAAATAAGATTTTATTTTGTTTTTTCGAATTTTTTTTTAATAAGATTTTATTTTATTTTCAAAAAAAAAAAATTGGACTCGGAAGGGTTCGGCGTGAATTCATCCAAATAAATAAAATATGATTTTGTTTACTTGATTTTCAGAAGGGTTCGGCGTGATTTTGTTTATTTTGTTCAGAAGGGTTCGACTTGTATGAGACTTACCTCTGTGGCTATCTTGATGCATCCAAATAAAGCAACAACACAATAGTTACATAATCATATGATTTTGTTGGCTAATGAGGGAGTGACAACCGGCATGTGTAGCTGAATGGAGGCAAATAAAATCTGGAAGCATGTGAAGACTTTTCTCATACAAGAGGTGTCAGAATTATCAAAGCTATAGTCATCTTTGCCCAAAGAATTATCAAGGCTTCAGTTTTGGATGCAAGACGTGCTCATCGACTCCTTACTTCTCAAAAAAAAAGATAAGTAAAGGTATTATTTATTTTATATTAAAAAAAGATTTTATTTTCCGAAAAATAAAATAAAATTAGAGTTTATTTTATTTCATTTTCAAAATAATAATATTAATAATAAGATTTGATTTGATTTTAAAAAAAAAATCTATTTTCAAATTAAGAAAGATTTGATTTGATTCCCAAAACAAAGAAAGTTTTAATTTCTAAAATAAAATTAAGATTTGATTTTATTTTGGAAATAAAATTAATATTTGATTTGATAAAAAAAAAAGACTTGGTGTATTAAAATAAAGATTTTTTTATCAGAAGGATTATTATTATTATTATTATTATTATTATTATTATATATATATATATATATATATATATATATATATATATAGTGCATGAGATGGAAATTAATTGGCGGTTTTGTTCTACCTAGCTATGGTTATCATATATCATATTGTATATATGAACCATCATGATTAGTATCGGTGGCTATACAATTTTCGTGCCATTACATGATGAGTAAGAATAGCCCAGCGAAAAAGGTGAAGACATAACTTTATGGATAACAGGATGCATGGGTGATATTGGATTAACTCATCTACCATGGGCATTATTACTTTCTGTTAAGTCAACCAAAAAACAAACATCTTCACATCAGCCTATCACAAAGCATATAATAAAGCATAATTGTGAGAAGGAATGATGCAGCAGCTACGACTTTTTTTCCTTGACAGAAGGCAGTTATTTATCTTTGGCTTGGACTCAAGGCACGAGGATTTTGGGAATGAGGGACTTGTAGTGCATCAAGACCCAAAGATTGGGAACATCCTAATTTATATAAGGAAACATGCTATCATAAGATGATTTTGGGGAACCACTTTGGATACATGCAGTCATCTCGCCTAATCAAATGCACCCAAGTAATATGACAACAAAACTCCCTACTGCAATTTAGATTCAAGATATATGGCCTTTATGGATATTGACTCCTTTGTTCCAAAATGTCCAAAGAGGGTTTAACTCTAAGGGTTTGGCTTCCTAGGGGTTCCCTTTTCTAGGACCATTATCTTCAAAACCTATAAAGTGAAGTCCCGCAAAATCGTTCAATGACTTGCAGTTTTCTTGCACGGTCGTCTATTTGGGAATGCGACTCTCGGGCAGGGGGCAAATGTGGGTCCAAGTGTAAAATTAGGGTTCACATGACCTAATTGAATTAAATACGCAATTATGGTTCCACGAACTCATTAAATGTGCAAATTAGGGTTCGCATAACCTAATAGAATGAAGACGGAAAAGGCAAAAATAAATAGGCGAGACCCGGGAGAAGCCTCCACTGGTCTCGAGGCAGAAGGCTCGTGGACGCAGCTCGTTTTGGGAATTGATTGAGGGATTGGATTGGTGGCTAGAAGGACAGGACAATATGGACATTATTCTAATAACTAAAGGGCATTTCTGGAATTTTCCTGAAAGCATCTGCCTTGCAGATGACTACTTTCCAGAAAACCCTATAAATACCCCTTCCATTCTATTGGAAAGGGGACTTCTCTTCAGACTCAAGACTTGGACTCTTGGAAGATCAAAGGGACCCTTTTGGTGACTTAAAGGCTTGTATATTCCACCTAAAAGCACTAAAGGGGTTTGGACATTTTCTCAACTCGAAGGACTCAAGAAGGCTATTGGGATACCTGCTACCCTAACACGGTTCTCGGATTCTAGGAGTTCTGCCACGCGTCGTTCGAGTAATAGCCCACCTATCGTTCTCCCCTCTTCAATCAACCAATCAATTCCGTGTTCTTCATGGATTTCTCTCCTCCTCCGCCAACACGAAACCCTAACCTTGGCAAGGTACGATTTCCTTGCCCACAGTGACCAAATCAACATTATATAGTAACCAAAATATATCTAATTAGTAACCATAAATCTGAAACACATTGTTTGCACTCTTTTGGTAATTATTTTGTGAATGCACTAAACCCATAGAGGTATTCATCTTCATCACTCTTAGTCTCCATGGAGCCCATTACAGACTGAACGCGTGAACTTAGATCCGAGTTAGGCCAGTACGACCCAACCCCATATGGGAAATCGTAGCCGCCATTGTTTTCCCCAAAAAGCTTTCCATTGTTGTTCTTATTCTCTATGATTTTACTAAATTCTATGAGTCTTCAGAAAAAATTTAGGGGGAAGCCAAAACTCTCCGTCGTCCAAATCCTCTGCCATCTGAAGAAATCACGGGAAGTAAATATAAACACAAATTAAATAAAATATGATATACTGTTAAAAGTAAAAGCTTTGATTACTATGTGTGATGGAGTGGTTGCTGCTTCTTTAAGGATGAATTATTATAATTATTAACCCCCACCACCTCTGCTTTATTCAGGGCCCAAGAAGAAGATAGTGATGAGGAAGAGAAGAAGAACACAGTGGAGCGGAGAGTAGGTTTAAAGATTTTAGAGTGATGAGAGAGCAAAATCGAGGGAGGCAGAGAGTGAATATATAAAGTTTTTTCCTCAAGAGAGAAGGGAAGGAACCCTAGGTTGATGGATTTTTTATATTGCGCTCTTTTTGCACTTTTTTTTAATTTTTCTGTGGATGCACAAATCTTGTAATTACTTTCTAATTGTTGTATAGTAGTGTAAAGAACCCAAAATTTTATCTTGGCAAAACGGGTCGGGTCAAATTTTGGGCTCGTTTAAGTGAGATTTTGAAAAAAGGATCAGAATTGACACCAAATTATCACTTTAAGTACCCAAGTGAAGAAAAATAAACTTTATTAACGACTATAACACTCGATGGTAACAGAGGGACAAAATTATATCATTCAGCGTGATAAAAAGAAAGAGAGATTTTAAAGAGACATAAAAGGAAAGAGAAATAATTTTAAAGAGAAAAAGAAAATAAAATTTTTATTTATTTTATATATACTCACTTCGTTTAAAAAGTTAAACTCATGAATTTATTTAAATTTAGTCAAATACAATAATGAATAGTGTACAGTATAAGCTATCAAAAATAAATAAAAATTATTCATGGCAAGATTTATTAAATTGACTTTTTTAAAAAATAATGATTGGGAGGAAGTTTTACAACTTAGTGTGGGCCCAAGTGCAAATTAGGATTCATGTGACTTAATTGAACTAAATGCACAATTAGGGTTTCACGACCTCATTAAATATACAAATTAGGGTTCGCATGTCCTAATTGAATGAAGACGAAAAAGCCAAAAATAAATATACTAGACCCGAGAGAAGTCTCCACGTGTCCCGAGGCAGAAGGCTCGTGTAGGCGGCTCATTTTGGGAATTGATTGAGGGATATTTGGATTGGTGGCTAGAAGAACATGACGATATGAGCATTATTTTAATGACTAAAGGGTTATTCTTAATTTTCCTGAAGACATGTGTCTGACATGTGCCTACTTAATTCCAGAAAACTGTATAAATATCTCTTCCATTCTAGGAAGGAAAGGACTCTTTGGTGACTTAAGACTTGGACATTCCCTCTCAAAGCACTCAAGACTTGAATATTCTCTCAACTCGAAGCACTCAATAAGGCTCTTGGAATCTCTGCTACTCTAACACAGTTTCCGAATTATATGAGTTCTGCCACACGTGTTATTGGACTAATCGTCCACATATTCTTCCCTCTTCTTCAATCAATCAATTAATTTCGAGCTCTTCGTGAATTTCTCCCCTCTTTAACCAATACGAAACCCTAACTAGCAAGATTCAATTTCCTTGCCCACACTTGGATACTGATTTACAACCGTGGATCCCTAACAAAGTAAATGAGTAAATCTCAGTCTTTAATTGATCCTTACCCAATACCCTTTCTATATATCAGCATGATGAGATCTAATCTCTGTATCACAACCATGTGATGAAAATGTGTGGCATTTACACCCTTTAGCACTATGAGTGAAAATACTGCAAAATTTTCTATGTATATACACAAGAATTATGACTTAAGCGCATATATATATATATATATATATATGTGTGTGTGTGTGTGTGTGTGTGTGTTTTTTGCAGTTCTTAGCATAAAGTGGTGCATTATGTATCACCCAGTGAACTTCCTTCAGTTTTCTTCAACTTTAATTAAAAATTATTCAAGAAATGGGTAAAAAAAAATATGGAATTTGTAAAATACTTTGATACTGTGATACATACCCAAAAAGGGCCGGCTGACTTTATGAAAATCCTTTGCTTAGCAATGTACTCAATATAATATTTTTGGAAGAGAATATATTGTATATAGCTTCTATTTGTCACATAATTTCCCATCTTAATCATTAGAACTGATATAGAGAAAAAGAAAAATCAATAATGAGAGCATTCAACTAAAAAAAGAGTAAAATTAAAATGAGAACATCCAACTAAAAAGAGTTTACTAACTTTGTGTCTTATATTTTCATAGTTCAAAAATTATTTTTTTTGAAAAAAATAAAAATAAAAGTATACATGTGATACGATTTCAAAAATAAACTATGGTGGACTGGTAATAATAAAGATGAATATGAAAAAAAATTTTGACTATATAATATACTCTACCGTTCCAAAATATATTATTAACTTATTGAAGTCAATCTATCTAATAAAATACAAATGATTTTGAATTTCCCGCTCACTTAATAAATCATCTGGGCCGTCCAAAATTTGAGATAAATCTCACCGTTCATACACCTATCTAATAAAATGCATCTATCTATCTAATAATCTAATAATAATTTAATAAAATACAAATAACTTTAAATTTCCCGCTCACTCAATAAATTAATTTGATCGTTCAAAGTTTGAGATAAATCATATTGTCCATACAGTGCCGGAGGCACGGGACCCAGCTAGTTTAAAATATTTTAAATTCAAAATTTTCAGTTAATGCAATGATGAATATTATTCCTAGTATAGTAAATGTTATCATACATACAATCATACTCAATTCCATGCGCCAATGTTTTTCAGGGGAGTTTACCATGCGCGGGTTCAATTCCTTTTATTCGCCTTGGCAAGTCTTTGTGAAAGAACTCCGATGAGGAGAAAAAAGGTGTTATGAGACCCTCTTAATTGTCCCAACCCTAGACACTCTAAAGGGGTGTTTGATAAAAATTGAATGAATCTGAATCTGAATCTGAATTAGCTGAATCTGAATGAAAAAAACTGTAAGACCCCAAATAATTAATAAATGAAATTTAATTTCTTTTAATTATTATTTTGAATAGTAAGGGTTGATTTGATTAATGTGGATAGTTATGGGTAAAATACGCAAATGTTTCAAAATAAGCAAGTGGTTATAAAATATTCATTGTTGTCGGGGAATATTCGTTTGGTCGTGGAATATTCGTACTGTCGGGGAATATTCGTACGACGGCGCAGCCATGTGTGGGCCCCATAACGGAAAGCGATTGGAGGAAGAAAACGACAAATATAAGTTGTTTAAAAATAACGGCGTAGTTGTTACCGTTTACACTGTTGGAATACCCGGTGGTTAAAATACAGTAATACGCGTTGTTGCACAGTAGCACACGGTATTACACAGTATTTTGAATTATTGATCCTTACGTAAGAAGGCACTACTCAATAATTGCTACAGCAGTTACTGTTCATTACTTTATTGATTCAATAATTGCTGCGTTGATATTTATATTATTATTGTTTCAATAATTGTCATTGTACAGTATTTTCCATTATCAGATCAATAATTCATATTATTTGAATAATATTATCAGATAACATTATTGGCAATGTCTAGAAAGTTCTGTCAAGGAGAGGTTTGGTCATCTAATTACGCGCCAGTAAGGAGAAATCCTTATTGGAAAGCCCCCTCTATCCTGGGAACGGTCTGGTTGTCAGTACTGTGATTCTGTAATATTATTTTTGAATAATTAATTATTGATTATTATGATAAAGAAAATATTCATTTTATGTGGATATAGATGGAGAAAATTTTTAAAAGTGACAATTGTTGAAAATTAATATTTTATCTTTTTCTGATAAAATAATTTATTTAAATATATTATTTTAATAATATATTAACGGTGATATTTTACAATGAATGTGGGACATATGAGTATATGAGGAGGAAGAGTATTTTTGTGGCATTAAATGTTTAACATATGTTTTGTGTGTCGGTGGACACAATTCTTGACCGAAAATTGATTATAGACTGTAAAATCACTCGTTTGTGAATTTCGGATAATTTCTGTTTGGAATTTGGAAAAACTTCCTTCTTCAAAGTTGTAGAGAATTGAATTTCCTATAAAAAGCTGCGAGATTAGAATTTTCTGACAAAAGGGCTATTTATCATGAATTATTGAAGTTTCGGAGTTCCGAAATAATTGATTTTTGGAAGTTTTAATTATTTTATATAAGAAAAACGTTTTTGTGGTTGTTGGCACATGGGTGGTTGATGTTTTTGACCAAAGAAGGCATGCTAGAGTTTTCAAAACATGTGGGTAAGAATTTTGAATAAATAATAATATATTTTATTAATTTTGTCTCCTTTGGCGTTCTAACATTTTCCTATAAATAGAGGGCTAAGTTAGAATTGAAAATCACACCAGAAACAAAGTTTTCTCTCTTTCTCTCTCTATATTATTGAGTGTATCCTTGTGAGTATACTTTGAGTGTTGCTATACGGTGCGAGTTTCTGTCACCACTATACCGAAATTCAGTCAGAAGTACGGCTATTTTGAGGTAAGGGATGTTATTTTCTTCTCAAATGATATTTTTTTCTTCAATATCATTATGCCGGAATATTGGTGAACTTTTTTATCAAATTTGAAACTTTTTGTGCCGGAGTTACTATTCACGTATACGGTACTATTCACGTATACGGCACTATTCACGAATACGGCACTATTCACAGAAAAATTATTTTTTTTCTTTTCGTCCAAATATCTATTGTGGATACTTGCTTTGATTGTATCCATGTTTTGATCATTCTTGAATTTTACACCACTATGATTATTTTTGAGGTATTTTTGGACATGGATAAAACAAAGTACGAATCCTTAATCCTTAATCCTTGTCATTTTGTTTCACTGGATTCGCTTCTTTAAAAATATTTTTTTTAACATCTTCAGTTTTAAATGATGTTACTATTGAATATCTTTGGCCTGTAGTACAAAGATGAATGATTTCTGGTGAATATCTTTGGCCCGTAGTGCAAAGATGAACATGTGTTTAGATGAATATGACCAACAGATGAATATCCTTGGCCTGTAGTGCAAGGATGAATATATGATTCAAGATGTGCATTGATTGATGTTACAGGGATAAAAATACTGTTGATGGACTGTTAAATTCATAGACATTAGTAGATTTCATCCTCTACGTAACTCTTCTATGAATTAATATTTTCCGCTGCGAATACTGATTTAAAACTTGTTGTCTATTGTATTCTATTAGATTTTTTTCCCCGTTGAAGGCTAACGATAATTTGTTGTATATTATCTTAGTCATAATATTCTTTACTGAGCTAGTTGAGCTCACCTTTTTCCTTTTTATTCCATTTTTCTTCTCAGGAGACGAGAATATAGCGAGTACAAGTCGGGGTATGAATTGATGGTCCTTGAGAGAGTTGTTTAGTAGTCCTCACCATTTTTATAAAATAATATATCAATAATTGTATTGAGGACATAGTTGTGTATGTATATTGTCTAGATGACAATGTTTGTATTCAAACTCATAGTTTATGGGTTGTAAAAGTTGTAGTTGTTTCTGTACCATGTATTTGGCGACTCAAAATGGGTTGGATGGAATGGACCTATTTTGGGGGCGTCACAAAAACTGTTTGATAACTGACATATCTTAAAGATCTGAATGACATATTTTTAATACTTTACCCCTCTGAAAAATTAAAAATTGTTGTAAATTTATTTAATATTACATAATATAATAGTTAATATTTTTATTATTATTTTTAATTTTTTTTACTTCATTCAGCCAACCATTCAGCCATTCAGACAAAAAATTCGGACTTAACCATTCAGCCAACGCATCTGACCGATTCAGCCATTCAGACGATTTTTTTTCAAAACAAACGCACTTAATGATTCAGCCACTTACCGATTCAGCCATTCAGATCCATCCATTAAGTTCTAAATAAACAGCCTCTAAGATCTTTTTTCAAACCTGCTCCCATTTCAAGTAAAGAGATAAATATAAATTATAAACTATTTAAAAAGTATCACTCATTGTAAAATTTATTTTATACTAATTTAATGAATCATATCAATTTTAAATTTAAAAATATCTTAAATTAACTTTCAAAATTAATAATAATCTTATAATTTTTGGAATGGTGATAGTATATAATAATCATCATCATATGTGGTATTTACTATTTAGTCCTGCACATGCATGTTGATCTTTTGTTTTTTGGCGACTTAATATATAAAGTAAATAAACTTTTCCTGGTAGTTGATTTAACGTGTTATGGATATAGTGTGTTGATAAATTTAAAAATTGGTTGAGTTTACCTTGTCTCTCTTCGTGGCTTGACTGGCTTCTTTGGCAGTTTCCAAATTGTAAAAAATTGTCATATATATATATATATATGAGAAAAATGTATGTGCACAGCTCTGTATTACACAGTCAGCTATGGCGACTGATTTTTGGACTATGGTGACGGTTTCACCCGTCGCTATAGCTATTCTGACTATGGCGACGGGTGAACCGTCGCCATAGCCTAAAAAATCTGTCGCTATAGTCCGACTGTGTAATACACAGCTGTGTATATACATATAGCCCTATATATATATATATATATATATATATATATATATATATATATATATATATATATATGTAATATTGTAAGTATAGAAGTCAATGTTGTACCAAGACTTGTTAATATCAACCACCCAAAATGAAGGGCGTGTGCGTATTTTTTTTCTTAAAAATAGTAAAATAGACCACTTAAATTCATTATTTATTGTGTTGTCAATATACTCTTTTAATTAAAGGCTATATATAGCACCATGGAATTGTAACATATTCACCAACTTTCATCGTCCTCTCCAAAGCCTAAACATCCAATAATACTACCGTATTATACAATCTCAAGTTCATAGCTAAAAATTGATCTTTATTAATACTATACATTACCTTATCACTATATATATATATAAATCATGACAAGCCTTCAAGCTTCAAGCGGCCTCTTGTGTTCTTCTACTTCTTTTTCATCAAATTACCAGAAAAGAATAACAAGGGCTACTATCAACATGCCAAAACTCCGACAAACTAACATTTCTCCTCCAAAGCTACCAACCGGAGGCTTAATGGAGGAGTTGGTGCTGAAAAGTGGTAATTACACCACAACTAAAACCAAGACTCCAACAAAAACGGAGACAGATTTTTCTGATGACCATGTGATGGTGATGGCAAAGCTATACACGATAATGGAGGCTATTGCTGATAGAGTGGAGATGCATAAGAATATTTGTGAGCAGAGAAATAATTGGAACAGCCTACTTTTAACATCAATTAATTCGATTATTCTAGCAGCTGCAACTATGGCTGGTATTGCAGCTACAAGTAGTGCAGTTGGTGCACCTTTATTGGCATTAAAGCTCTCTTCTATTTTAATGTATTTAGCAGCCACAGGAATGCTGATAATTATGAACAAAATCCAACCATCCCAATTAGCTGAGGAGCAACGAAACGCTACAAGATTGTTTAAGCTGCTTCATGCACAAATTCAAACAAGTGTAGCTATTGGTAATCCTACGGTTCGTGATGTAAATGAAACCATGAAGAAAGTTTTGTCTATTGACAGGGCTTACCCTCTTCCTCTACTTGGAGCTATGCTCGAGAAATTTCCCTCTGTGGTGGAGCCTGCAGTGTGGTGGCCTCAAGAAAGGCGTAAACAAGCGAAAGGGCTTGGAGGTGGAAGAAATGGGAATGGATGGAGTGGAAAGTTGGAGGAGGAAATGAGGGAAATTGTTGGGGTTTTGGGGAAAAATGATAAAACTGATTATTTGAGGTTGGGTAAAATGGCCTTGAAAATTAATAAAGTGTTGGCAATTTCTGGCCCTTTGTTAACAGGGTTAGCAGCTTTTGGTAGTGCTTTTGTGGGGTGTTCTTCTTATGGTTCATGGGCTGCGGTGCTTGGAGTTGTGGGTGGTGCTTTGGCAAGTGTTGTGAACACATTTGAGCATGGTGGGCAAGTTGGAATGGTGGTTGAGTTGTACCGGAGCAACGCCGGTTTTTTTAGGCAAATGGAGGAGTCTATTGGATCAAACTTGAAGGAAAAAGATGTTGAGATGAGAGAAAATGGAGAGGTGTTTGAAATGAAGGTGGCTTTGCAGCTTGGTAGGAGTCTTTCGGAGCTTAGAGATCTTGCGGCTAAGGGGCATGAAAACGAAGAGTTTGGCAGCAAGCTATTCTGATCCTAAATGCTTCATCTATCCAATGCTTCTGGATAAATTACTTTTCTATGAATGTGTAGAAATTCTTTCGTTAAACTAATTATTGCGTTCATTATTCTATTAAGATTTTGGCATTGTCTTGCATGAAAAGTGGATTAGCCCTTTTGTTTTCTTATGCTATTTGAACAAAAAATGATGCCTTTATTCTTGGTTTGAAAGAATAAATAACCCCCATTAAAGGTTCTATATTTAGTTCCAGCAGTTTCACGGTAATTCACATAATTTATGTAATTTATAACATTAACCATTAACATATTTTGGGTTAAAAAATTAAACAATCTTCATATCTATTATGGGGGTTAAAACCTTATAAAATTTTGGTTTAATTAAGCTTTGGAACACCTCAAATCTTTCACCTATAAATATGAACCCCTATTTCACTTCTAAGATAGAATACATTTTATCTTCTTCACCCTAAAAGTAGATTGTTATCTTTGAAGGAAAAAGGCTCATTGGTTTCATGATATATTAATTGTTGGTTTAAATTATCTGTTAGAGTGAAGTTTTTGTCTTCATTCGGTTGTGCATATCCCAAATCGAAGCACTATATATAACTTGGATGAGTTGTTGTATCCTGGAGGAGACATCCCAACATCTACTGCACTAATCATTAGACTAATGGGTCTTGATTCATATTTATTTCTAGCAGATCCATGGTACTTTAAATATATATTTTATAAAGTTCTATAACACTAATCAGTACCATAGTTGGAATAAAATTGATTCCACTGTTTTTTTTTTACCTATTCTAGTACTAAAATAATATATGTCATGAATTTTGGTTTTAATTTAGTTCAAAATTAAAACTCCTAAAGATTACACCTATAATATATGCCCCCCCCCACCCTCTTTCACTTATGAGGTATAATATATTCTCTCCTTCTCCCTAAAACTAGATTATTATTTTTGAAGAAAAAATTCCTTCTTTTTCCATTAATTAATCATAAAGCTAAATGTCATGCTTCTGCATGGTCTATGCTTCTACCTGCCCGTTCGAGCATCTTAAAAGGGACGTTTTGTTGCTTTTACTCGTAGCTATATGATTTTATTAGATGGAGAATGAAAATAATGCATTCACTGGTTTTCAAATTAAAGACGGTTAAATTGAGTCTATCAAATTAAGTTGCGTAATTCATTTCTGGATCTTTTCCAAGAAAATGTGACATGCGTTTGTTAATCACTTTCTAAATAGGTGTATTGGCCACTATGAGAAAAATGCTCAATTACTTGATTCACATACTTGACTTGTCCATATATTGCACCATTGCAGGCACCTCATGGACCTAATTGAGTGAAATAATACAGTTTCTGAAAGACATTTGTGCGGCTATTACCCCACCTTGTGTAACAGATGTATGGTAGTGGTACTTGCTGGATTTTCATCCAAGTATGATTGCAGGCACCTCATGGATATATTGAGTGATTACCAACATCCGTTCATGTGTCGAGTAGAAGGAGTTTGGTGCCCCCATAAGCAAGGTTGAGTTCGAGTTTTGTGAATGAAAAAAACAGTGTTAGGGAGAGCTCCCTCCCTGTGGGTTCGACTGTAGCTCGATTTCAGATAGTTGGAGTCTAATAATTGTCAGATATGGAAGGTGAGAACAATAAAAAAGTAGGGTTTAGAGCATCTCCAAGAGTAGTAGCAAAAAATACTCTTCAAATTGAAGTTTGTTGACCTACGTGGCAATTTGAAAAGCATTATTTGCTAGCCACTTTCATATTTTGTCATCAGTCTCTTCACTTTAATGAGTTGTACCGTTGTACGTACATCAAACTCATCAAGCGTAATAAATATTTTTAGCCTTTAATTGTAAATTTGAAGAGTGACAAGGAGGTTGCAGATTTGATGACTAATGTTGAAGACACTGTTGAATATGATTTTTTTGACTCACCTATTTGAGTATTCCAAAGTGGTTGAAGAGGTTGTTGGAAATGTTCTTAATTGTTATTTCAAAGTAAATTAATAATTATGCTTCATTTGCGTTTTAAAAGGAAATTGAGGACAAGAAGTGAAGGGAACTGAAACGGTACTCTTGTTTCTCTATTCATAGACGGGGAATGCGATCGGAATGGAGAAGGTCATCACAACCTCCACAAGCTGTTGTATATAGGAAAAAGTCTTCCTTCTCCGGTGGAGAAAAAGTTGTACGATCATAAGTTTGGACTTGCTTCCAAAAGACGTCGAAAAGACCAAAGGAGGGGAGCCCTTCCCCAATCATTGAGAAAAGAGGTCTCCTTACGTCGAAAAGACCAAAGGAGGGGAGCCCTTCCCCAATCATTGAGAAACGAGGCCTCCTTGATTGTTAACTTACTTCCAAAAGACGTCGAAAAGACCAAAGGAGGGGAGCCCTTCCCCAATCATTGAGAAACGGGGCCTCCTTACGTCGAAAAGACCAAAGGATGGGAGCCCTTCCCCAATCATTGAGATACGAGGCTTTCTTGATTGTTCCCTTCATCCTAAAAAAAAAGTTTTCGTCGCCTCCCTTTAGGGTTCGGCCTCTATAAGGTCTTGCAATTGGATAGCAGTTCTTGTAATATGGATGATTATTGTAAAATAGCCAACATTTAAAGAAAAAAGAAAAAAAGGCGTGAGTTCAAAAGGTTTGGTAGGGAAGGAATTTTATATACTAATAGCCTATATAATCATGTTGCCCCAAATAAAGCAGTAGCACCTAGCTAGCATTTTGGATGCAAGAAATAAAACAGGTCTTGCTATTGGCTAACGAGGTACAGGTCTTTAAGACCTGTAGCATTTTGGTGCGACAGATTTCCTACTGCAATTTGGGATACAAGAGGTGGTCATGGATATCAAATCCTTATCTCTCAAAAATAAGATAAGTAAATATTTTATTTATTTTTAAAAAAAAATAAAATAAGATTTTATTTTGTTTTTTCGAATTTTTTTTAATAAGATTTTATTTTATTTTCAAAAAAAAAAAATTGGACTCGGAAGGGTTCGGCGTGAATTCATCCAAATAAATAAAATATGATTTTGTTTACTTGATTTTCAGAAGGGTTCGGCGTGATTTTGTTTATTTTGTTCAGAAGGGTTCGACTTGTATGAGACTTACCTCTGTGGCTATCTTGATGCATCCAAATAAAGCAACAACACAATAGTTACATAATCATATGATTTTGTTGGCTAATGAGGGAGTGACAACCGGCATGTGTAGCTGAATGGAGGCAAATAAAATCTGGAAGCATGTGAAGACTTTTCTCATACAAGAGGTGTCAGAATTATCAAAGCTATAGTCATCTTTGCCCAAAGAATTATCAAGGCTTCAGTTTTGGATGCAAGACGTGCTCATCGACTCCTTACTTCTCAAAAAAAAAAGATAAGTAAAGGTATTATTTATTTTATATTAAAAAAAGATTTTATTTTCCGAAAAATAAAATAAAATTAGAGTTTATTTTATTTCATTTTCAAAATAATAATATTAATAATAAGATTTGATTTGATTTTAAAAAAAAAATCTATTTTCAAATTAAGAAAGATTTGATTTGATTCCCAAAACAAAGAAAGTTTTAATTTCTAAAATAAAATTAAGATTTGATTTTATTTTGGAAATAAAATTAATATTTGATTTGATAAAAAAAAAAAGACTTGGTGTATTAAAATAAAGATTTTTTTATCAGAAGGATTATTATTATTATTATTATTTTTATTATTATATATATATATATATATATATATATATATATATATATATATATAGTGCATGAGATGGAAATTAATTGGCGGTTTTGTTCTACCTAGCTATGGTTATCATATATCATATTGTATATATGAACCATCATGATTAGTATCGGTGGCTATACAATTTTCGTGCCATTACATGATGAGTAAGAATAGCCCAGCGAAAAAGGTGAAGACATAACTTTATGGATAACAGGATGCATGGGTGATATTGGATTAACTCATCTACCATGGGCATTATTACTTTCTGTTAAGTCAACCAAAAAACAAACATCTTCACATCAGCCTATCACAAAGCATATAATAAAGCATAATTGTGAGAAGGAATGATGCAGCAGCTACGACTTTTTTTCCTTGACAGAAGGCAGTTATTTATCTTTGGCTTGGACTCAAGGCACGAGGATTTTGGGAATGAGGGACTTGTAGTGCATCAAGACCCAAAGATTGGGAACATCCTAATTTATATAAGGAAACATGCTATCATAAGATGATTTTGGGGAACCACTTTGGATACATGCAGTCATCTCGCCTAATCAAATGCACCCAAGTAATATGACAACAAAACTCCCTACTGCAATTTAGATTCAAGATATATGGCCTTTATGGATATTGACTCCTTTGTTCCAAAATGTCCAAAGAGGGTTTAACTCTAAGGGTTTGGCTTCCTAGGGGTTCCCTTTTCTAGGACCATTATCTTCAAAACCTATAAAGTGAAGTCCCGCAAAATCGTTCAATGACTTGCAGTTTTCTTGCACGGTCGTCTATTTGGGAATGCGACTCTCGGGTAGGGGGCAAATGTGGGTCCAAGTGTAAAATTAGGGTTCACATGACCTAATTGAATTAAATACGCAATTATGGTTCCACGAACTCATTAAATGTGCAAATTAGGGTTCGCATAACCTAATAGAATGAAGACGGAAAAGGCAAAAATAAATAGGCGAGACCCGGGAGAAGCCTCCACTGGTCTCGAGGCAGAAGGCTCGTGGACGCAGCTCGTTTTGGGAATTGATTGAGGGATTGGATTGGTGGCTAGAAGGACAGGACAATATGGACATTATTCTAATAACTAAAGGGCATTTCTGGAATTTTCCTGAAAGCATCTGCCTTGCAGATGACTACTTTCCAGAAAACCCTATAAATACCCCTTCCATTCTATTGGAAAGGGGACTTCTCTTCAGACTCAAGACTTGGACTCTTGGAAGATCAAAGGGACCCTTTTGGTGACTTAAAGGCTTGTATATTCCACCTAAAAGCACTAAAGGGGTTTGGACATTTTCTCAACTCGAAGGACTCAAGAAGGCTATTGGGATACCTGCTACCCTAACACGGTTCTCGGATTCTAGGAGTTCTGCCACGCGTCGTTCGAGTAATAGCCCACCTATCGTTCTCCCCTCTTCAATCAACCAATCAATTCCGTGTTCTTCATGGATTTCTCTCCTCCTCCGCCAACACGAAACCCTAACCTTGGCAAGGTACGATTTCCTTGCCCACAGTGACCAAATCAACATTATATAGTAACCAAAATATATCTAATTAGTAACCATAAATCTGAAACACATTGTTTGCACTCTTTTGGTAATTATTTTGTGAATGCACTAAACCCATAGAGGTATTCATCTTCATCACTCTTAGTCTCCATGGAGCCCATTACAGACTGAACGCGTGAACTTAGATCCGAGTTAGGCCAGTACGACCCAACCCCATATGGGAAATCGTAGCCGCCATTGTTTTCCCCAAAAAGCTTTCCATTGTTGTTCTTATTCTCTATGATTTTACTAAATTCTATGAGTCTTCAGAAAAAATTTAGGGGGAAGCCAAAACTCTCCGTCGTCCAAATCCTCTGCCATCTGAAGAAATCACGGGAAGTAAATATAAACACAAATTAAATAAAATATGATATACTGTTAAAAGTAAAAGCTTTGATTACTATGTGTGATGGAGTGGTTGCTGCTTCTTTAAGGATGAATTATTATAATTATTAACCCCCACCACCTCTGCTTTATTCAGGGTCCAAGAAGAAGATAGTGATGAGGAAGAGAAGAAGAACACAGTGGAGCGGAGAGTAGGTTTAAAGATTTTAGAGTGATGAGAGAGCAAAATCGAGGGAGGCAGAGAGTGAATATATAAAGTTTTTTCCTCAAGAGAGAAGGGAAGGAACCCTAGGTTGATGGATTTTTTATATTGCGCTCTTTTTGCACTTTTTTTTAATTTTTCTGTGGATGCACAAATCTTGTAATTACTTTCTAATTGTTGTATAGTAGTGTAAAGAACCCAAAATTTTATCTTGGCAAAACGGGTCGGGTCAAATTTTGGGCTCGTTTAAGTGAGATTTTGAAAAAAGGATCAGAATTGACACCAAATTATCACTTTAAGTACCCAAGTGAAGGAAAATAAACTTTATTAACGACTATAACACTCGATGGTAACAGAGGGACAAAATTATATCATTCAGCGTGATAAAAAGAAAGAGAGATTTTAAAGAGACATAAAAGGAAAGAGAAATAATTTTAAAGAGAAAAAGAAAATAAAATTTTTATTTATTTTATATATACTCACTTCGTTTAAAAAGTTAAACTCATGAATTTATTTAAATTTAGTCAAATACAATAATGAATAGTGTACAGTATAAGCTATCAAAAATAAATAAAAATTATTCATGGCAAGATTTATTAAATTGACTTTTTTAAAAAATAATGATTGGGAGGAAGTTTTACAACTTAGTGTGGGCCCAAGTGCAAATTAGGATTCATGTGACTTAATTGAACTAAATGCACAATTAGGGTTTCACGACCTCATTAAATATACAAATTAGGGTTCGCATGTCCTAATTGAATGAAGACGAAAAAGCCAAAAATAAATATACTAGACCCGAGAGAAGTCTCCACGTGTCCCGAGGCAGAAGGCTCGTGTAGGCGGCTCATTTTGGGAATTGATTGAGGGATATTTGGATTGGTGGCTAGAAGAACATGACGATATGAGCATTATTTTAATGACTAAAGGGTTATTCTTAATTTTCCTGAAGACATGTGTCTGACATGTGCCTACTTAATTCCAGAAAACTGTATAAATATCTCTTCCATTCTAGGAAGGAAAGGACTCTTTGGTGACTTAAGACTTGGACATTCCCTCTCAAAGCACTCAAGACTTGAATATTCTCTCAACTCGAAGCACTCAATAAGGCTCTTGGAATCTCTGCTACTCTAACACAGTTTCCGAATTATATGAGTTCTGCCACACGTGTTATTGGACTAATCGTCCACATATTCTTCCCTCTTCTTCAATCAATCAATTAATTTCGAGCTCTTCGTGAATTTCTCCCCTCTTTAACCAATACGAAACCCTAACTAGCAAGATTCAATTTCCTTGCCCACACTTGGATACTGATTTACAACCGTGGATCCCTAACAAAGTAAATGAGTAAATCTCAGTCTTTAATTGATCCTTACCCAATACCCTTTCTATATATCAGCATGATGAGATCTAATCTCTGTATCACAACCATGTGATGAAAATGTGTGGCATTTACACCCTTTAGCACTATGAGTGAAAATACTGCAAAATTTTCTATGTATATACACAAGAATTATGACTTAAGCGCATATATATATATATATATATATATATGTGTGTGTGTGTGTGTGTGTGTGTGTTTTTTGCAGTTCTTAGCATAAAGTGGTGCATTATGTATCACCCAGTGAACTTCCTTCAGTTTTCTTCAACTTTAATTAAAAATTATTCAAGAAATGGGTAAAAAAAAATATGGAATTTGTAAAATACTTTGATACTGTGATACATACCCAAAAAGGGCCGGCTGACTTTATGAAAATCCTTTGCTTAGCAATGTACTCAATATAATATTTTTGGAAGAGAATATATTGTATATAGCTTCTATTTGTCACATAATTTCCCATCTTAATCATTAGAACTGATATAGAGAAAAAGAAAAATCAATAATGAGAGCATTCAACTAAAAAAAGAGTAAAATTAAAATGAGAACATCCAACTAAAAAAGAGTTTACTAACTTTGTGTCTTATATTTTCATAGTTCAAAAATTATTTTTTTTGAAAAAAATAAAAATAAAAGTATACATGTGATACGATTTCAAAAATAAACTATGGTGGACTGGTAATAATAAAGATGAATATGAAAAAAAATTTTGACTATATAATATACTCTACCGTTCCAAAATATATTATTAACTTATTGAAGTCAATCTATCTAATAAAATACAAATGATTTTGAATTTCCCGCTCACTTAATAAATCATCTGGGCCGTCCAAAATTTGAGATAAATCTCACCGTTCATACACCTATCTAATAAAATGCATCTATCTATCTAATAATCTAATAATAATTTAATAAAATACAAATAACTTTAAATTTCCCGCTCACTCAATAAATTAATTTGATCGTTCAAAGTTTGAGATAAATCATATTGTCCATACAGTGCCGGAGGCACGGGACCCAGCTAGTTTAAAATATTTTTAAATTCAAAATTTTCAGTTAATGCAATGATGAATATTATTCCTAGTATAGTAAATGTTATCATACATACAATCATACTCAATTCCATGCGCCAATGTTTTTCAGGGGAGTTTACCATGCGCGGGTTCAATTCCTTTTATTCGCCTTGGCAAGTCTTTGTGAAAGAACTCCGATGAGGAGAAAAAAGGTGTTATGAGACCCTCTTAATTGTCCCAACCCTAGACACTCTAAAGGGGTGTTTGATAAAAATTGAATGAATCTGAATCTGAATCTGAATTAGCTGAATCTGAATGAAAAAAACTGTAAGACCCCAAATAATTAATAAATGAAATTTAATTTCTTTTAATTATTATTTTGAATAGTAAGGGTTGATTTGATTAATGTGGATAGTTATGGGTAAAATACGCAAATGTTTCAAAATAAGCAAGTGGTTATAAAATATTCATTGTTGTCGGGGAATATTCGTTTGGTCGTGGAATATTCGTACTGTCGGGGAATATTCGTACGACGGCGCAGCCATGTGTGGGCCCCATAACGGAAAGCGATTGGAGGAAGAAAACGACAAATATAAGTTGTTTAAAAATAACGGCGTAGTTGTTACCGTTTACACTGTTGGAATACCCGGTGGTTAAAATACAGTAATACGCGTTGTTGCACAGTAGCACACGGTATTACACAGTATTTTGAATTATTGATCCTTACGTAAGAAGGCACTACTCAATAATTGCTACAGCAGTTACTGTTCATTACTTTATTGATTCAATAATTGCTGCGTTGATATTTATATTATTATTGTTTCAATAATTGTCATTGTACAGTATTTTCCATTATCAGATCAATAATTCATATTATTTGAATAATATTATCAGATAACATTATTGGCAATGTCTAGAAAGTTCTGTCAAGGAGAGGTTTGGTCATCTAATTACGCGCCAGTAAGGAGAAATCCTTATTGGAAAGCCCCCTCTATCCTGGGAACGGTCTGGTTGTCAGTACTGTGATTCTGTAATATTATTTTTGAATAATTAATTATTGATTATTATGATAAAGAAAATATTCATTTTATGTGGATATAGATGGAGAAAATTTTTAAAAGTGACAATTGTTGAAAATTAATATTTTATCTTTTTCTGATAAAATAATTTATTTAAATATATTATTTTAATAATATATTAACGGTGATATTTTACAATGAATGTGGGACATATGAGTATATGAGGAGGAAGAGTATTTTTGTGGCATTAAATGTTTAACATATGTTTTGTGTGTCGGTGGACACAATTCTTGACCGAAAATTGATTATAGACTGTAAAATCACTCGTTTGTGAATTTCGGATAATTTCTGTTTGGAATTTGGAAAAACTTCCTTCTTCAAAGTTGTAGAGAATTGAATTTCCTATAAAAAGCTGCGAGATTAGAATTTTCTGACAAAAGGGCTATTTATCATGAATTATTGAAGTTTCGGAGTTCCGAAATAATTGATTTTTGGAAGTTTTAATTATTTTATATAAGAAAAACGTTTTTGTGGTTGTTGGCACATGGGTGGTTGATGTTTTTGACCAAAGAAGGCATGCTAGAGTTTTCAAAACATGTGGGTAAGAATTTTGAATAAATAATAATATATTTTATTAATTTTGTCTCCTTTGGCGTTCTAACATTTTCCTATAAATAGAGGGCTAAGTTAGAATTGAAAATCACACCAGAAACAAAGTTTTCTCTCTTTCTCTCTCTATATTATTGAGTGTATCCTTGTGAGTATACTTTGAGTGTTGCTATACGGTGCGAGTTTCTGTCACCACTATACCGAAATTCAGTCAGAAGTACGGCTATTTTGAGGTAAGGGATGTTATTTTCTTCTCAAATGATATTTTTTTCTTCAATATCATTATGCCGGAATATTGGTGAACTTTTTTATCAAATTTGAAACTTTTTGTGCCGGAGTTACTATTCACGTATACGGTACTATTCACGTATACGGCACTATTCACGAATACGGCACTATTCACAGAAAAATTATTTTTTTTCTTTTCGTCCAAATATCTATTGTGGATACTTGCTTTGATTGTATCCATGTTTTGATCATTCTTGAATTTTACACCACTATGATTATTTTTGAGGTATTTTTGGACATGGATAAAACAAAGTACGAATCCTTAATCCTTAATCCTTGTCATTTTGTTTCACTGGATTCGCTTCTTTAAAAATATTTTTTTTAACATCTTCAGTTTTAAATGATGTTACTATTGAATATCTTTGGCCTGTAGTACAAAGATGAATGATTTCTGGTGAATATCTTTGGCCCGTAGTGCAAAGATGAACATGTGTTTAGATGAATATGACCAACAGATGAATATCCTTGGCCTGTAGTGCAAGGATGAATATATGATTCAAGATGTGCATTCACTACTAGAAAAACAAGAATACGTGACGGAATTTTGTGACAGTTTTTAAAAACCATCACAAAAGATAGTAATTTGTGATGGACTTTTTAAGCAATCACAAAATAATAGTATATATGATGGCTCTTAGTGATGACTAGTTTTGCCATCAATGTATTATAATTGTGATGGTCATGTCAATCACACCAATCTTTTCACGCAAAATAAATTTTCTTTTTGTGACGCACTAAGTCATCACTTATAGATATACCCTTTTTGTGATTGCATTTAAGCTATCACTAATATTTTAATATAAGAAATAATCAAAGTAATATTTTATGACGGTCGTGACAATCATTAAAAAGTTAGATTTTTGTGACGGCTTTTATTTGCAATTACAAAAAGAAGGTATTTTGTGATGGAATTTTCAATCCGTCACAAAACAATACAATATATGATGGCTCTTAGTGATGACTAATTTTACCATCATTATAAAGTATTTGTGACTACCATTGCAATCACCAAATCTTATTTGAAAGTAATTTTGTTTAGTAAGTCAACTCATATATGTTTCCTTTTATACTTTGTTTTAAAATTATAATCATGATCTGGAATTTGGTGTAGTGGTAATACTCGTTATTTAGTTTGCAAATGGGAGAGGGTTCGAATCCTACAAGTATCATTTGATACAATTAATATAGATATAATTAATATAGTGAAATAAATTATACGTAAATAGAGATTCACGTTCTTATATTTGATCCCTAAAGTCTTGTTTTTTTTGTGATGACTTTGACAATCACAATAGATTATATGTTAATGTGATTGTATTAATCATCACAAAAGCACTAAGCGTTTACGTGATTGCCAAAACCATCACGTAAAACCTTTCATGATGGGCGTATACAAGATGGCCATTGTGATGCTTAAAGCCATCACGTAAACCTTTCGTGATGATTTTCCTACTTTTTGTGATGGATTTAGGCCATCACAAATAACCATTTTTTTAGTAGTGATTGATTGATGTTACAGGGATAAAAATACTGTTGATGGACTGTTAAATTCATAGACATTAGTAGATTTCATCCTCTACGTAACTCTTCTATGAATTAATATTTTCCGCTGCGAATACTGATTTAAAACTTGTTGTCTATTGTATTCTATTAGATTTTTTTCCCCGTTGAAGGCTAACGATAATTTGTTGTATATTATCTTAGTCATAATATTCTTTACTGAGCTAGTTGAGCTCACCTTTTTCCTTTTTGTTCCATTTTTCTTCTCAGGAGACGAGAATATAGCGAGTACAAGTCGGGGTATGAATTGATGGTCCTTGAGAGAGTTGTTTAGTAGTCCTCACCATTTTTATAAAATAATATATCAATAATTGTATTGAGGACATAGTTGTGTATGTATATTGTCTAGATGACAATGTTTGTATTCAAACTCATAGTTTATGGGTTGTAAAAGTTGTAGTTGTTTCTGTACCATGTATTTGGCGACTCAAAATGGGTTGGATGGAATGGACCTATTTTGGGGGCGTCACAAAAACTGTTTGATAACTGACATATCTTAAAGATCTGAATGACATATTTTTAATACTTTACCCCTCTGAAAAATTAAAAATTGTTGTAAATTTATTTAATATTACATAATATAATAGTTAATATTTTTTTATTATTTTTATTATTATTTTTAATTTTTTTTACTTCATTCAGCCAACCATTCAGCCATTCAGACAAAAAATTCAGACTTAACCATTCAGCCAACGCATCTGACCGATTCAGCCATTCAGACGATTTTTTTTCAAAACAAACGCACTTAATGATTCAGCCACTTACCGATTCAGCCATTCAGATCCATCCATTAAGTTCTAAATAAACAGCCTCTAAGATCTTTTTTCAAACCTGCTCCCATTTCAAGTAAAGAGATAAATATAAATTATAAACTATTTAAAAAGTATCACTCATTGTAAAATTTATTTTATACTAATTTAATGAATCATATCAATTTTAAATTTAAAAATATCTTAAATTAACTTTCAAAATTAATAATAATCTTATAATTTTTGGAATGGTGATAGTATATAATAATCATCATCATATGTGGTATTTACTATTTAGTCCTGCACATGCATGTTGATCTTTTGTTTTTTGGCGACTTAATATATAAAGTAAATAAACTTTTCCTGGTAGTTGATTTAACGTGTTATGGATATAGTGTGTTGATAAATTTAAAAATTGGTTGAGTTTACCTTGTCTCTCTTCGTGGCTTGACTGGCTTCTTTGGCAGTTTCCAAATTGTAAAAAATTGTCATATATATATATATATGAGAAAAATGTATGTGCACAGCTCTGTATTACACAGTCAGCTATGGCGACTGATTTTTGGACTATGGTGACGGTTTCACCCGTCGCTATAGCTATTCTGACTATGGCGACGGGTGAACCGTCGCCATAGCCTAAAAAATCTGTCGCTATAGTCCGACTGTGTAATACACAGCTGTGTATATACATATAGCCCTATATATATATATATATATATATATATATATATATATATATATATATATATATATATATGTAATATTGTAAGTATAGAAGTCATTGTTGTACCAAGACTTGTTAATATCAACCACCCAAAATGAAGGGCGTGTGCGTATTTTTTTTCTTAAAAATAGTAAAATAGACCACTTAAATTCATTATTTATTGTGTTGTCAATATACTCTTTTAATTAAAGGCTATATATAGCACCATGGAATTGTAACATATTCACCAACTTTCATCGTCCTCTCCAAAGCCTAAACATCCAATAATACTACCGTATTATACAATCTCAAGTTCATAGCTAAAAATTGATCTTTATTAATACTATACATTACCTTATCACTATATATATATATATAAATCATGACAAGCCTTCAAGCTTCAAGCGGCCTCTTGTGTTCTTCTACTTCTTTTTCATCAAATTACCAGAAAAGAATAACAAGGGCTACTATCAACATGCCAAAACTCCGACAAACTAACATTTCTCCTCCAAAGCTACCAACCGGAGGCTTAATGGAGGAGTTGGTGCTGAAAAGTGGTAATTACACCACAACTAAAACCAAGACTCCAACAAAAACGGAGACAGATGTTTCTGATGACCATGTGATGGTGATGGCAAAGCTATACACGATAATGGAGGCTATTGCTGATAGAGTGGAGATGCATAAGAATATTTGTGAGCAGAGAAATAATTGGAACGGCCTACTTTTAACATCAATTAATTCGATTATTCTAGCAGCTGCAACTATGGCTGGTATTGCAGCTACAAGTAGTGCAGTTGGTGCACCTTTATTGGCATTAAAGCTCTCTTCTATTTTAATGTATTTAGCAGCCACAGGAATGCTGATAATTATGAACAAAATCCAACCATCCCAATTAGCTGAGGAGCAACGAAACGCTACAAGATTGTTTAAGCTGCTTCATGCACAAATTCAAACAAGTGTAGCTATTGGTAATCCTACGAGTCGTGATGTAAATGAAACCATGAAGAAAGTTTTGTCTATTGACAGGGCTTACCCTCTTCCTCTACTTGGAGCTATGCTCGAGAAATTTCCCTCTGTGGTGGAGCCTGCAGTGTGGTGGCCTCAAGAAAGGCGTAAACAAGCGAAAGGGCTTGGAGGTGGAAGAAATGGGAATGGATGGAGTGGAAAGTTGGAGGAGGAAATGAGGGAAATTGTTGGGGTTTTGGGGAAAAATGATAAAACTGATTATTTGAGGTTGGGTAAAATGGCCTTGAAAATTAATAAAGTGTTGGCAATTTCTGGCCCTTTGTTAACAGGGTTAGCAGCTTTTGGTAGTGCTTTTGTGGGGTGTTCTTCTTATGGTTCATGGGCTGCGGTGCTTGGAGTTGTGGGTGGTGCTTTGGCAAGTGTTGTGAACACATTTGAGCATGGTGGGCAAGTTGGAATGGTGGTTGAGTTGTACCGGAGCAACGCCGGTTTTTTTAGGCAAATGGAGGAGTCTATTGGATCAAACTTGAAGGAAAAAGATGTTGAGAGGAGAGAAAATGGAGAGGTGTTTGAAATGAAGGTGGCTTTGCAGCTTGGTAGGAGTCTTTCGGAGCTTAGAGATCTTGCGGCTAAGGGGCATGAAAACGAAGAGTTTGGCAGCAAGCTATTCTGATCCTAAATGCTTCATCTATCCAATACTTCTGGATAAATTACTTTTCTATGAATGTGTAGAAATTCTTTCGTTAAACTAATTATTGCGTTCATTATTCTATTAAGATTTTGGCATTGTCTTGCATGAAAAGTGGATTAGCCCTTTTGTTTTCTTATGCCATTTGAACAAAAAATGATGCCTTTATTCTTGGTTTGAAAGGATAAATAACCCCCATTAAAGGTTCTATATTTAGTTCCAGCAGTTTCACGGTAATTCACATAATTTATGTAATTTTTAACATCAACCATTAACATATTTTGGGTTAAAAAATTAAACAATCTTCATATCTATTCTGGGGGTTAAAACCTTAAAAAATTTTGGTTTAATTAAGCTTTGGAACACCTCAAATCTTTCACCTATAAATATGAACCCCTATTTCACTTCTAAGATAGAATACATTTTATCTTCTTCACCCTAAAAGTAGATTGTTATCTTTGAAGGAAAAAGGCTCATTGGTTTCATGATATATTAATTGTTGGTTTAAATTATCTGTTAGAGTGAAGTTTTTGTCTTCATTCGGTTGTGCATATCTCAAATCGAAGCACTATATATAGCTTGGATGAGTTGTTGTATCCTGGAGGAGACATCTCAACATCTACTGCACTAATCATTAGACTAATGGGTCTTGATTCATATTTATTTCTAGCAGATCCATGGTACTTTAAATATATATTTTATAAAGTTCTATAACACTAATCAGTACCATCACCAGTACAAAGTACCTAATAGACAACGCTTAATAGACAACGTTTTTTATAAAAACGTTGTGGGTTTTTTTTTACAACGTTTTTAGAAAAAACGTTGTAGATATATATGCAAAAACGTTATCTATTTAGAAGGACATTTTTTTTGTTTTAACTAGATAACGTTTTTATTTAAAAACGTTGTCTATCAGACAAAACACGGAGGTCTAATTGAACACTTAAAATTAAAAAAACAGAGTTTCGTTTGTTCTCTCTTCAGTTTCCTCTCTTCGTTCCTTTTCTTGCAGTTTTCTTCTCTCGTTATGCAGTTTTGGTTGTGTTCTGATTACTGAACTTGGAAGAGGTGGAGAAGATTCAGAGTGATGTCTGCACTGGCCGATCTGCCGTAACATCGCTCAAGCCCTGCTTGGCATGTCGGTAACATCGCTCAAGCCCTAATTTACAAGGCAGCCTCTTCTCTCTCTTTCTCGAGTTCTTGCAGTAAGGAGCGATTTAGAAAAATTACAACTTACATCTCCGGTATGCACCAGCAAAGGGGAGAAAATTGCATTGAGCCGGCGGGTTGAAAAACATTGACGTCTTATTGGTTGGGGCCAGATTCAAACGGGTACAACCCTTGATGTTTCTCCCAGTCCAATCTGAGGAATCCTAAAACAATTTTTACTCCTTTTTCCCCCACCCACCCACCCTCCCCCCCCTCGTCGGGGATTGTCCGGAAGCTTATACATTAGTCGGTTGAAATTTTTTTTTGCTGATTCTTTGGTTGTGTCCGGAAGCTTATACATTAGTCGGTGAGTATGTGTGGCATGGTTCGTAATAACCAAAATACTTGACATTGCACACAATTTTTATGCCAGAGCATTCTGTTGGTCAAAAAATGTGCAGTTCTATAGACTAAACTTGTGTTGCAGTTTTGAGTCATCAACTCCTTCCTTTTATGTTGGTATTCATTAAGCCTATTTATTTTGAGACTTGCTTTTTTTATAATTGTAAAATGATTGAAATGCTCAAAGGAGTGCTTCTGCCCTTTTCTGTAGACTACATACATCTTATTGTTGCAGGAATTAGAGACAGTGTCACAAGTTATAGTAATTCCAATTTTTATTTTCTTATTTTTTCAGGAATTAGCTTTCTTTTTTTATGCCCATCCAATTAAAGCTATGAAGTTTTCTGTGTCACCTGTTGTGCGTGTTGCGGTGCAATGAAATACTGGTGTTGCGGTTAGTTGGATTAAAATTGATTCCACTGTTTTTTTTACCTATTCTAGTACTAAAATAATATATCTCATGAATTTTGGTTTTAATTTAGTTCAAAATTAAAACTCCTAAAGATTACACCTATAATATATGCCCCCCCCCCCCCCCCCTCTTTCACTTATGAGGTATAATATATTCTCTCCTTCTCCCTAAAACTAGATCATTATTTTTGAAGAAAAAATTCCTTCTTTTTCCATTAATTAATCATAAAGCTAAATGTCATGCTTCTGCATGGTCTATGCTTCTACCTGCCCGTTCGAGCATCTTAAAAGGGACGTTTTGTTGCTTTTACTCGTAGCTATATGATTTTATTAGATGGAGAATGAAAATAATGCATTCACTGGTTTTCAAATTAAAGACGGTTAAATTGAGTCTATCAAATTAAGTTGCGTAATTCATTTCTGGATCTTTTCCAAGAAAATGTGACATGCGTTTGTTAATCACTTTCTAAATAGGTGTATTGGCCACTATGAGAAAAATGCTCAATTACTTGATTCACATACTTGACTTGTCCATATATTGCACCATTGCAGGCACCTCATGGACCTAATTGAGTGAAATAATACAGTTTCTGAAAGACATTTGTGCGGCTATTACCCCACCTTGTGTAACAGATGTATGGTAGTGGTACTTGCTGGATTTTCATCCAAGTATGATTGCAGGCACCTCATGGATATATTGAGTGATTACCAACATCCGTTCATGTGTCGAGTAGTGGAGTTTGGTGCCCCCATAAGCAAGGTTGAGTTCGAGTTTTGTGAATGAAAAAAAGTGTTAGGGAGAGCTCCCTCCCTGTGGGTTCGACTGTAGCTCGATTTCAGATAGTTGGAGTCTAATAATTGTCAGATATGGAAGGTGAGAACAATAAAAAAGTAGGGTTTAGAGCATCTCCAAGAGTAGTAGCAAAAAATACTCTTCAAATTGAAGTTTGTTGACCTACGTGGCAATTTGAAGAGCATTATTTGCTAGCTACTTTCATATTTTGTCATCAGTCTCTTCACTTTAATGAGTTGTACCGTTGTACGTATATCAAACTCATCAAGCGTAATAAATGTTTTTAGCCTTTAATTGTAAATTTGAAGAGTGATAAGGAGGTTGCAGATTTGATGACTAAGGTTGAAGACACTGTCGAATATGATTTTTTTGACTCACCTATTTGAGTATTCCAAAGTGGTTGAAGAGGTTGTTGGAAATGTTCTTAATTATTATTTCAAAGTAAATTAATAATTATGCTTCATTTGCGTTTTAAAAGGAAATTGAGGACATAGAGCTTGACGAATTTGTTGTTAGAGTTGGAGCATTAGTCCTGGTTTGGTTCAATTCGATTCTCACCGGTTGTATGAGTTTGTATTTTTTGATCCTACTATTATGTTAGTGATTCTTTTCAGAGATTCAGGTTGAGGTCGTAATATTCATATATAATTGGTGCTATTTAACCTAGGTTTTGGCTGGAATAATAGCTACTTCAATTGTGGTCATTTCCAAATCTTTTGGAATTGTCACTTGATGTACTCTCTGATTTTTTAATCAAAATTTTATTTTGCCGATAAAAAAAAAAGTAGGGCAACCCACAGGCACAGGTTTGTTGAATATTAATATGTAAAATTTATATAATTATTATTATTGTAAAATTTAAAAAATGTGTAACATAAATTGTTATTTAATCTCTCATGTACTGACCACATAATTTATGAATAATATGAAAGGTCTCACCATATACTTCCTTTGTCTCATAATATATGACCTTTTAGGTGATTTCAATTTTCCCAAATTATAACATTTTAGAAAATATAGGAGAATTAGTCACAATCTTTCCAAAATTATCACTCATTACTCCTAATTTTTGAGATATATATTTACAATTCCCATATGCTTTTAACTCTTTCTCTTTCTCTTTCTCTTTCTCTTCTCTTTCCTTATCAAAACAAAACCAACTCTTGGAGTAATTCTCATTGCAGTTCAGCCTATTTAGATTGTTCACCTTTTTATCTTCCTCTCTCTTTCTCTTGTTTATTATGTATACTCTCCTTTTCAGCAATTTTTGGTCTCTTCCCCCCTCCTTGGGTTAATTATAGAGTTAGGAAAAAAAAAATTCAAATTTTTTTTTGCATCCATGTATATGAATTATTCAATGGAAATCTTCTCGCATAAAGTTTGTTTTGTCACAAACGCCAAAATACTCAATATGGCATAGGAATGACTTTTTCTTCTTTCGATTTAAAAGATAAATCTACTGGTGAGACTCCTAAAGGTTCACGGGATTTTGATTTGAATTTGTTAGCAGATACCGACATCGATTTGAACAAGATACCAGATGATGAAGGTGAACTTTCTTTGGAGGAAGAAAAGCAAATGATTTTGTTGTAGATTTTTAGGAATTTTTACCACAATTTTTTTTGAACTTACTATTATGTTATTTTTGGTGGTTTATTTGCTCTAAATTTTGGAAATGATGTTGCGCACTTCAATTGTTTTAGATCAATTGTAGTGGATTACTGATTTTTGGGGAATGGAATGGTGATGGATTTTATTTGTGATCAATTGTACTCCATTCGTCTAACAATATATGATGTTGTTAGTGATTTCAATTTTCCCAAATTATTTGACCTTTTAGAAAATTTAGGAGAATTAGTCATAATCTTTCCAAAATTATCCCTCATTACTGATCCTCCTAAATTTTTGAGATAAATATTCACAATTCCCGTATGCTTTTTAACTTTTTCTCTTTCCTTATCAACACAAAACTCACTCATGGAGTAATTCTCATTGATGTTCCGTCTATTTAGATTGTTCACCTTTTTATCTTCACGCATCTCTTTTTATCTTGTTTATTGTGCGTACTCTCTCATTTTCAGCAATTTTTGGTCTCTTTCTCTGCTCAAATTATTAATGGAGTTGAAATTTTATTTTTTTCAAAAAACAATTGCCTCCATATATATGAACTCTTCAATGGAGATCTTCTCACATAGAGTTTGTTTAGTCACAAACACCATGGATTGCAAAGAAAATCCTCAATATGACAAAGAAATGACTTTTTCTTCTTCTGATTTAAAAGATTATCTACCGGAGAGACTCCTAAAGTTGCACGGGATTTCGATTTGAATTTGTCAGCAGATACCAGCATCGATTTGAACAAGATACCAGATGATGAAGGTGAACTTTATATGGAGGAAGAAAAGCAAATGGTTTTTTTGGAGCTTTTTAGGATTTTTTACCCCAACTTTTTTTAACTTACTGTCGTGTTATTTTTGATGGTTTATTTGCTCTAAATTTTGGAAATGATGTTGTGTACTTCAATTATTTTAGATCAATTGTAGTAGAATACTGATTTTTGGGGAATGGGATGGTGATGGATTTTATTTTTGATCAATTGTAATCCATTCGTCCAATAATATATAATGTTTTAGGTGATTTCAATTTTTTCAAATTATTTGACGTTTTAGAAAATTTAGGAGAATTAGTCACAATCTTTCCAAAATTACCCCTCATTACTCCAATTTTTTTGAGATATATAATCACAATTCCCATATGCTTTTAACTTTTTCTCTTTTCTTATCAACACAAAACTCACTCATGGAGTATTTCTCATTGTTATTTCATCTATTTAGATTGTCCACCTTTTTCGCTTTCCCTCACTTTTTCTCTTGTTTATTGTGTATAGTACTCTCTTTTTCAGCAATTTTTGGACTCTTTCTCTCCTCAGATTAGTTATGGAGTTAAGAAATTTACTTTTTTAAAAAAAAAAAATTGCCTCCCCTATATATGAATTCTTCAATGGTGATCTTCTCACTTAAAGTTTGTTTAGTCTCAAACACAAAGGATTACAAAGAAAATACTCAATATGGCATAGGGAATGACTTTTTCTTCTTTCGATTTAAAAGATAAATCTACCGGTGAGACTCCTAAAGTTGCACGGGATTTCGATTTGTTAGCATATATCGACATCGATTTGAACAAATATATACTAGACGATGAAGGTAAACTTTCTATAGAGGAAGAAAAACAAATGCTTTTCTTGGAGATTTCTAGGAATTTCTACCATAATTTTTTTTAACTTACTGTCATGTTATTTTTGGTGGTTTATTTGATCTAAATTTTGGAAATGATGTTGTGCCCTTCAATTATTTTAGATCAATTGTAGTGGATTACTGATATTTGGGGAATGGAATGGTGATGAATTTTATTTGTGATCAATTGTACTTCATCCGTCCCATAATATATGACGTTTTAGGTGATTCCAGTTTTCCCAAATTGTTTAACGTTTTAGAAAATCTAGGAAATAATCACAATCTTCCCAAAATTACCCCTAATTACTCCTAATTTTTTGAGATATATATTCAGGTTAATTACATATTACACCCCGAAGTATACACCCGTTTACTATGTGTACCCTGATGTTAAATCACTCTCATCCCGCTACCCCAAGTACATAATTGTCCCTTTTGTCATTTTTGGGCAGTTAAATTGTGACACGTGGCCATTTTTCGACAAAGAAATTGATCAAAAGGGTCAGTTATTCTTACTTTAAAGATACTTGGGCTAGAGGGATGGGAGCGTTTAAATATCGGAGTTGAATGGTGAAAGGGTGTGTATACTTCGGGGGTGTAATATGAAATTAACCTTATATATTCACAATTCCTAGATGCTTTTAACTCTTTCTTTTTCCTTATCAACACAAAACTCACTCCTGAAGTAATTCTCATTGTTGTTTCTTCTATTTAGACTATTCACTATTTTCTCTTCCTCTCTTTTTCCCCTTCTCATTCTCCTTCTCTTGTTTATTGTGTGTACTCTCCTTTTCATTAATTTTTGGTCTCTTACTCTACTTTGATTAGTTATGGATCTATGAAATTTTAATTTTTCAAATTTTTTTGCCTCCATATATATGAATTTGTAGCGCCCCCAAATTCAGGTCCCTTGAACCTCAGACTTAATGTGTCACGGTACAATATATTCTTACACATTCTATAATTAACACGGAATATATAAACATACATTGTTCATTTCAAATGATTCTACAATATTTCCCAAGGTCTACAACTTTAACTCAATAGTACTTTCCTTAATAATTAAAAAGGTTTACATAATCATTCTACATAAGATAACTATAATAGTTAAACGTTTATATGGAACTATTCTCCTACTTTGCCATTAACTTTATCCTTCTTCGAACTCTTGGGTTTTAACTGAAATATTATCATAATATAGCAAGGGTGAGCAACTAATTTTCTCAGCAAGTTTAAATACAATAAAGATATATCATGATGGAAGAAAATTATATAGCTTTCTGAATTTTCAACAATATATAACAATTGTGAAAGATTGAGAATCAAATTTTAATAAATGAATAACTGAATATCAGTAACGCTGAGTGGCCAACAATGACCATGAACAAATACTTTGGTAACGAAGGTGATCAACCTTTCATACCCAATAAACATATGAGACTTGCACTAAGTGAGAATAACAATTATTATCATGGATGCGGAATAACTCACAATAATAAACCACTAGCAAGCTTGAAACATAATTACTCGAGTTTGAGTTAGAAAACTTGCATTGACCATCGATTACTGCTACGCAATCCAATTTAATCTCTTATTGAAAAGACCTATCATTGTTAAGATTGATCTTTCAATCAGCATATCATATCATACCTCATAATACTACTAGTTTATAAATCAATCATCTAACATGCATTTAGCCACATAATCAAATATCATATAATTCTTTAAACTATCAATATTATTAGTGTCTTTTGATAATATTTTAATCACTTAATCATCATATTAAAACTTTTGTCTAACATTATTAATCACTTAATAATATTTTATTCACTTCTTAATAATCATTTCATAACATCTTAATTGTTTACAAATATTATTAACCCTTTAATAATATTTTAATCACTTACTAACATTTTAATCACTTATAAATATTATTAATAATTTAATAATATTTTAATCACTTATTAATATTATTGATCATTTAATAATATTCAAATCATTTATTAATAATATTAATCATTTACTAATATTTTAATTAACTTCTAATATTATTAATCAGTTTAAAATATTATAAATTAATCATTTAATAACACTTTAATTACTAGCATGCTTGAAACATAATTACTCGAGTTTGAGTTAGAAAACTTGCATTGACAATCAATTACTGCTACGCAATCTAATTTAATCTCTTATTGAAAAGGCCTATCATTGTTAAGATTGATCTTTCAATCAGCATATCATATTATACCTCATAATACTAATATTTTATAAATCAATCATCTAACATTTAGCCACATAATCAAATATCAGACAATTCTTTAAACCATCAATATTATTAGCGTCCTTTGATAATATTTTAATCACTTAATTATCATCTTAAAACTTTTGCCTAATATTATTAATCACTTTATAATATTTTATTCACTTCTTAATAATCATTTCATAACATCTTAATTGTTTATAAATATTATTAACCCTTTAATAATATTTTAATCACTTACTAACATCTTAATCATTTCCAAATATTATTAATCCATCAATAATATTTTAATCACTTATTAATATTAAACTCATTATCTAATATTATTAATCACTTAATAATATTTACATCACTTTTTAGTATTATTAATCAAATAATATTTTAATCACTTAAAATATTATTAATCATTTAATAATATTTTAATAACTTATTAATATTATTAATCATTTAATAATATTCAAATCATTTACTAATATTATTAATCATTTAATAATAATTTAATAACTTACTAATATTATTAATCATTTTATAATATTTTAAATTAATCATTTAATAACACTTTAATCTAATATTATTAATCATATAATAATATTTTAATCTAATATTATTAATCTAATAACAATATTTTAACCATTTATTAAACTCATAAACAATTTATTTACTTGTTTTTCCTTTTACTATTTCATTCATTTATTCATAAATATAACATGTGACGCCCCCAAAATTAGGTATACATCACCTATTTTGGGTCGTCAGATACATGATACAAAATTCAATAACAACTTACTAATACAACTGTCGTGTACAATACGACAAAACATATCTGTGAGTTTGAATACAATTATTTTCTACTAGAGATTATACAAACTCAAAAGGAGTCATCATTACAATTATTAACACACTATTTCACAGAATAGTGAGGACTACTACTGCTATCCTCTGGACCGTCACTCCGTTCCCCGACTAGTCACTGCTATGTTCTCATTTCCTTAAGAGAACAGTGAAAGAAAGGGTGAGCTCAACTAGCCCAGTAAGAAATATTTTGACTAATATAATGCAGAATAAATTATCGTTAGCCTTCAAAAGTGTTAAACTGATAAAATATAACAACATCAAGTTTAACTGCAGCGGAATAAACAATCCATTAAAAGAGTCAAGTAGAGAATAAAATCTACTATCTTTTATGATTTAAAAGGTTTTTCATGACTTTTATCGCTGGGACTCAGCTTAATAAATAATCCACATCATCGAATCACCCCTGCACTACGGCCAAGGATATTCTTTAGTATCACGACCATAAATTATCCATGCACTACAGCCAAGGACATTCGTGTATTCATTAATGGTCGTGATCATGCCAACAAATGTCCATCAATGCACTACAGGCCAATGATAACTTTTACTACATCATTTGTAACATTACGGTCATGATTACACCGAATAATCCCTGGTCATAATCATGCCAAGTCCATCTATGCACTACAGGCCACAGATAACTTTCAACATAATATAAACATGAGGATGATGACAATGATATAAGAATTCAATAAAACAAGTTCAAGAATTAATTTATCCAGGAACTAATAATGTTCAAATTGTCAACATGATACTGCTTTGTAGAGTAAATTTAAGAATGATCAGAAGAATATTTCCATGAAAAGATACTTGATGAAGCGCAAATATCAAGGATATTCTACTAATTTCATGGAGTATAGAAGTCAAAAATTTAACCAACTGAGTATAATAAAGAATGAAATAACAAAAGAAATCACCATGCATGCGGTACTTCGCATAGACAGGTTATTCCTACAGAATAATAATAACGGAACCAGGTCAGGCAAAATTTGCACCGACAGGATGTTCCAACAGAATAATAAAGACGGAACAAGGCCGGTTGTAAAATACACAGACATGATGTTCCAACAGAATAATAATAAACACGGAAACAGGTCTGGTGTAAAACACACAGACAGAATGTTCTAACAGAATAATAATAAAGACGGAACCAGGTCCGGTGTAAAACACACAGACAGGATATTCCAACAGAATAATAGAAGAATGTCACCAAGTATAGGGTAAACCGCGTATACAGGTTATTCCAACAGAATAATAAGCAATGGAATAACAACAGTTCTCTTCATGAATAAGAAAGAATAACATCCCTTACATTAGTAGTAGATTGAATACTGCAGTAGTGTAGTAACATAATACTCTTCTTCTTTCTCTCTTATTCTCTATATACTTTCTCTCTCTATAGCTTGAATGAATTCGTGAAAAATAATGAAGCACTAGGCCTCTATTTATAGAAGATTTCTAGCTTAGCACTTGAAATGTGAAAAGGCAAGTGGCTTGACGACTGTTATGTGAAAAGAAAGGTGGTTTGATGCCTGTAATGTGAAACGACAATTGGTTCGACGCCTGTAATATGAAACAACAAGTGATTTGACGTCTGGTAAAGGTAGTTACTATTGACGAAGGTAATTACTATTGACGAAGGTAATTACTATTGACGAAGGTAATTACTATTGACGAAGGTAATTACTATTGACGAAGGTAATTACTATTGATGAAGGTAATTACTATTGACGAAGGTAATTATTATTGACGAAGAGACTCTTAGATGATGACATATGGGCCCCCCATAAAATAACCAAACTTACGACAAACGTCTCATAATAGACTTTTTATATACATCAAGGATTGAATAAATATTACCACAAATTATTTTATTTTTAATCAACGCATATTTAATCTTTCAACAATTATTAATCATTTATAACTTATCGTCTCAATTATTGATTTAATAATATAACATATTATACAGATGATACTGTGATAATAATTGAATCAATAATATAAGAGATATGATGCAGCAATTACTGTAGCAATAATTGAGTATAGCTGAGTGACTTCTCACGTAAGCATCAATAATCAATATCGTGTGCTACTATGAAACCACGCGTATTACTGCTTTCACTACCGGGTAATTCAACAGTTTTAACGGTAACACCTCCGTCGTTATTTTCATAAAGTATTTTTGTCGTTTTCTAACTACGATAATATTTTCGTTGTGGGGTCCACCAATGATTAAGCCGTCGTACGAATATTCCCCGACAAAAAGAATATTCCCCGACCAAACGAATATTTTATAACAACTTGCTTACTTTGCAAAATTTATAAATATTACCCACAACTATAACATTATATCAAATTTACTCCATAATATTCTAAAATAATATTTATAGAAAATTCATCTTTATTTATAAAAGTTGGGGTCTTACATAACATCTTATCAAAAATGACCAAAGTACCCATCCAAAATCTGGCCACATCATATTTAGGGTCTTTAAGACATAAAATCACATTTTCACAATTTTCAAAATCATTTAACTTAATTTATCCATTTATTCATAACTCAAACATTTACATGAAAAATACCAAAACATCTCCGAAATTTTTTCTTTTCTGGGAATCATCAAAATATGGTATCCTCTTGAACATATATTGTTTCTTGAATTTTTCAATTTCGTTTACTATTTTTAAATTGTCCAAAACAGTCAGATCTTGCAACAATTATCATAAACCATTCCTTTGTCCAAATATTACAAAAGTTTCAAGGTAATCTCATGTTATGATCCCATACCTTCAGTGATTAAAATATCTTCTTTTGCAAATGATGGGTGTGTAGCATCAAAGTTTTTCTAGGCTTCTCTGTCTACAGGGTGTCTCAATTCACCAAGAATTTTGGTTTGGGTACTATGTCATCTCATATTTTCAGATGCCTTTCTTAACACACTACAAGAAAATCAGCTAAGACCGACATAATTAATTCTGACGAACATAATTTAATTTCAACGAAATTTTTCGGTCGACATTAATTTTGTCAACACTAATGTAATTCTGACGAAATTCCGTCAGAAATGCATGTAAGCAGCATTTTGGTGTCCAATGTTTTCATCAGCGCTATCTTTTTTCGACTGGAATGAATGACGGACTATCCGTCGAGGATAACATAAATTCGACGGATTTAAGTTCGCCGGATATTCCGTCGGAAAAACCTAAAAAAGCGTTTCAGTTCCCCCAGCCGTCTTCGATCGTTACTGATCATAGATATGCAAACTCAATTGAGGTATAAATATGCAAACTCTCTACTTAATTAAGACAAACGTAGTCCATATTACTGATCATATATTTAGGAATTAATGCATCGATCATTCCTCAAGAATGACAAATTATAAAGTAGCAGTACAAAGTACCTGAATTATGAACTACAAGTAGTAAAAGGGTTATTTCTAGCTACTTGGAGGATGAAAAGATGATTAAACATGCATGCTATTATCATCTGATGCACCAAATCTCAAAAGCAACATTATTTTGTAAGAGGCGACTTACAACTTCATTGTCTTTATGAGTTGAGATTTAGCTTTTAAGCTTTATCTTTTTGAATCTCGGGTCTTTATGTATTGTCGAATCTCGGGTTTTAGACCTCTCAAAAACATCCGCGTCATTCGTTTCTCATTCTCTACCAAATGAGGTGCAAACCTGGATAACTCTGTGAACTTCACATCGTACTGGGACACCGTTATGTTGTTTTGTTCCAGTCTAATAAACTATACCTCCTTCATATGACGAATACTTTCAGGAAAGTTCTTGTTATTAAATAATTTTTGAAACGTTTCCCAAGACATGTTGAGTGCGGCAGGCTGGGTGCGCTTAACAGATTTCCACCAGTAATCTGCCTCACCGTGGAACATAAAGGTGGCGAATGGAACCTTCTGTTCCTCCGTGCATCCCAAGACATCAAATATCTTGGTAATTTGCTTAACCCACGTTTCCGACTTGATCGGATCCGGCTTTTCTACAAATTCTGATAGTCCCAACTCTTTGAACTGCTTGGCTGTGACAAGCCGCGCATTGTTATCATTTTCACCCGTATTTTGTACATGAGTCTCCTTCGTCTGATTTTGCATGAACTGCAAAAAGCTTCTAAACATCCCATCATTCATCATTTGTTCGGTAATGTTGTTTATATGATTAATATTTCCTTCTTGTTGCACGTTCCCCTGGGTGGTGATTAAAGGTGTCTCCACGGTCTCATTCACTCCCACTACTACAAAATAGTAAATAGACAACACGAAAAAAACGTTGTGGTTTCAGTTAAAAAAACGTCGTGGTTAAGGGTGTCATCTATTTGACACCCTTACATAACATTTTTAAAACGTTGTAGTTAAACACAATACACAACGTTTTTTAAGAAAAAAACGTTGTAAATTTGTTTTTCAAAAATTAGCAGATGCTTAAAAACATTGTAGAAGGTATGATTCCACAACATTTTTTAGATAAAAATGTTGTGTTTACTATATCGGACAATGTTTAGGAACATTTACACAACGTTTTTAAAATGTTATAGATTGACTTGAAAAAAGAAAAAAAAAGTTGTGGTTCACCTATATTACCAGTCACCTGCAATCTGCTAATGCCATGATATATAGCTAAAAAAGATCTAAATTCTCATTTAAATTTAAAGCCAAAATGTATCAACCATTCAAACAATTATGTACATGTTATATTAATGACAAAAGTGCTCATACTATATTACAGTAATATCACCTCAAATCATTCAATACCCAATACCTTGTTTGGGAGCTTAAACCCAATACCCAATACAATTTTTTAAAGATTTCAACTTGGATTGAAGCTTGAAACCTCCTAAATCTACAAAAAACCAACCTTGAACATACATTGTTACAAACAGAACTCAGACCAATACACAAACACAAACACACTCTATATGATGGAAACCCCTTCAAGTAATATGCTCAAATCTAAAGATACTATAATCATGCTAGCCTAGGGTTTGCTGGATCTGGCACTGCTTGCAACCAAGAAGAAAGAATAACATGAGATAAGTGTCAGTTCTACACTTGTATCATCTGTGGACCAAATTCATAAAAAGTTGTTGGTTAAACAGGGGAAACAAACAACTTGCCAGAAGACTGATAAAAATGCAGCAATAGTAAAAACAAAGTACTGAATTCCAGTAGGGCAATTATGCACCTGATCTATTGATGGAGGGAAGCCCAAATTGCAGCTAATTAGTCCAGAAATCAGACAGCAAAGGCAGCGAAGACTTTGACAAAATGAATAGGGATTACAGAAATGGAATTGTATATAGTTTAAGACCACTTTATTCATTGTATATACTATAATTGCAGTCCATCTATCTATTTAGTTGTCAATCAAAAATTACAGAAAT
This sequence comes from Panax japonicus, assembly GCA_020205505.1. Classification (NCBI taxonomy): domain Eukaryota; kingdom Viridiplantae; phylum Streptophyta; class Magnoliopsida; order Apiales; family Araliaceae; genus Panax; species Panax japonicus. The sequence continues at coordinate 10,341,480 of CM035113.1, forward strand.
GCATCTATCTATCGAGCATGAACAATAAATGACATTCAGCAATAAAAAGAATTCCTCTATCGAGCATGCTTATAATTCTATCGTTGTTTCTTTTGCTTATTGTTTTCATATTTAAGCTTTAAATTCTCTTAAAAGAGATTTTGATTGAATTTTGTAGACAAAAACTTCGGTATTACAAACTGGGGTTGTTACAAGGTACTCTAAAAAATTATCTTCTGGCCTGCAAAGTTTCCATGGCTCAAACTGTAAATAAAAATTAGAATGAAACCTCAAGTTTCTTAACATCCGCAACTAGATGAAGGGGATACTTAAATTGAATTGTTAAAAAAACATGTACATTCCCAAATTTTGAGCATGATCTCAAGGGAGTCCCAATAATTTCCCATGTATTCAAAAATATTTTACCTACATAACCAATCTGAACATAGGTAACACAAGGGAGCCAATATCCTATAAGCCAGTAAATACCTTTTCATGCTATAAGACAGGGACCATGCTTTTGAACCTGCGATTCATATATTCATATAATTGAGCTTCAAGCTTTATATACATTAAAATCAGAGTGATAACACATGTTAGGCGTCAATACCTTCATGGGTAGCTATTTGGGCACCTCATTTCAGCTTCCAAATGCAACGTGCATCGTTAAGGGGAAATTAATTATCAAAATGTCAGGTGGGGGTGATAAGAGTTGTTGATGGAGAAGAAGCTTATAGTTGAGGCTAGACAGAGGAGGTTCCTTCCTCTGTTATTTTGTTGATTTCAACTAATATTACTTAAGCCTCATTTGAAGCCAGATATTTAAACATAAAATAATATATGTTTAGTATTGGTGTTGGGTAGGTGCTTATTATACAAAAGTCAAAGCAAAACAAGGGGTAGATAATTCTATTTCTCAAAACTCACCAACAGTTGGCGAGTAGTGTAATAGTTAATCACGCCATTGAGAAGCGTATGTTGGGTTCATATATGTGTGTGTGTGTGTGTGTGTGTGTGTGTATATATAATAGAAAAGACCAATATAAGCTGCTTCCTTTGCAGTCAAAACTCTCCTCTAATACTAATAGCAGAAAGCTTCAAACTTAAAGTTAAAATGTTCTAATTATGATCAAATGGATAAATATACCGAATGCTTTGTACACGCTTTAAAACGCCAATTATACAGTACAATTAATTATGACAAGGAACAAAAGAATTAGAGATTGTATCCAACTAAATATGAAGGACACCAATGCACCATCCTACGTAGGCATATAAAAAGGAACCAAAGTAACAGACCTGATTAGATGTATTGTTGCGGAGGAGATTGTTCAACAATTCAAGGCAGTCCTGGATAGTGACAAATATAAATTAGCAAAACTGGAAATTTTGTTTAATTATTCCTACGACATTTAATTATAGCATAGATTAATAAATATTGATCACAAGCAGAACTAAATGAGAGTGGAAAGTTCTTCTGATAAGAACTTCCCACTCTCACTTAGTTCTGCTAACTTTTTAGGATTACAAAATGCACACGCAAGCTTAGTCCTGGTATGTTCATTGTCTGTCTGTGGGATTCAATTTCTACCGACTACCATATACATATTAATTGAAAGTAAATTGTCTGAGAAATATTAATTCCTTAACCCAGAATATGTCCAAAGAAGTTCACCTTTGCCTCAAAACTCTTATCAAGAAGAATATTGGCAGACTTAATATCACAATGGATGATCTTGGGCTGACCTGCAGATATAACTAGTTAAGCTTCAAAATGGTTGTCTAGGGTCACAAACAAGGGTCACTTGCATAGAAAACTCATAATCCTCGTGCAAATAGGCCAATCCTTTGGCAGATCCTAGTGCAACTTTCATTCTAGTTGCCCAGTTTAGAGGAGCCCAATTTATAGGATGAGGTTGCCCTTTCTTCCCTGCAATTTATTTTTCAATAGTAATATCACACTTATGCCATAGATGGAATTTTGGCCATCAAAACATGTAAAAACTCTATTTCAGCAAGTAAATTGGTGCCAAAATAGTGGAACAATAGGAAATCAAAACTAGAAATAAACATAATGTTGTTAAAATACTGCATTTAACATGAGGGCTCACCATGCAAATGGAAATCCAAGGTTCAATTTGGAACAAACTCGAAAACCAACACTCTCTGAGCATCAGAGCTGCAGTAGCCAACTAGTGAGACAAGATTCTTCTGATGAGCACGAGTAATAGTATCAACTTCAGCCTGAAATTCACGCTCTCCCTGTCTACTACCCACTTTTAGCTGCTTAACTGCAACCTCTTTCCCATTTGAAAGAATTCATCTGTGGACATACCCAAAACCACTTTCACCGAGGAGATTAGTGTTGGAGAAACCATCAGTCGCTGATGCTAGTTCCTCATATATAAATGTGCTTTTTGAAAAATCCAAACTTCTCCACCTTCAGCCAGTGACCCAACTTCTCCACCTTCGAATCACCACCGTCCATCTCCTTATTGGCACCCGGGCCTTCCCTCAAAGGCGACAGCGCCTCCAACAACCTAAAACCCCCCGATCTCTCAACAAATTGATCCGGCGGCACCACCAGATAGCTCTTGCTCTGCCTAAACAAACCCAAACTCGGCGACCCGCTCCGGCTCCTCCTCCCCCGAGACCTTGCCTCCCCCTTCCACAAGCATGGACAATAAGAACACAACCAAAGAGCAGATCCAAGTAGGAAACTTGGAGATAGAGAGGGAAAATGGGAGAGAGAAGGAAAAAAGAGTACGTGTTCTAATTTTAAGTTTTAACTCAAGTACATTTTTGCTCAGTGTTTTTTTTCATAGACAACGTTTTTAAAAAAAATGTTATTTAGTTAAAACCTAAAAAATGCCCTTTTAAATAGATAACGTTTTTGCATATATATCTATAACATTTTTTTAAAAAATATTGTGCAAAAAAATACCACAACATTTTTTTATAAAAACGTTGTGGTTTAAGTGTTGTCTATTAGGTACTTTGTAGTAGTGTCCATTGTTAATATTTACAGCTGTCATTCTCAAATACTGTCACAAAACAAGGGTTAATTAACAAATTAACATATCACATATTAACTATATACTCCGCCTGACCAACCAAATAAGCTTAGGTAGGATACACTAGCGAAGGATTACTCGTCTCTCCCCTCCTAGTTCTATTCCCCGATCTCCGCCAGAGACCATATCCCTAAGCTCGATCTGATACCAACCTGTGACGCCCCCAAAATAGGTATACATTGTGACGCCCCCAAAATAGGTACACAACACCCATTCTGAGTTGTCAAATATATTGTACAGAAATAACTACAACTTTATTAATATAACTGTCGTGCAAAATACGACAACACTTAAACTGTGAGTTTAAATACAAATATTGTCATCTAGACAATATCCACACTCAAATAAGTCCTCATTACAATTATTGATACACTATTTTATAAAATAGTGAGGATTACTAAAACAACTTCTAGAACCATCATTCCACACCCCGACTAGTACTTGCTACATTCTCGCTTCCTGATAAGAAAAATGGAACAAAAAAAGGTGAGCTCAACTAGCCCAGTAAAGAACATTATGACTAAGATAATATAGAACAAATTATCGTTAGTCCTCAACAGAGAAAAATCTAATAGAATACAATAGACAACAAGTTTTAAATCAATATTCGCAGCGGAAATAATAATTCATTAAAAGAGTTAAGTAGAGAATAAAATCTACTAACTTCTATATATGAATTTAAAAGTCCATCATCAATATTTTATCCATGTAACATAAATCAATATATATCTGGAATCAAATATTCATCTTTGCACTACAGGCCAAAGATATTAACCAGTTGGTCATGTTCATCTAAATACATGTTCATCTTTGCACTACGGGCCAAAGATATTCATCAGAAATCATTCATCTTTGTATTACAAGTCAAAGATATTCAGTAATATCATCATTTAGAACTGAGGATGATGAAAAATATTTTAAAGAAAATGAATCCAGTGAGACAAAAGAATAAATATTAGGGATTTGTATTATAGTTTTATCCAAGTTCAATAATACTCCATAATAACCGATTTTGAAGTAGAATTCAAAAATAAAGATCAAAACATGGATACAATCAAAGATAATAACCATAATAGACATCTCAGACAAAATTTCATTTTTCAGTGAATAGTGTCGTATACGTGAATAGTAATCCCGACACAAAAAATTCTAAATTTGATAAAAAGTTCAGACCAATATTTCGACATAATGATATTGAAAGAAATAATATCATTTACAAAGAAAATAACACCCCTTACCTCAGAAAAGACAGTACTTCTAGCTGGAATACTGGATATAGTGCTGAAGGAAACTTGCACCGTATAGAAACACTTAAAGTATCAAAATACTCACAAGAATACGCTCGATAATATAGAGAGACAAAACTTTAGTTTCTGGTGTGATTTTCAATTCTAACCTAAGCACCCTATTTATAGAAAAATGCTTAGAACACCTAAAGAAGAAAAATTAATAAAATATTTGTGACGCCCCCAAAATAGGTATACATCACCCATCTTGAGTCACCAGATACATGATACAAAATTCAAATACAACTTAATAATACAACTGTCGTGTATAATACGACAAAACATAAATTGTGAGTTTGAATACAAATATTGTCTACTAGAGATTATACAAACTCAAAAGGAGTCCACATTACAATTATTATTGCACTATTTCACAGAATGGTGAGGACTACTGATGCACCATCTAGGACCATCACTCTGTTCCCCGACTAGTCCCAGCTACGTTCTCATTTTCTAAAGAGAACAGTGAAAGAAATGGTGAACTCAACTAGCCCAGTAAGAAATATTAAGACTAAGATAATGCAGAATACTTTATCGTTAGCCTTCAAAAGTGTTAAACTGATAAAATATAACAAACATCAAATTTAACTGCAGTGAAACAAGCAATCCATTAGAATAGTCAAGTAGCAAATAAAATCTACTATCTTCTATGATTTAAAAGGTTTTTCATCACTTTTATCGATGAGACTCAGCTTAATAAATAATCCACATCATCGAATCACCCTTGCACTACGGCCAAGGATATTCTTTAGTATCACGACCACGAATTATCCATGCACTACGGCTTAAGATAATCATGTTTTCATCAACGGTCCTGATCATGCCATAAAATAATTCATCTTTGCACTACGGCCAAAGAGAATCCATAGCCATAATCATACCAAAAACTGTCCATCAATGCACTACGGGCCAATGAGGACTTTTTCCACATCATTTGTAACATTACGGTTATGATTATACCGAATAATCCCTGGTCATAATCATACCAAGTTCATCTATGCACTACAGGCCACAGATAACTTTCAACATAATATAGACATGAGGATGATGACAATGATATAAGAATTCAATAAAACAAGTTCAAGAATTAGTTTATCCAGGAACTGATAACGTTCAAATTGTCAACATGATACTGCTTTGTAGAGTAAAATTCAAGAATGCTCAGAAGAATATTTCCATGAAAAGATACTGGATGAAGCGCAAATATCAAGGATATTTCACTAATTTCATGGAGTATAGAAGTCAAAACTTTAACCAACTGAGTATATAATAACGAATGGAATAACAAAAAAAATCACCATGCATGCGGTATTTCGCATAGACAGGTTATTCCAACAGAATTATAAGTAAAGGAACTAGGTCAGGCGAAATTCGCACCTACAAGATGTTCCAACAGAATAATAAAGACGGAACCAGGTCTGGCATAAACGGAAAGATAGAATATTCCAACAGAATAATAATAAAGATGGAACCAGGTCCGGCGTAAACGCACAGACATGATATTCCAACAGAATAATAAAGACGGAATAATAGAAGAATGTCACCAAGTATAGGGTAGCCCGCGTATACAGGTTATTCCAATAGAATAATAAAGAATGGAATAACAGAAGTTCTCTTCTTGAATACAAAAGAAATAACACCCCTTACCGTAAAAGAAACTGGATATAGGAGTAGTGAAGTAGCAGGCTTCTCTTCTTCTATAGATTTTCTCTCTATAGCTTCTCTCTATAATAAGTGATCTATAGCTTTAGTGAATTGGTGAGAAATGAATGAAGAATGAGCTTCTATTTATAGAAAAATATAGTTTCGATAATTACACATTTTGGTGCTCGAAAAATTACAACAATACCTCCAACTTTTCTTTCATTTTTAATTTAGTCCTGCAAGTATTATCAAACTTACACCACCTCCCCTAATAGTAAATAATGTGAATAAATAGTAAATCATGTGAATCAATAGTTCTAGACATATGAAAATACGAATTACAGTATAGTACCTCTATCTATACCTCCATTTTTAACTTAGTCATGTAAGTATTTTCAATTTTGCACCAACTCCCTTAATAGTAATAAGAATGTGAAATAATAGTATACACATGTGAACAAATAGTTATAATCATGTGAAATAATAGCAATCAATTTCTCATTTATCCGGTTAAATACCCGATTGGTCAAAATAACCTCTAGACATCAATTTTTATCGAAATAAATGTCGATTTTCACTAACACAAATAATTCCAACATAATGAAACTATTTTTATCGAAAATATAAATTTTGAAATTTTAAAGTTTGACTTTTCCCGAAAAATTCAACTGTTGACTTTTTGACCAAATAGTAAAAACCGGCAAATTTGTGTTTATAGTCTATTCTTACTAATTTCATCGTTCCTGACTCAAATATCACGTCCGCGTCTCCAAATTCAACTCTGAGCACAACTTCAATATTAATAACATTCATCATTAATATTATAACTCATAATATTTATCAACCAGGTCGTTCCCAGGAAAGAGTGAGCTTTCCAATAAGGATTTCTCCCTATTGGCGCGCAATTAGGTAACCAAATCTCTCCTTGACAGAACTTCTAGATATTGTAAATATTGCAATTTAATAATATGCATAACTTTGTCGTCTCAACTATTGACTTAATAAAATAATATATTATGCAGATGATACTGTGACAATAATCGAATCAATAATATGAGAGATAAGATGCAATAATTACTATAGCAATAATTGAGTATAACTGAGTGACTTCTCACGTAAGCATCAATAATCAATACCGTGTGCTACTATGTAACCACGCGTATTACTGTACTTTTACTACCGAGTAGTTCAACAGTATTAACGGTAAAACTTCCGTCGTTATTTTCAATAAAATACTTTTGTCGTTTTCTCAATCCGACAATAATTTTGTTGTGGGGTCCACTAATGATTATGCCGTCGTACGGATATTTCCAAACAAAAAAATATTCCCCGACCAATCGAATAATATATAACAACTTGAATATTTTTCAAAATTTATAAATACTACCCACAACTATAATATTATCTCAAATTCACACCATAATATTAAAAAAAATATTTCAAGAAAATTAAATCTTTATTCGTAAAATTTGGGATTTTACAATCTCCCCTCCTTATGAAATTTTGCCCTCGAAATTTATGTACGTACCTGGTATGCAGAACAGATGAGTACACTTCACCAGATTCTAACTCTTGAGGTATAACCTTTAAGCGTAGAATATATTCCAGGATTTTAACAGGTACGTCTTCATACGTTAAATTATCCGCTATCTCGTCCAGTTCTAAATCAATAATGTGGTTCGGGTCGTCCACATATTTACGTAACATCGATACGTGACAAACGTTATAAACACGCAACATATTTGGCGGTAAAACGAGTCTATAAGCCATAGTTCCTACTCGATCGAGGATTTCAAATGGGCCAATTAAATCGAAGGGTTGAGATTTCCCCTCTTCATCAATTCTTACTTCTAGAATAACGCCCTCTTGTATGGAAGAAAATGTCGTTCTCTAGTATGTTGGGACGAGGTGGGTGAAGCAACATTGTAGGGACCAGAGTTGGTACAAATGACTATAGAGAAGATCCAAACGATTCGACAACGTATACAAACGGCACAGGATCGAAAAAAGAGTTATGCGAATCTTCATCGAAAGGACGTGAAATTTAATATTGGGGATCATGTATTGTTACATGTTGCACCATGGAAGGGAGTTACAAGATTTGGGAAGAGAGGAAAGCTCAATCCACGATTTGTTGGTTCATTTGAGATTCTTGACCGAATAGGAAATGTGGCCTATAGACTCGCATTACCTTCAAGTATGTCTCGTGTTCATAATGTTTTTCACATATCTATGCTTCGTAAATATGTTAAAGACCCAAACCACATTATTGAGTTAGAACCAGACGAGATAGCCGAAGATTTAACGTATGAGGAGGTACCTGTTAAGATCTTGGATATGAAAGAGCATGTCCTACGCACGAAGGTTATACCACAAGTTAAGGTTTTGTGGAGAAACCATGCTATTGAAGAGATGACCTGGGAGTTGGAATCAGAAATGAAAGCGAGGTATCCTCACCTTTTCGAAACACCAGGTACGTATGTAAGACCCCGAATTTTATGAAATAAAAGTATTCAATTTTTTTTATAATTACTATTCAGTAAATGGTTAAATTGATAAAAGTTAAAGTTAAGGGTGATATATTAAATATTTCAAATAAGCAAGTGGTTATAAAATATTCATTGTTGTCGGGAAATATTCGTTTGGTCGTGGAATATTCTTGCTATCGGGGAATATTTGTACGTCGGCGCAGTCTTTTATGGGCCCCATAACGGAAAGAGATTGGATGAAGAAAACGACAAGTATAAGTTATTTATAAATAACGGCGTAGTTGTTACCGTTAATACTGTTGGAATATCCGGTGGTTAAACATAATAATACGCGTTGTTGCACAGTAGCACACGATATTGCACCAATTATTGATTCTTACGTAACAAGGCACTACTCAATAACTGTTATAGTAGTTACTGTTCAATATTTTATTTTATTGATTCAATAATTGCTGCATTGATATTTTTATATTACTGTTGTTTCAATAATTTTCACTACACAGTATTTTCCATTATCGAAGTAATAATTCATATTATCTGAATAATATTATTAGAAAATATTATTGGCAATGTCTAGAAAGTTCTGTCTAAGGAGAGGTTTGGTCACCTAATTGCGCGCCAGTAAGAAGAAATTCTTTTTGGAAAGCCCTCTCTTTCCTGGGAACTGTCTGGTTGTCAATATTATGATTCTATAATATTATTTATGAATAATTAATTACTGATTTATATGATGAGGAAAATATTCATTTTATGTGAATATAGATGGAGAAATTTTTTTTAAAGTGATAATTGTTGAAAATCGATATTTTATCTTTTCTGATAAAATAATATTTATTATATTATTATAATATAATAATGATGATATTTTTACAATGAATGTGGGATATATGAGTATATGAGGAGAAAGAGTATTTTTGTTGCATTAAATGATTAACACATGTTTTGTGTGTCGGTGGACCCTATTTCTTGACTGAAATTTGATTATAGCCTGTAAAATCGCCCGTATGTGGATTTTGGTCAATTTTTATTTGAAATTTAGAAAAACTTTCTTCTGCAAAGTTATAGAGAATTGAATTTCCTATATAAAGCTGCGAGATTCAAATTTTCTAAGAAAAGGGCTATTTATTATGAATTATTGAAGTTCCGAGGTTCCTGAATAATTGATTTTTGAAAGTTTTAATTATTTTTAATAACAAAAATGTTTTTTTTTGTTTTTGTCATTATTGTGGGCGTCAAGGGTGGCTGAATTCAGATGATTCTAGGTGGGCGTAGACAAATTATTATATATATATATATATTAATATTTTAATAAATTTTCTGCTTTGGTGTTCTAAGCATTTTCCTATAAATAAGGTGCTTAGGTTAGAATTGAAAATCACACCAGAAACTGAAGTTTTCTCTCTATTTCTCTCTCTATATTATCGAGTGTATTCTTGTGAGTATTTTGATATCTTGAGTGTTGCTATACAGTGCAAGTTCGTTCAGCGTTATTCCAGTCAGAAGTACTGCTCTTTTGAGGTACGGGATTTTAAGGGATTGAAAGGGATGTTATTTTCTTCGTACGTGATATTATTTCTTCAATATCATTATGTTGAAATATTGATTTGAACTTTTTATCAAATTTGAAACTTTTTTATGTCGGGGTAATTATTCATGAGTTACTATTCACAATTTACTATTCACGATGAGTTACTATTCATGAGTTACTATTCACGGGTACTATTCACTACAAAATTGGTTTCTTTTTCTGACTAAATTATTGTTGATTTATAAATCTTACTCTGGAGATTAAATCGATATGTTGATTATATTATTTTTATTATCATATATAACATTCTTATAACCCTAATTATGATGATATTTTTTTTGACTTGAGTGTAAAGATGGGTAGATTATTCGTGACTATAGGTTCTCTTTGGCCAGTAGTGCAAAGATGAATTATTGATGAATATCTTTGGCTCGTAATGCAAAGATGACTTGTTGTTGAATATCTTTGGCCTGTAGTACAAAGATGAATTGTTGATGAATATATTTGGCCTGTAGTGTAAATATGAACTTTTGAGAAATATCTTTGGCCTGTAGTGCAAAGATGAATTGTTGATGAATATCTTTGGCCCGTAGTGCAAAGATGACTTGTTGTTGAATATCTTTGGCCTGGAGTGCAAAGATGACCTGTTGTCGAATATCTTTGGCCTGGAGTGCAAAGATGGTCTATTGATGAATATCTTTGGCCCGTAGTGCAAAGATGACCTGTTGAATATCTTTGGTCTGTAGTGCAAAGATGAATTGTTGATGAATATCTTTGGCTCGTAGTGCAAAGATGAATTTATTAGTATGATTATGAACATGATCTGTGATTTGGTATAACCATGATCTTTGATGTTTCAGGTAAAAACATGTGATGAAAATTATCTTCGTCCTGAATGCGAAAAGGAATTTAGAACTACAATTACGATTATGAGTTATACATGTGATTGTGGACAGGAATTGTTGATTGATGTTACAGGGATAAAAAATTATTGGTGGACTTTTAACATGGAGAAGATAATAGACTTTATGGTCTATTTGACTCTTCTAATGGATTGCTCGTTCCGCTGCAACTATGGTTGAAAAGTTTTATCATCTACCATATGTTCTAAATCTCTGATTTATTACCGATGAAGACTATTGATAATTTATTTATCTTTAGTCATGATAATCTTTACTGAGCTAGTTGTGCTCACCCTTTTGCTTCACAATTCCTTTTAGGTAATAAAAGTGTAGCTGGGACAAGCGGGGAATAACAGGGGAATAGAACGGTGGTCTATAAATGTTGATGGTGAGGTGAATTTAACTTGGAAGGGTGTTTTTCCACTATCATACAAGATGTCTAATGACATACAACCTCGTGTCATCATAAAACAGGGTTGTACTCATCCACTTGCTGAGTATATTTACGAGCACTACCTATAAAATCTTGGTATTTGTTTGGAGTATAATACCCAATTAGAGACAGTGGAGATAATGATATGTCAAGAGAAGACTCACCATTGGGAAGAATATGATAGTAATCTTCTCATTTTTTTGGGGGGTCTATTGGGTTAACCAAGGATAATTCGGTGGCCATATGATATCTACCATAATCTAAAAGCATGGCCTCCCATGTACGAAGGTTTCCTTGAGCACTTCCCAAATATTCTAATTTATAAAACAGTTTTCGACTATACCTTTATGTAAGGTGTCATTATGAGGTGTTGTCCACGGTTGGGATATGAGTCACTATTGGTATATATTTGTATCAAAACTCACAGCATTTATGTTGTTGTATTTTGCACGACAATTGTTGTAATAAAGTTGTAGTTGTTTTCTGTATCATGTATTTGGAGACTCAAAATGGGTTGGATGGAATGGACCTATTTTGGGGGTGTCACACGTACGTCAATTTCGAGGACGAAATTTGATAAGGAGGGGAGGTTGTAAGACCCCAACTTTTTAATGTATAAAATCAAATTTTCTCTATTTATTATTGTGAATAATAAGGTATTAATTTGATTTAATACTTTGGTTATGGGTGAAATGTGAAAATTTTCAAAATAAGCAAGTGGTTATAAAATATTCATTTGTCGGGAAATATTCGTTTAATCGTGGAATATTTCATTTGTGGGCCCCATAACGAATAACGGTCGGATGAAAAAAATGACAAATTTGAGTTTTTACAAATAACGGTGTAGTTTTTATCGTTAACACTGTTGGAAAACCCGGTGGTTAAAATACAGTAATACGCGTGGTTGCATAGTAGCACACGGTATTGCACAGTATTGTTGAATTATTGATTCTTACGTAAGAAGACACTACTCAATAATTGTTACAGTAATTACTGTTCAATATTTTATTTTATTGATTCAATAATTGCTGCGTTGATGTTTTATATTATTGTTGCTCAATAATTGTCACTAAACATCATCTCCATTATCAGATCAATAATTCATATTATTTGGAATAATTTTATTAGATAACATTATTGGCAATATCTAGAAAGTTCTGTCAAGGAGAGGTTTGGTCACCTAATTACGCGCCAGTAAGGAGAAATCCTTATCGGAAAGCCTCCTCTTTCCTGGAAACTGCCTGGTTGTCATAATTGTGATTCTGTAATATTATTTATGAATAATTAATTATTGATTTATATGATAAGGAAATATTTATTTTATGTTGATATAAATGATAGATATATTTATTTTATGTGGATAAAAATGAAGGAATTAATACTGAGGTGATTTATCATTATTTTTTCGGATTGAAAGTATTTAAAAATCATCTATTTGTGGGTTTCAGATATTTTCTGATTGGAATTTGGAAAAACTTTCTTCTACAAAGTTGTAGAGAATTAAATTTTCTATAGAAAGCACATGAGATTTGAATTTTTCTGATAAAGGGCTATTTTTTATGAATTGTTGAAGTTTCGAAAAATAAAATAATTTTTATTAAAACATGGGTGGGCCCCACTTTTGGTTGGTGAAAATGTGCTGAGAATTTTATTCAAATGTGGTAGGCTTGAATAGTAACAGGTAAAGCCATCAGGTAGCAGGTTAGTCTGCTATGGCGTTCTAAGCATTTTCCTATAAATAGGGTGCTTAGTTAGAATTGAAAATCACACCAGAATTCATAAGTTTTCTCTCTTTCTCTCTCTATAATATTGAGTGTATTTTGTGAGTATTTTAGTACTTTGAGTGTTGCTATACGGTGCAAGTTCCTTCAGCACTATATCCAGTATTTCAGTCAGAAGTACTGTCTTTGCAAGGTAAGGGATGTTGTTTTCTTCTTAAAAGATATTATTTTCTTTAATATCATTATGCCCAAATATTGGTCTGAACTTTTTATTAAATTTGGAACTTTTTATGTCGGGATTACTATTCACGTATACGGTACTATTTACCGAAAAATGAATTTTTTTTCTTTTTGTCCAAGATGTCTATTATGGTTACTATCTTTGATTGTATCCATGTTTTGATCTTTATTTTTGAATTCTGCTTCAAAATTGGTTATTATGGAGTATTATTGATCTTGGATAAACTGTGATACGAATCCCTAATATTTGTCTATCTGTCTCACTAGATTCGTTTTATTTAAAATATTTTTCATCATCCTTAGTCCTAAATGATGATATTACTGAATATCTTTGGCCTGTAATGCAAAGATGAATGATTACTTAATGAATATCTTTGGCCCGTAGTGCAAAGATGAACAGGTGTTGAGATGAACATGACCAACTGGTGATACAAATGAATATCTTTGGCCTGTAGTGCAAAGATGAATATTTAATTCAAGATGTATATTGATTGATGTTACAGAGATAAAATATTGATGATGGACTTTTAAATCTTAGAAGATAGTAGAATTCTTTCTCTACTTGACTCCCGCTGCAGTTGTTGATCTAAAACTTGTTGTCTATTATATTTTATCAGATTATTCCCTGTTGAAGACTAATGATAATTTGTTGTATATTATCTTAGTCATAATATTCTTTACTGGGTTAGTTGAGCTCACCCTTTTCCTTTTTTGTTCCATTATTCTTCTTAGGAGGAGAAAATTTAGCAGGAACTAGCCGGGGTATGGAGTGATGATTCGAGATAGCTGTTTAGAAGTCCTCACTATTTTTGTAAAATAGTGTATCAATAATCGTAATGAGGACTCCTTTTGAGTTTGTATACTCTCTAGTAGACAATATTTGTATTCAAACTCACAGTATATGTGTTGTCGTATTTTACACGACAATTATATTACTAAAGTTGTATTTGTTTCTATACCATGTATTTGGCGACTCAAAATGGGCGATGTATATCTATTTTGGGGGCGTCACATTTTATGTCCATTCTATAGAAAATTAAATTTTGTACAACTTTGTAGATTTAAGTTTTTCTAAATTCGAAACGAAAAATGACAGAAATCCACATTCGGACGATTTTTAATACCTCCATTCTGACAAAATACTGATAAAACACCTCATCATTAATTGCTTCATTTATATCAACACAAAATAAATATTTCCCTATCCATCCACATAAAATAAATATTTCTTTATCATATAAATCAATAATTAATTATTCACAAATAATATTACAGAATCACAATTATGACAACGAGGTTGTTCCCAAGAAAGAGGTGACTTTTCGATAAGGATTTCTCCTTATTGGCGCGCAATTAGCTAACCAAACCCCTTTCCGAGATAGAACTTCATTAGACATTGCCAATAATACTATCTAATAATATTATTCAAATAATATTATTTATTAATCTGATAATGGAAAATACTATGCAGTGATAATTATTGAAATAACAATAATATAAAATATCAACGTAGCAATTATTGAATCAATAAAATAAAATATTGAACAGTAAATACTGTAACAATTATTGAGTAGTGCCTTCTTACGTAAGAATCAATAATTCAAAAATACTCTACAATACCGTGTGCTACTGTGCAACCACGCGTATTACTGTATTTTAACCATCGGGTATTCCAACAGTGTTAACGGTAATAATTACGCCGTTATTTATAAAAACTCAAACTTGTCATTTTTTTTATCCGACAGTTTTTCGTTATGGAGCCCACAAATGGCTGCGCCGTCGTACGAATATTCCCCGACAGCAAGAATATTCTACGACCAATGAATATTCCCCGATAATAATGAAAATTTTATAACCACTTGCTTATTTTGCAAAATTTGCACATTTCACCCATAACCAAAGCATTATATCAAATTAACACCTTATTATTCACAATAATAATTAGATGAAATTTGATTTTATTTATAAAAAGTTGGGGTCTTACAGAAGTCAATTAGAACAGAGCTGGTGAGGAAAAAGTAACTTGGGAGCGGTTCAAGGAGTTGTTCTTCAAGAACTACTTTCCCAAGGGTACGCAAAGTCGGATGTAGATAAAATTTCAAAAGGATCCATTGTACCCTAAAATTTCAAGGAGTTGTTCTTCGAGAACTACTTTTCCAAGTTAAAATAATGATAATTGAATTGCAAAAGGTTCCATTGTACCTCTAATTGAGAAATTAGTTCATCATCATAATAAAGTAAAGAAGATTAAATTTAAATAACATCTCAAGTACAGATACTGAAATTAAGGGAATAAGAAAAACTCTGTCGAGGAATCTCTAGTCTCTAAGTTTCAATCTCTGCTTTTTGTGCTCTCCAATGATATATCTCCAAGTCTCCAATAGAAGTGGCTCTCAATGAATTTTAGTCAAAAGTCTCTTAAATCTTAATAAAAACAAGTATTTATAGTCCTAACAAAACCCTAGTACATAAGGTAAGTCGATCAATGACCTCATATCAATCAACTTTGGGCATTAAAGAAACAAAATCAGCCCAATCCTGTCAGATCGGCGTTCCACGTGCTGTTTCCCTTCAGTCAGCGGTGCACCCCATGCTACCCTCACAATATCTTCAAATAGCTCATCGCGCCCCGTGCCATCTCCAATGTAATAGCAGCAGCCAGCATGCTCCGCACCGCTCTGCCAGTTTGTCCAATTCTGCATCTTTTCCTCCTTTTCAGCTCTCTAGTCCAATCCAACTCCTTTTCTTGCAAAGTATCATAAAAACAAAAAGATAACACGAACAATACCCAAAAACTCACAACATTTCAAGTTAAAAATACCTAATTAGTAGGTTTTGAACCTACTCATCTTTATGTTTAATATTAATCTTTGTTCTAATAAAAATACTAATTGTATAACTAATTGCGATCTTGTGTTAATAATGACACAAAGATTGTATTAATTCGCATTGGTGCTTTTATTTGAACATGATGTAGACACTAAATTAATATTTGGCCAAATTAATGATTGTAAGCGTTATGTTTTGTATATAAATAGTATTTCGGCCAAGTGGGAGAATGTTATAATATTTTATTTCCTTATGTGGCCTCTACTATTTATGGAATTATTAGACTTACATATTGCATTAATTTAATCACTTTATTTATAAGCTTGAATTATGAACTACAATTAGTAAAAGAGTTATTTCTAGCTGCTTGGAGGATGAAAAGATGATTAAACATGCATGCTATTATTACTGAATCTGCACCAAATCTCAAAAGCAACATTTTTTTGTAAGAGACGACTTACAACTTAATTGTCTTTATGAGTTGAGATTTAGCTTTTAAGCTTTATCTTTTTTATTGGAAAATCTTTGCAAAACATATAATCATATACAAATTTACTTTTGGACACCCCTTTTCCTTTTGATTTCAGGTGGGGAAGGAAAATCAACTCAGCTTAATATGTTTGTGTAGTTATCTGAAAATGATTCCTTCCCGTAAAAATAAAAATATGAAAACTAAAATGATAAATAAATTACATAAGAATAAAATACTATAAATAATTTAAAACAAACAGAATAGAATGGGGATATATAGAATGAGATTTTTATTTTGGAATTGTTGTGGTATTTTAATTTTTTTTTTTTTTTATGAATTAAAGTTTTATACATTGTATACACGAGTAATGAAGAGAAGGGCAATGTTTTTGAGTTGGAAATAAATTTGTGAAAAGGAAAATAAATGGAAGATCCAACATATGTATAATTCGAAACATTGTTATTTAAAGTATTATGTAACACATTCAATTCCTTGTCAGTAAATAAGGGTCACGTGAAATAATAATTGGAACCCCTGCACTAATACTTTCCAAACTCGAATTCCAACTGCAATGGCTCCAAACACCCCCCCACCCCCACCCCCCAGCAACATGTTTCAAAACTTCCCTTTGAGGTGCCCATTTTACAATGCACCCTTGTCCTCCAATTGTTTCTAAAAAACCTTGTGGTAATAAATCATACCCTTCTGAGTCATGGAGGTCTAACAACCCACAAAAATGGCTGGTCACTGCTGGCTAGCCCCCAAGCCATCTCAGCTAGGTCTTTTTGGTCCATGGTTGCTAAACTCCCTACACTAATATATATGACTGAGTTTGGAGCCTGCTGGTTCAGCCATGCAATACAATTTTGGTCGGCTTCTATTAGGCTAGCGGAGGAGGGTTGAGCCATTATATCAGAAT
This sequence comes from Panax japonicus, assembly GCA_020205505.1. Lineage (NCBI taxonomy): Eukaryota > Viridiplantae > Streptophyta > Magnoliopsida > Apiales > Araliaceae > Panax > Panax japonicus. The sequence continues at coordinate 10,358,996 of CM035113.1, forward strand.
TTCAGATAATGGCTGAAACAGTTCTTGTGTTGGATATTGTCTCTGAAAGTTGTATTAAAGTTCCCATATCAGCACTAATTGGTATATCCTTGTTAAACCTCAGGGGTTCAAGCCCGGGCACTAAGTCCTGCAATACAGAATAGCTTTGTTTGAGTTTTAGTGAAGTAGTCCGTATGTTCCATATTTTATATTAGTGTAAAATGAAAGTATCTTCAAATTTAGTATTAATATTCTGTTATCGTTCTCAAAGTTACCAAAAAAGGGGGGATTATAAGAGGGAGGAGGAGGAAGTCTGTCAGACAAGTGCAGGACCACCCCAGCCAATTGGCAGAGCAAACCAACTTAGGCTTAGCTCGGGGAAGAAGCTTAATATACAACACTTTATTGAGTTTGACCAACAGAGTTCTATGTGTTTGACAACATAAGAAACTTTTTTCTGGTTTAATTAGTTTCCTATAGTAAGAGTCAAGCAATGTCTAAAACTAACAATGGGTTATCCAATTCACTTATTCTTCTGATTTGATCATAAAAATGATTCTCTTCAAGCAAACCAACCTATCCTTTGTATGAAGCTTATCGGTGGAAACCAAAATGCATTAGATTATTGATCTGCAATACATTAAAAAGTGAATGAGTCTGTCAGACAACTGCAGGACCACCCCAGCCAAGAGGCCTTGACTGAGAACGATCCTCTACTGCTCGAATGGTCCAAGGGCCATGGAGCTATTAATCACGCTCTGGTCCTGCAGTCATGGTTCATCCACCAGACTTGGTCACCTGTCTCCTTAGAAATCAAGGATACAGAGGTACGAGCCTATAGAACAGATCCTGTTCAAGTAAGGTCGTGTCTATTAAGTCTCTCAAAGTTTCCTAAGTACTAAAACTTTGTTTCTACTTCTTTCGATATGGGACTTCGTTTCGCCGTTGCGCGTATGTCAAGGAAAGGACACCTGCTTATTTTGCAACTGTTGTACTTTGGGGAGATTAGGTCCTTAGAGAACCACTTAACTGAACTTCCGATCAAACTTATAGTTCTCACCCTTCCAATTCTAGGACTAGCAGCAAATTAAATTACTGGACTTCAAATCTTGGTTTCTGTCTTTTGGTTTTTTATGTATTGCAATGACGAAACAAATGGTCTTTTCACAACAAAGTAATAGACTGCCTGACCATTGTAGTACATATCTTGTTTGAGCCGTGACAATTAGCCTAACTCACTGGCTAGGCCATTTTTTAACCATTCTGATATTAAATAGTTTTTGTATTTCATAAGGAACTGTTTCCAAGTTGTACTGCAGAATATTTCTTCAGGTGCCATCTGCTTACACGAAATGCTATCAAACTGTACCTCTTGTTTGGTTGTGCCTCCGTTTTACATCATGGTATTTATAGCTCTGTTTTGTTTTGCATCATTGGTTTTTTAAACAAAGCCATCCCTTCACACTAAAATCAATAAATCCAAGAATTTACCATATTCAACTGAATGCACACTATAATCCTGAACATTAAGAAACTAATAATATATTTAATACAAAATTTTTAAACAACTTGGATTGTAGGGAGAGATTCCTAGAGGAAATCCCCTCCAAAAATAGGCGTATGCCACTGTGCGTGACGAGCACACGGTATTCTTTAGTAAAAGGCGAAAGAATAGTTCGCTTTGTGCTCATCACATGGCTGCGTGAATTTTTTAGGTGTTACAAGTTGATTCATATCCTTGTGTTGTGATATTAGGTTTGTCATTCTCTTTGATGTGGGAGTTTAAGTCGACAAAAATGACTTCACAACTCCTCTCCCACCCCTCGTTTCCCTTTTCTCTCCCTCTCCCTCAGAGGCCACTCTCTTTCCTCTAAATTTCTATGACTTTAATCACCGATAGAAATACAACTCAGAATGACAATAAGATCAAATGGGATGAAAAAGCCAAGAGGTTTTATAAATGAAACTGATATTTTCATATGTTAAAATGATATCTTTACATGAGTCTCTTTTACATGGAAGTGAGATTCCATATCTATTCATGTGAGAGGGATAATGTGAAAATATCAATTTTTATGTGAAAATATTAGTTTCCTTTTATAAATGGTACCAAATGCAAAAACAACCCAACATTGGCTTGGCTTAATATACAACAGTTTATTTGTCCAGATTTCTGCATAAACTTCATTCTGGTTTTTAATTAGTTTCATGTATTAACAATTAAGAGATATCTAAAATATAATAATGTGGATGATTGATGGAACTCAAATAGCTTGTTCACAACTTACAAGGGGTTACCCCCACCATAAAAATACCCAAAAAAACAAAAATACCAGAGTGCATTGATTGGTCTAGAGAAGCTGTACAAAGTTGATCGACTTGTACTAGAGAACAATACAACTTACAGTTTTTGAATCCCAAAGAAAATCAACACCCTCAAAAGAGCTTAAGTTACATTTTATAAGAATAATTAAGTTCAACTATGAAATTGACATATTAGAATTGTGTATACTACCAAAATTCAGAATAAGTCAATTTTTATATTCAGATTCATTCCAATTTTGTTCAAGGTGATTTAAGAAAAAATCAATTGGATCTTTTTAAATCAAGAGTATATTTTCAATTATTTCTTGGGTCATTGACAACTCTTGGATTATGTTGACTTTAATGGGTTGGTCCAAAAAATTACCAGGTGGTTTTTAAGGAATAAGTCTTTCAGGGTTTGGAACTTTAGGCTTATAAATTTTTTCAACCGATTCATTAAATGTAACATGATCAATTTTAGACTCCTCAAATTCGTTTAACTCAAACTGTGTAGAATTGAATACAAAATTTTTATTTTCCTCATTATTTCCACAAACCATCAAGATTTTCAAAATTAACCTTGGATTATGTTTACTTTAATAGGATGGTCCAAAAAATCACCAGGTGGTTTTTTAGGAATAAGTTTTTCAGGGTATGGAATTTAGGCTTATAGACTTTTTCAACCGACTCATTAAATGTAACATGGTCAATTTTAGGCATAAACTCATAATTTAAAGACTCCTCAAATTCGTCTGACTCAAACTGTGTAGAATTGAAAACAAATTTTTTATTTTACTCATCATTTCCACAACCATTAAGATTTTCAAAATTAACCTTAAAGTTAATAGAAAATTCACCCATGTCTTGTTCTTTTTTTGTGGTGACTAATCGAATTATTTGAATTTCTAGAACAGATATAGCTTGATCCATGCTAAAAAAAATTTCCATTAAAACTTTCATAGTTTTCTGTAAGGCACTAAATCTTTCTTCTTCTTAATTTGATAATTATTGTGGATATAAAGGTTCTGAAAACGAATAGGAATAGGGATGTGGATATGAACTTGGATAAGGATTTTCATAAGTTTAAAAAAATTGATTTATTTGGTGTGCATTAAAACTTTCATAGGGTTCTTGATTCCAAGTAAAATTATTTTTCCAACTTTAATAAGAATCCATCTTTCCACAAATCACAAAACAAATAGACAACTAACCGCAAAAGTCACACAAAAAATATAAATAAATAAGATAAAATAAAATAAAAATCTTAATTCTACAGTTGTGCAAAATGCAAGTTGGTTTGTTTGTGGGCCAAGGATTGGTGATGAAATTCTCACCTTATCTTGTTACAGGTTGTGCCCTTAATGTTAGATTACAAATGAGAATGCACAAATAGAATAAAAGCAAACTATAAACAAATAAAGTGTCCTGAAACTATGTGAATTACGAAAGATAGAGAAATTTTAACGTACCTCAATCCTCTAGCAATCTCCATAGTTTATGTTTGACAAAAAAATAAAAATAAAAATATAAACCTAAACAAGGTGTGCAGCACGTGAGTAAATGCATGAATCATAACATATAAGTTTACCTCTAACATTTTGTTTGAAATTATAGATATTAACATACAAGAATCCAAGATTTTACCATATTCAACTGAATGCATTTAAAAAACTAAAATTATATTTAATACTTAATTTACAAAATTATTAAACAACTTAGATTGTAAGGAGAATTTTCTAGAGGAAATCCCCTACAAAAATAGGTGTATGCCACTATGCGTGACAAAGACACAATATTCTTTAGTAAAAGGCGAAAGAATAGTTCGCTTTGTGCTCATCACATGGCTGAGTGAATTTTTTAGGTCTTACAAGTTGATTCATATCCTTGTGTTGTGATATGAGGTTTGTCACTCTCTTTGATGTGGGAGTTTAAGTCGACAAAAATTACTTCACAACTCCTCTCCCACACCTCTTTTCACTTTTCTCTCCCTCTCCCTCTCCCTCTCCCTCTCCCTCAGAGGCCACTCTCATTCCTCTAAATTTGTAGGACTTTAATCACTAATAAAATACTATTGAGAATGTCAATAATTAAGATCAAATGGAATGAAAAAGCCAAGAGGTTTTTATAAATGAAACTGATATTTTCATATGTTAAAATAATATTTTCGCATGAGTCTCTTTCACATGGAAGTGGGAGTTACTCACTATTCATGTGAGAGGAATAATGTGAAAATATCAATCTTTATATGGAAATAGTAGTTCCCTTTCATAAATGGTATCATATGCAAAAACAACCCAACATTGGCTTAACTTAATATACAACAGTTTATTTGTCCAGAGTTCTTTCTGCATTAACTTCATTCTGGTTTCTAATTTGTTTCATGTATTAACAATTAAGAGATATCTAAAATATAATTATATGGTAACTTGGGTGATTAATGACTGATGGAACTCAAATAGCTTGTTAAAAATACCACAGTGCACTGATTTGTCTAGAGAAGCTGTACAAAGTTGATTGACTTATACTAGAGAGCGATACAACTTACAGTTTTTGAAACCCAAAGAAAATCAACACCATTAAAAGAGTTTAAGTTACATTTTATAAGAATAAGTTCAACCATGAAATTGACATATTAGAATTGGATATTCCAATATATTTGACGCATTAATACGAATCTAAGCCTGATAAACATGCTAGTCTATTACGTTTTTCAGCAACAAGCTAGTTGGGGGTGTAACTACTCCCTAACCCCTATCTTAGGTTGGGGTAAAAACTCGGGATCCAAACTTGTCTAATAAGTTAGGGTGAAAACTTGAGTTCCAAACCTCTCTAATGAGAAGGTCCTACAAATGAATTAAAGTCTAACGTTGTTAAAGAGAATAAAATCCTATTCCTATTCATTTAGGGTTCCATGTAAATAAATGTCTCTCTAAGCAGTTTACATTAGGTGCAAAAACTTGGGTTCCAAAAATAGAGTGAAAACTCGGTTTCCAAACCTCTCTAATAAGGTCTTGTACTTGACTAAAAATCTAACATTGTCCAGGAGATGAAAGCTTATTCCTACTCATTTAGGGTTTTGTGTAAATAAATGTCTTAAGTAGTTTATATTAAGGGTGATGATCATATCGTGTTAAGCGAATTTGTGTCGTGTCGAAACTCGTATATACACATGCTTATAACATAAACCCGTTTAATTGACGGTCAAGACAAGTTTTCTAACTCAAACTTGAGTAATTATGTTTCAAGCATGTACGTTTAATTATTGTGACTTATTCCACATCCATGATAATTATTGTTATTCGCACTTAGTGCAAGTCTCATATATTTATCGGATATGAAAGGTTGATCACCTTCATTACCAAAGTATTTGTTCGTGGTCATTGTTGACCACTCAGCGTTATTGATTCAGTTATTTATTTCTTCAAATTTGATTCTCAATATTTCACAACTATTATATATTGTTGAAAATTCAGAAAACTATATTCTATTCTTCAATCATGATATATCTTTATTGTTTTTAAACTTTTTGAGCAAAGTAGTTACTCACCTTTTATATATCATGATAATATTTCAGTTAAAGCCCGAGAGTTTGAAGAAGGATAAAGTCAAAGGCAAAGTTGGAGAATAGTTCAATATGAACGTTTAACTATTATAGTTATCTTATGTAGAATGATTATGTAAACCTTTTTAATTATTAAGGTATGTATTGAGTTAAGGTTGTAGACCTTGAGAAATGTTGTAAAATCATTTGAAATGAATAATATATGTTTATATATTCCGCGTTAGTTATAGAATGTGTAAGAAGATGTTGTATCGCAATGCACTAGGTTAGAGGTTCAAGGGACCCAAATTTGGGGGTGCTACAATTAGTATCAGAGCTGTGAGTTATAAACCTTAGGTAGGAGTATCTTAGGCTATAACCGTAGAGATGAGGATAATTAAGGAACAAACTCAAATAGAGTTTAAAGTGCTAAGAGATGAATTTAAAAAATTCATTATTAATTAAAGGAGAAGATAGAAAAGATTTAAAGAAGAATTTCGAGGAGTTGTAAAGATAAGAATCCGGAGTTACCGGACTCTAATAATAAAGAGAAGATATGTTATTTTAAGAATAAAGTATGTTGAATGTGACATTCAATATACTATATTGGGTATATAGTATGATGAATTGGAATTCAATATGTTGAAAAAGGAATACAGTTTGTTGTATTAGTAAACAGTTTGCTGTATTAATATACAGTTTGTTGTTTAAATATTTTAGCTTGTTGTGTTGTGTTGGAAAACAACAAGCTGTGTGGATAATCTAGGTTGTTGGATTGGTATGCGATTTACTAGATTATAATGAAGAACTTATAAAATGAAAGATTAAGTGTTTAATCATAATTTATATGATAAAGAGTTGTTATAGAGCAATTTAAAGATTTCAGTTTTGAGAATAGATAAATGTTTAAGATTTTAAATAATCAATTTTATCAATTAAATTATTGATAAATAAATGAAATAATCCAGATGAAGTTATAATAACATATGATATGTTAAACGATTGGAATGATATAGCCTGACGCTATAAAAAGGATGTACTATGAAATTGTACGATGTAAACTCGAAAAGAGTTATAGATGATGAAATATGAATTAAAAAATATTCGTATTGAGAAAAGAGAAATCTAGGATTATGTGGTATTTCAACTACGGACTCATTTGATAATTGAGTTGTATAAGCCTTTGTATGGGCAGGGGTTTTATGCTTGGACAAGCGACTACTCATTTTATCATATTAATAATCATTGAAATGATAGTACTCGCGCTATCAATATACATATGACGAAAATGTTATTCTTTTCTCGTATTTATATTTGATAGTTAGAGAATATAAGATTTTGTGTGAGTTCTTAAAACTTATGCTTATGGTAAGTTTGTGACTCATAATCGTATGGTATGTTTTTGAACCCCTAAGCGTATGGACAATTTTTGATTGGTTCTTGGACTACGTATAGCTAGGACAAGTTCCTAAAATCAAATTATTGTGGTAAGTTCCTCAACTCATAACGCGTGGTATGTTTAATGAACTATACTAGGGTATAGAAAAGCTATGGATTGAGAACTGAGGATTTTCAATATAGTAAGCTTTAAGGATGATATAAATAGATAGAATTATTAAGCAATGAAGCATTGGAGAAAATTGGAGTTGATGAAGGAAGCATAGGTATTCCAAATCTTCTAGCTATGCTAGATTTCGAATATATTAACATCTTGCTAACAAAAACATTTTTGAAAAATATTGGGTTGGATTATGGAATCAATGAGTTTTAAAAGTTAAATTATTTTTATGTCTATGCATGCTAATTGTTTCGTCTAGACCAAAATGATTTGTAAATATCAAAATTAATTTATCTTATATATCATTAATGCATTTAGTGTAGAGATGATAAAATGACGGAGTCATTAATGTAGATTGACCTAGTGTTGGATGTGATCTAATGATCGTCAGCCCACTATGGTATTTTATAGTATGACAAAGTCACAAAATGACAGAATACTCAACGGACTGTAAATACAGTATGGTATCATGACGTCATAAAATAATTTTCAAAAATTTTGAAATATTTAAAGATAAGTTAATGCCAATTGAGTTGGCCAGACAAATGTTTCGATTGATGTTAGAATTATTGGTATACGTCTAAGCTATTTGACTCGGCTAGACAAATGTTGTAATGATTTATTGAATCGACATAGGGGATGTCAAAGTAAAGAGAGGACACAACTGTTGTCCTAATAAAATAGACATAATAACCTAAAAGTAAAACATAAGTTGATGTTGACTCAAGCGTATGATACAAGTTGGTATTTGACACAAGTTGGTGTCAACGCAAGAGTCCGACAAAAGTTGGTGTTAGCATTAAGTGATACAAGTTGGTATCAAATTGACACAAACCGGTGTCAAGTTAATACAAGTTAAAACAAACATAAGTTAGTGTAAATTAACCAAAATGCGTATAATCGTTTAAGGATGTAGATAAGATATTTTCTGATTAGATGATTGATAGGAAATACTCTAGTTATGGGATATAAAAAAAGTTGACCATAAAGTTGTAAGCTCAAAAGATTTAGCTAGAATATTATAGGACTTTCAGAGTAATAATTAAGAGGATATTTTGTAGGTAATATCAGAAAGCTATAGAATTAAAAGATAGGTGTACATGGGGATGAATGTTAATATAAATATATATGTGTATTAATATAAGCTACGAGGTGATTTAATTCTAATAATGAATGCTTTAAAATGAAGGATGAGAAAATAATGTATTTTTATTATACAGAATAATGCCGCCAAGGAAAAATCAATGTAATCAATCCGAGGCAGAGAACATGAATAATGAGCAAGCAAATGTTATGTAACAGTTTATGGATGGAATAATAGGGGCCAATTTTGTGAGTATCAAGCTTTAAGAATTTTAATAATGTGGAACCACAAGAGTTTAAGGGAACCACCGAGCCTATATAGAGGCTCAAGTTTTGGATTAAGGAGATTGAAAAAGCATTCGTTGTTGCCAGAGTGGGAGAGGAGCAAAAGACGAATTTTTCTACCTATATGATGAAAGGTGAAGCTAGTTTTTGGTGGGAAATCAATCAAAACAGAGCTGGTGAGGAAAAAGGGGTTAAATATATATTTACCCACTCTACTCGACCTCGGTTTACAAATACATCACTGGACTGAATTTTTTTACGGCCAACTCATTGGACTATAATTTTTTTACAAAAGTTGAATTTTCGTCTAAAAGTGTTAAAAGTTAATGGAAAGTCTACATGGCAATGCTTATATAAAATATAAGATCCAGCGTGGATTTTTTTTAATAATAATAATAAAATAACTTTATTTTAAATTTTTTTATTTCAAACTTGAATTCTCTTCTTTTTTAAAATAAAAAATAATTAAATTTATAAAAAATATATATTAATTAATAAAATATATATTAATATATAATTTTTATAAATGTATTTATATAAAATTAATGAATACATATTATTATTTTTTAATTTTTAAATATTTGAAGTTAACTTTAAAGATACAAAATTATCTAATATAATTCATCATCTTCTCCGCCATAAATCCAAATATGAATTCATCATCTTCTTCATCACAAATCCAAATTCAAATCTAATTCATCATCTTCTTCACCACAAATTCAAATATAATTCATCAAAGTAAACAGTGTACTTCATCATCTCCTTCACCATAAATATGAAAACAAATCTAACAACCCAGATTCCTAATCTGAAATTCATCTAAATCAAAGCAAATCTAAAACTTATCAAAATTGGAAAGCAGTACTTTTGAAACTCATCTTCTTCACCACAAATATGAAAGCGGTACTTAATCTGAAACTCATCAAAATCAAAGCAAATCTAACAACCCAAATTTGTTGGCCCTGTTTCATTATGCAACAAAGACACCTTAGATAAGGTTGAGAGAGGTAACAAGACTTCCATTGATAAACGCGATTGCTTGAACACCAGATGAACGCAATTGCTTTGAGAAATGAATTTTAAAAGAAGGATTTGAAGAAAGTATAAGAGGGAGAGGCCTTTTAATCAAGTCTATTCAGATCCAGATCTGAACTTGTGATACTTCTGATTTCTCCACCCGATTTCTCGTCTGTTTTGAAGATCGTTTTTTCCCTTCATAGATGTATTTGTTAATATACATCCGATTGATTCTGATTTCTCCGATTTCTGATACTTGCTTCTCCACCCGATTGCATCGTTTTTTTCCTTCTGAACTTCTGATACTTCATACTTACTTATTTGTTAATATATTTTTAATTACTTTACTTATTTGTTAATATATTTTTAATTACTTTAAGTATTTGTTAATATATTTAATATTTAATGATTTCATAATATTAATAATAATTATATTAGTTTTCAAAAATAAAAATAATAATTAATTTTCAAAATTTTAGTTATATTTTTGAAGTTTAAATTTATTTTTATAAAATTTAATTTTTAATTTGTGCTTATTATAAAATACTAATGAATAATGTTAAAGACATTACTCAAATTTAAAATTTATCCAAAATTTTCTTATTTTAATAATATATGTAATATATCTTAATACAATAACATGTTAGACATTTATATGTTATATTACTAATTTTAATTTTATCTGAAGAGAGGTTAATTAAATTAATGAATTTAATGAGTTATTTAAATTAAAAGAAAATTATATAATTATATGTAATTTATTTAAAATTGTACTAATATTAATGATTAAAATAAAATTTAAAAAAATAATTTTATTGTACTTTTATTTTGAATGCATTATTTTATTTATTTGATTTGAGATTAATTTAACATTAAATTTATATAAGTTTCCATCTAGGCATGCCACAAAAAAAATCTGACATGTAGGATTTCTCTCTCTTACGTGGCAATTTTTGTAATTTTTCCGTCCAAAGGCAAAAAATTTAACGGAATTTGTAACGATTTGTAAAAAATTATAATTCAGTGAGTCGAATGAAAAAAAATCAATTCAATGATTCATTTGTAAACCGAGGTCAAGTAAAATTGAGAAAAGTGTATTTAACCCGAGGAAAAAATAACTTGGGAATGGTTCAAGGAATTATTTTTTGAGAACTATTTTCCCAAGGGTATGCAGAGTCAGATGTAGATAAAATTACAAAAGGTTCCATTGTACCCTAAAATTTCAAGGAGTTGTTCTTCAAGAACTATTTTCCCAAGTGAAAATAATGATAATTGAATTGCAAAAAGTTCCATTGTACCCCTAATTGGGAAATTAGTTCATCATAATAAAGTAAAGAAAATTAAAATTAAATAACATCTCAAATACAGATACTGAAATTAAGGGAAGAAGAAAAACTCTGTCGAGGAATCTCCAGTCTCTAAGTTTCAATCTTCGCCTTGTGTGCTCTCCAATGATATCTCCAAATCTCTAATAGAAGTGGCTCTCAATGAATTGTATTCAAAAGTCTCTTAAATCTTAATAAAAACAAGTATTTATAGTCATAACAAAACCCTAGAACATAAGGTAAGTCAAAGTCCTCATATCAATCAACTTTGGGCATTAAGGAAACAAAATCAGCCCAATCCCTTCAGACCGGCAGGCCCCGTATCGTTTCTCTTCAGTCAGCGACGCTCCCCGCGTTACCCTTACAATATCTTCAAATAGCCCGGCGCGGCCCGCGCCATCTCCAATGTAATATCAGTGTGCCCCGCACCGCTCTTCCAGTTTGTCAAGTTCTGCATCTTTTCCTCCTTTTCAGATCTCAAGTCCAATAATCCTACTCCTTTTCTTGCAAAATATCATAAAAAAACAAACGGATAACACGAACAATACCCAAAAACTCACAATATTTCAAGTTAAAAATACCCAATTAGTAGGTTTTCAACCTACTCATCATTATGCTTAATGTTAATCTTTGTTTTAATAAAAGTACTAATTGTATAACTAATGGGGATCTTATGTTAATAGTGACACAAAGATTATATTAATTCGCATTGGTGCTTTTATTTGAACATGATGTAGATCGACATTAAATTAATATTTGGCCAAATTAATGATTGTAAGCATTATGTTTTGTATATAAATAGTATTTCGGGCAATTAAGTGGGAGAATGTTAGAATATTTTATTTCCTTATGTGACCTCTACTATTTATGGAATTATTAGGCTTACATATTATATTAATTTAATCACTTTATTTATTAGTTTGGTAATTAATTATGTGGCCTATGACATATAATATTTGACATAAGGGCCCTAAGGTTTCAAATCTTGATGGACGATTTTGACCCTTATCTTACGTTTGGATTGGAGTAATGAAGGTAAGAATAAAATGACTCATTCGTAGGGATTGGAAAAATTTGTGTTTGGTTGCGATCGGAATGGATTGAACCATTTCTTATTCCTCCCAAATTTATGAATTTTATTCTTTGGTGAGGGAGAGTATGAAATAATTCATTCCATTCCTTTAATCTAAACGTAACATTAGTTATTCTATAAATAAAATAATTAGGGTTTGGTCTCAATTGCCATCTCAAGAACTTTATACACACCTATACATATTCACCCAAAGATTGAGAGAGGTAATTGAAAACTTTCACCCTTAAGCACATCGGAAGCATACATACAAGATGTCTTCTCTCAATTCATATAATTACATAATGTAATGATTAATCAATTGATTTTATTCTATGAAATAGCACATTCCAATTGTAGTTCATAATTCAGGTACTTTGTAGTTCATATAGCGACGGTGAAAATCGTCGCTATAGTATTTATGTCGACGATTTTAATGTAAAAATATTATTTTTTGTTGTGGATTTATCAGTTTCCTAAGTTAAATGAATAACTTTGGTTTCATCCTTGCACACTGGACATGCCATCTTTTTGTGTGTGTTGATCCATCCTTCCATCATACCATATGCAGGAAAGTCGTTCATAGTCCACATGGCTACAACTCTCATATGAAAATTATGTTTAGAAGATGCAACATAGGTGTGAACTCCCGTCTCCCATAGCATTTTCAACTCATTAATCAACGGTCTCAAGTATACATCGATGTCTTTACTCGGGCTTTGGGGACCAGGAATGAGTAACGACAAAAACATATATGCATCCTTCAATTACATGCCAAGTAAAGTGTGGTGTGCTGACAGGGCAAATGGAGTGAAACCATCGGTGGAGTCCTAGCCCCACATTTCTATCTTCTTTTGCAAAGGATGGGTGTGTAGCATCAAAGTTTTCCCAAGCTTCTCCGTCTACAGGATGTCTCAATTCACCAAGAAATTTGGTTTGGGTACTATTTCATCTCATATTTTCGGATGCCTTTCTTAACACACTGCAAGAAAATCAGCTAAGACCGACATAATTTATTTCGACAAAATATATTCCGTCGAACATAATTTAATTACGACGAAATTTTTGGTCGACATTAATTTTGTCAACACTAACGTAATTCCGACGAAATTCTGTCGGAAATGTAAGAAGCATTTTGGCGACAATATTTTTGCCGTCGCTAACTTTTTTTGACGGAATGAATATTATCTTCGACGAACTATCCATCAATGATAACATAAATTCGACAGATTTAAGTTCGCCGGATATTCTGTCGGATATACCTAAAAAACTTTTCAGTTCCCCCAGCCATCTTCGATCTTTACTTATCATAGATATTCAAACTTAGTTGAGGTATAAATATGCAAACTCTCTACTTAATTGAGACAAACGTAGTCCATATTACTGATCATATATTTAGGAATTAATGCATTGATCATTCCTCAAGAATGACAAATTATAAAGTAGCAGTACAAAGTACCTGAATTATGAACTACAATTAGTAAAAGGGTTATTTCTAGCTGCTTGGAGGATGAAAAGATGATTAAACATGCATGCTATTATCATCTGAATCTGCACCAAATCTCAAAAGCAACATTATTTTGTAAGAGACGACTTACAACTTAATTGTCTTTATGAGTTGAGATTTAGCTTTTAAGCTTTATCTTTTTTATTGGAAAATCTTTTCAAAACATATAATCATATACAAATTTACTTTTGGACACCCCTTTTCCTTTTGATTTCAGGTGGGGAAGGAAAATCAACTCAGCTTAATATGTTTGTGTAGTTATCTGAAAATGATTCCTTCCCGTAAAAATAAAAATATGAAAACTAAAATGATAAATAAATTACATAAGAATAAAATACTATAAATAATTTAAAACAAACAGAATAGAATGGGGATATATAGAATGAGATTTTTATTTTGGAATTGTTGTGGTATTTTAATTTTTTTTTTTTTTTATGAATTAAAGTTTTATACATTGTATACACGAGTAATGAAGAGAAGGGCAATGTTTTTGAGTTGGAAATAAATTTGTGAAAAGGAAAATAAATGGAAGATCCAACATATGTACAATTCGAAACATTGTTAATTAAAGTATTATGTAACACTTTCAATTCCTTGTCAGTAAATAAGGGTCACATGAAATAATAATTGGAACCCCTGCACTAATACTTTCCAAACTCGAATTCCAACTGCAATGGCTCCAAACACCCCCCCACCCCCCAAATGCAACATGTTTCAAAACTTCCCTTTGAGGTGCCCATTTTACAATGCACCCTTTTCCTCCAATTGTTTCTAAAAAACCTTGTGGTAATAAATCATACCCTTCTGAGTCATGGAGGTCTAACAACCCACAAAAATGGCTGGTCACTGCTGGCTAGCCCCCGAGCCATCTCAGCTAGGTCTTTTTGGTCCATGGTTGCTAAACTCCCTACACTAATATATATGACTGAGTTTGGAGCCTGCTGGTTCAGCCATGCAATACAATTTTGGTCGGCTTCTATTAGTCTAGCGGAGGAGGGTTCAGCCATTATATCAGAATTCCAGATAATGGCTGAAACAGTTCGTGTTGGATATTGTCTCTGAAAGTTGTATTAAAGTTCCCATATCAGCACTAATTGGTATATCCTTGTTAAACCTCAGGGGTTCAAGCCCGGGCACTAAGTCCTGCAATACAGAATAGCTTTGTTTGAGTTTTAGTGAAGTAGTCCGTATGTTCCATATTTTATATTAGTGTAAAATGAAAGTATCTTCAAATTTAGTATTAATATTCTGTTATCGTTCTCAAAGTTACCAAAAAAGGGGGGATTATAAGAGGGAGGAGGAGGAAGTCTGTCAGACAAGTGCAGGACCACCCCAGCCAATTGGCAGAGCAAACCAACTTGGGCTTAGCTCGGGGAAGAAGCTTAATATACAACACTTTATTGAGTTTGACCAACAGAGTTCTATGTGTTTGACAACATAAGAAACTTTTTTCTGGTTTAATTAGTTTCCTATAGTAAGAGTCAAGCAATGTCTAAAACTAACAATGGGTTATCCAATTCACTTATTCTTCTGATTTGATCATAAAAATGATTCTCTTCAAGCAAACCAACCTATCCTTTGTATGAAGCTTATCGGTGGAAACCAAAATGCATTAGATTATTGATCTGCAATACATTAAAAAGTGAATGAGTCTGTCAGACAACTGCAGGACCACCCCAGCCAAGAGGCCTTGACTGAGAACAATCCTCTACTGCTCGAATGGTCCAAGGGCCATGGAGCTATTAATCACGCTCTGGTCCTGCAGTCATGGTTCATCCACCAGACTTGGTCACCTGTCTCCTTAGAAATCAAGGATACAGAGGTACGAGCCTATAGAACAGATCCTGTTCAAGTAAGGTCGTGTCTATTAAGTCTCTCAAAGTTTCCTAAGTACTAAAACTTTGTTTCTACTTCTTTCGATATGGGACTTCGTTTCGCCGTTGCGCGTATGTCAAGGAAAGGACACCTGCTTATTTTGCAACTGTTGTACTTTGGGGAGATTAGGTCCTTAGAGAACCACTTAACTGAACTTCCGATCAAACTTATAGTTCTCACCCTTCCAATTCTAGGACTAGCAGCAAATTAAATTACTGGACTTCAAATCTTGGTTTCTGTCTTTTGGTTTTTTATGTATTGCAATGACGAAACAAATGGTCTTTTCACAACAAAGTAATAGACTGCCTGACCATTGTAGTACATATCTTGTTTGAGCCGTGACAATTAGCCTAACTCACTGGCTAGGCCATTTTTTAACCATTCTGATATTAAATAGTTTTTGTATTTCATAAGGAACTGTTTCCAAGTTGTACTGCAGAATATTTCTTCAGGTGCCATCTGCTTACACGAAATGCTATCAAACTGTACCTCTTGTTTGGTTGTGCCTCCGTTTTACATCATGGTATTTATAGCTCTGTTTTGTTTTGCATCATTGGTTTTTTAAACAAAGCCATCCCTTCACACTAAAATCAATAAATCCAAGAATTTACCATATTCAACTGAATGCACACTATAATCCTGAACATTAAGAAACTAATAATATATTTAATACAAAATTTTTAAACAACTTGGATTGTAGGGAGAGATTCCTAGAGGAAATCCCCTCCAAAAATAGGCGTATGCCACTGTGCGTGACGAGCACACGGTATTCTTTAGTAAAAGGCGAAAGAATAGTTCGCTTTGTGCTCATCACATGGCTGCGTGAATTTTTTAGGTGTTACAAGTTGATTCATATCCTTGTGTTGTGATATTAGGTTTGTCATTCTCTTTGATGTGGGAGTTTAAGTCGACAAAAATGACTTCACAACTCCTCTCCCACCCCTCGTTTCCCTTTTCTCTCCCTCTCCCTCAGAGGCCACTCTCTTTCCTCTAAATTTCTATAATTAAGTTGTATAATTAAGTTATATTTGTATTCTGTACCATGTATTTGGCGACTCAGAATAGGTAATGTATACCTGTTTTGGGGACATCACAGATCGTGAGCACCAAACCCGAGGTTAGGGTACTCGGATTTGGGGGCGTCACATTTTTCAATCACGAGTGTATTATCAATTATTTATTGGGTCATTGACGACTCTTGGATTATGTTTACTTTAATGGGTTGGTCCAAAAAATCACCAGGTGGTTTTTTAGGAATAAGTCTTTCAGGGTATAGAACTTTAGGCTTATAGACTTTTTCAACCGACTCATTAAATGTAACATGATCAATTTTAGGCATAAACTCATAATTTTTAGACTCCTCAAATTCACTTGACTCAAACTGTGTAGAATTGAATACAAATTTTTTATTTTCCTAATCATTTCCACAACCATCAAGATTTTCAAAATTAACCTTAGAGTTACTAGAAAATTCACCCACCTCTTGTTCTTTTTTATGGTGACTAATCGACTTATTTGAATTTCTAGACGAGATATAGCTTGATCTGTGCTAAATTGATTTTCCATTAAAACTTTCATAGTTTTCTCTAAGGCACTAAGTCTTTCCTCTTCTTCATTTGATAATTATTGTGGATATTGAGGTTCTAAAAACGAAACGGAATATGGATATGGATATGAACTTAGATAAGGATTTTCGTAAGTTGAAAAAAATTGATTTACTTGGTGTGCATTAAAACTTTCATAGGATTCTTGATTCCAAGTAAAATTATTATTCCAACTTTAATAAGAATTCATCTTTCCACAAATCACAAAACTAATAGACAACTAACCAAAAAAGTCACACAAAAAATATAAATAAATAAGATAAAATAAAATAAAAATCTTAATTCTACGGTTAACTTAAATAAAATCTAGACAGCTCTTAACTGTTCCAAGTTACACCTTAAGGTCCACCAAATTCAAAATTAATCACATCACTAGCCAGGTAAGTGTAAGAAAGGTGATAGTCTTTCCGTGTGTACGGTGACTAATTGAATAACCACACATCCTTTAGGTGTTTATCTTTTGAACCACTTGCCTAGACACCAGTAGTTTGATTAAATTAAAATTTAGACTACTCTTAGAGTTTCTTGTCCTAATTGAGCTCGAGAGTCCTAGGGGCCAACGTCTACTTTATTTTATTAGGGCAAGGTTGTGAAATATGCAACCTTACCCTAATGGAACTCAAACTGATGGCACATGACTGATGGAACTCAAACTGATGGCGCATTGATGACTCGGATGATTTCCAGCACAATAATCACAAGTAATCGTCACATGCACTTTGACGACGTTGTGCTGCAAAAGCGTCTAACCTCCTCGAAAGTGTCTCAATCTGTGCTGATAATGCAAAAAGTGTCGCGAGTCCATCAATATCCGCTCCCCTTGGCTGAGTCATTCTCGTAAACGGCCATTGATAATTAAATTGAACCATGGATCCTGAGAAGAATGAAAAATAGAAAGAGAATTAAATTAGATAAAAATAAATAAATAAAATGTTTAAATTAAAACTAATTTGATAAAAATTAATATTGGCAAAAACTTGTTAAACTAATTCCCCGGCAACGACGCCAAAAACTTGTTGATTGATTTCGCAATCAATAAATACGTGCAAGTATACACTACCAACAAGTAATAAAGTGAAAGTAGAGTATCGTTCCCACGAGAAACTATATAATAAAAAACACCAAGTACTAGTTCTTAACCAAACTAATTTTATTTAAACAATCGATTTAATGTTGTGAATTAAAATATATAATTAAACTACTACTACTACCACTAGTTGAAAATCAGGTTATAGAAATTTAAGATCACAACCTCACTTATTGCTTCACTTATATTAAAACACTTCTTATTAATTATGCTCTGGATTGTTAATCAGGAACTTATTAGTATTTATAACCACCTTCCGATGCATCATAAACATATTAATCCAAATCCACAGTTGATAGAATTGAATCAAACACCCTAATTAACTAATTCACCATATTCCTATGTGAATTACAATTAAAAAGGATTTAAAGCACATGATCCCTTATTAGATTGCATGCGGCGTAAAGGCATATCCCTATCCTAAACACAAATCATGAATTTCAACACCATACAGAAAACACAATCACATACTATTATGATCAAATTTAAATCCATAGTTCATCTCCCGAATTCATATAGATTATCATGATAATTTCTAGTTAGACAATTAAACAATTATGTACAAGTCATAGTAGACAATCCCTAGAATAGATCACAATAATTAATAAAGAAACATACTAAAATAAGCTACGCGATAAGATCCATTGCAATCCTAAACAAGAATTTTATTTCATAATCATTGAATTAAAATCTAGAATCCACAACTGAATAAATGATAAAAGATAAAAGTAATATTATAGAAAAGAATAGAATCTGTTATCAGCAGTCTTGAGACTCCGCTTCCACTCCTGCTTTGAATCTTCAGTGTTCTTCAAGTTACTTCAATCTCCAAGTTGCTTCAATTAAGAACTATGGTTTATGAATTCCTAAATTTAATGGAGTAGATCTCTAATCTAATCTATCTAATCCCCTTTATTCTATGCCTCCCATCATGTATTTATAGGCTACAAGTCCAATTTCTAGCTTAGGAGGAAACCCAATCCAATTTAGAGTAAAAAAAAGTTTCAAAATTTGCCCCAAAACTCGTCCTAGCTTGATCAGGCCTGACCCCGGTGCCCCAGCTCTGCTCACGGTGCTGGAAAACTGTCTCTTAGGGCCCCGGCGCTGCAAATGAACTAGAAATGGGCGCCCCGACGCTGGGCCCTTTTTTGAAAATTTTCTACTCTAACATCATTTGGGAAAATGAGCATAAATTCTTCGTTCGAACTCCGATTTCGATGATTCAAGATGTTCCGAAAAGAGGAGACGTATATCTACAACTTTCATTTTTTAAGTTTTTCGAAATAATGGTCGGAGCTAGTGCTGAAATTGGCTCTGAAGTGACTTTTATGTAAATGACAAGCCAAAAATGAGAATCTAGCAACCTTTAATGTTATTGGGGCAAGGTTGTGAAAAATGCAAGTTGGGTTGTTTGTGGGCCAAGGAAGGGTGATGAAATCCCCACCTTATCTTGTTATAGGTTGAGCCCTTAATGTTAGATTACAAATGAGAATGCACAAATAAAATTAAAGCAAACTATAAACAAATAAAGTGTCCTGAAACTATAGGAATTACGAAAGAATGAGAATATTTGATATACCTCAATCCTCCAGCAATCACCATAGTTTATATTTGACAATAAAAATAAAAATAAAAATATAAACCTAAACAGAATATGCAGTACGTGAGTAAATGCATGGATCATAACATACAAGTTTACCACTAACATTTTGTTTGAAATTATAGATCATAACATACAAGAATCCAAGATTTTACCATATTCAATTGAATGCACAGTGTAATCCTGAACATTAAGAAACTAAAATTATATTTAATACTTAATTTACAAAATTATTAAACAACTTAGATTGTAAGGAGAGTTTCTTAGAGGAAATCCCCTCCAAAAATAGGTGTATGCCACTGTGCGTGACGAACACACATTATTCTTTAGTAAAAGGCGAAAGATTAGTTCGATTTGTGCTCATCACATGGTTGTATGAATTTTTTAGGTCTTACAAGTTGATCCATATCCTTGTTTTGTTATATTAGGTTTGTCACTGATCTTTGATGTGGGAGTTTAAGTCGACAAAAATGACTTGACAACTCCTCTCTCACCCCTCTTTTCCCTTTTCTCTCCCTCTCCTTCAAGGGTCACTCTCTTTCCTCTAAATTTCTACGACTTTAATCACTAATAGAAATACAATTGAGAATGACAATAAGATCAAATGGGATGAAAAAGCCAAGAGGTTTTTATAAATGAAACTGATATTTTCATATGTTAAAATAATATTTTCGCATGAGTCTCGTTCACATGAAAGTGGGACTTACTCACTATTCATGTGAAAGGAATAATGTGAAAATATCAATCTTTATATGAAAATATTAGTTCCCTTTTATAAATGGTACCATATGCAACAACAACCCAACATAGGCTTAACTTAATATACAATAATTTATTTGTCCAGAGTTCTGCATTAAATTCATTCTGGTTTCTAATTAGTTTCATGTATTAACAATTAAGAGATGTCTAAATTATAATAATATGGTAACTTGGGTGATTAATGACTGATGGAACTTAAATAGCTTGTTTACAACTTACAAGGGGCATACCCCCACCAAAAAACACACTACAAAAAAACAGGTCATTACCGCGGGCTATGCCATCGCCAATGACACTATTGTCGTCGTCAATGAGGTCATTGGCAATAGCGATGTCCGTCGCCCTTACCGTCGTCGTATGGGTCGTCGCCCCTGGCTCCCGTCACTCGCCGTCGGTAAGAGTGTCATTCCCGAAAGGGGCCATTGGCGACGGTTAACCATCGGCCATGATGTACTGACGACGGCATTGGCGACGACATTGGTGACGAACATACCGTCAGTAATGGTACTGTCAGAAAAATAAAAAACAGTCATTGTCGACGGCATAGCCATCGCCAATGACCCTCCACTCTCCGTCGCCAATGAGATTTTTAGAATTTTTTTTTAAAATTGCAAAATACCTCTGTTCATTTAAATATACATAATTATACCTGTAATAAACTAAAGAAAAATAAAGAATTCTTCACGAACGCATATCATTAACAATAATAGCTTTTGCTATATCAACCATCAAATATGTAAACAACGTAATGACTTATAGATAAAAGTCATACGATGTAAATACAAATGTAATCATAAACAATCAATATATTTAGATACATATACCATCAACCTAACTGGATACTAAACTCTAGTCTGTATAACTCAAAAGCTGTATAAATATACATATATAAAACTCAAAATATAAACATAATGGGTACTACAACCCAAGATCAGGAATGTCGGTATCATCATCGTCGTCGGTCCCACTGTCGGTACCACATACGGTCCCACCTCTGATTTGATTGTCGGTCCCACCCTCAATAGTCTCATCAGCATCAGCCCGGCGGTCATCAGCATCAGCATCGCCTGTGCCGTAGCCTCCACCCGCCGAAGTCTCATCAACAAGACCCTACAAAATTAAAATATTAAAGTCTTTACCTGAACACAAATTAAAATATCATAACTTGAACTAAATTCCTCTTGCAACAAAAGTCTTTACCTGAACACAAAGTAAGTTTTAAAACTATGAGGTCTATCTTCAAAACCAGATAAAATCCATATAAAAATATATAAACTTTCTACTCAACAATTTGGCTATACTGAGATATGTTATGACAACAAAGGGAATTAAAGTTTATCTACCATGTAAAGAACTGGAACTAGCTTATGAGAACGTTACCAAAGTCATTAAGAGACATAACAAATTCGTAAAGGGATCTCTCATCATTGTCACCTGTTAACGTCAAAATCTACCCCAATCCTAGTCCCAACCCACTTACTGTTTGAGTTTAAACAAGACACACACCCAGCCAACCCTACCCCCTTAACAACTCCTTAACTGAGTGGATAAATAATCAAGAAAACATTTGATTGCAGGCCTTGAATTTGAAACAAATGATAAACACTAAACAACTCAACATAAGCAAATATAGCAACTAAAATACATACAGAGACCAAATTTCGTACATCGAAAGGCAATGGCAGTGAGAGTGGCGACTAAGAAATGGAAATAATAGAGAGATGTAGGAACGGTACCTCTAGAAGCTCAGCAATACGCCTCTCCACACACACATATAGTGGGAACAGAGACGATGAAATAGCGAGCGAGAAGTGGGTAATCAACTGCCGACCGGGAAATGAAACGGGCGAGATGATGAAGGTGAAATGATGATGGATGGGGTGACAATCAATTCGGCAATCAATTGAAAGTAATGGCAAATCAATGGCGAGAAGTGGGAAACTAAGAGGGAAAAATCAAAAATAGAGAGGGAATAGAGTTATAGTCGTTGCCGTCGTGGGTGGGGCTAAAAAATAGAATGTCATTCTCGACGGCATTGTCGTCGCCCTTAACCTCGTCGATAATGACTCATTAGCGACGGCATCCCCATCGTCATTAATTCTAGTCCTCCGTCGCTAGTGACTTTTCCCACCCCCGCGAAATTTTCCCACCAAATAATACCTCATTGCCGATAGGACTCATTCGTGACGGCTAGACCGTCGACATTAATTGACCTTATTATCAATGGAAACACTGCCATTGGCGATGCCCCCTTCGGCATTGACCCTTTTTTTGTAGTGACAAAAATACCAGAGTGCACTGATTTGTCTAGACAAGTTGTACAAAGTTGACCGACTTATACTAGAGAGCGATACAACTTATAGTTTTAGAAACCCTAAGAAAATCAACACCCTCAAAAGAGCTTAAGTTACATTTTATAAGAATAAGTTCAACTATGAAATTGACATATTAGAATTGGCTATTCCAATATATTCGACACATTATTACGAATCTAAGCCTGATAAGCATGTTAGCTTATTACTTTTTTCAGCAGCAAGCTAGTTGGGGTCTAACTACTCCCTAACCCCTAACTTAGGTTGGGGCAAAAACAGTGGATTCAAACCTGTCTAATAAGTTAGGGTGAAAAATCGAGTTCCATACCTCTCTAATGAGAAGGTCCTGCAAATGATTAAAAGTTTAACGCTGTTAAAGAGAAGAAAATCCTATTCCTATTCATTTAGGGTTCCGTGTAAATAAATGTCTCTCTAAGCAGTTTACATTATGGGGAAAAACTCGGGTTCCAAAAATAGAGTGAAAACTCGGGTTCCAAACCTTTCTAATAAGGTCTTGCACTTGACTAAAAATCTAACACTGTTCAGGAGATGAAAAGCTTATTTCTATTCATTTAGGGTTTTATGTAAATAAATGTCTTTAAATAGTTTATATTAAGGGTGACGATCATGTCGTGTTAAGCGAATTTGTGTCATGTCGAAACACATATACACATGCTTATAACACAAACCCGTTTAATCGACGGACAAGACAAATTTTCTAACTCAAACTCGAGTAATTATGTTTCAAGCATGTTAGTGGTTTAATTATTGTGAGTTATTCCACATCCATGATAATTATTGTTATTCGCACTTAGTGCAAGTCTCATATGTTTATCGGGTATGAAATGTTGATCACCTTCATTACCAAAGTATTTGTTCGTGGTGTTAACCACTCAGCGTTATTGATTCAGTTATTCATTTCTTGAAATTTGATTCTCAATCTTTCACAATTATTATATATTGTTAAAAATTCAGAAAGCTATATTTTATTCTTCAATCATGATATATCTTTATTGTATTTAAACTTGTTGAGCAAAGTAGTTGCTCACCCTTGCTATATCATGATAATATTTCAGTTAAAGCCCGAGAGTTTGAAAAAGGATAAAGTAAAAGGTAAAGTTGGAGAATAGTTCCATATAAACTGTTTAACTATTACAGTTATCTTATGTAGAATGATTATGTAAACCTTTTTAATTATTAAGGTATATATTGATTTAATATTGTAGACCTTGAGAAATGTTGTAAAATAATTTGAAATGAATAATGTATGTTTATATATTCTGCGTTAGTTATAGAATGTGTAAGAAGATGTTGTATCGTGATGCACTAGGTCCGAGGTTCAAGGGAACCAAATTTGGGAGTGCTACAGTTGGTTTTAGAGCTGTAGGTTATAAACCTTAGGTAGGAGTATCTTAGGCTATAACCGTAGAGATGAGGATATGAAATAAACTCAAATAGAGTTTAAAGTGCTAAGAGATGAATTTGAAAATTTCATTATTAATTAAAAGAGAAGATAGAAAAGATTTAAAGAAGAATCTCGAGGAGTTATAAAGATAAGAATCCGGAGTTACTGGACTCTGATAATAAAAAGAAGATATGTTATTTTAAGAATAAAGTATGTTGAATTGGACATTCAATATACTATATTGGGTATATAGTATGATGAATTGGAATTCAATATGTTGAAAAGGGGAATACAGTTTGTTGTATCAGTATATAGTTTGTTGTATTCGTAAACAATTTGCTATATTAATATACAGTTTGCTGTTTAGATATTTCAGCTTGTTGTATTGTGCTGGAAAATAGCAAGCTGTATGGACAATCTAGGTTGCTGGATTGGTATTCGGTTTATTAGATTATAAAGAAGAACTTATAAAATGAAAGATTAAGTATTTAATCATAATTTATATGATAAAGAGTTGTTATAGAACAATGTAAAGATTTCGGTTTTGAGAATAGATAAATGCATGTTTAAGATTTTAAATAATCTAGTTTATCAATTAAATTATTGATAAATAAATGAAATAATCTAGATAAAGTTATAATAACATATGATATGTTAAACGATTAGAATGATATAGCCTGACGCTATAAAAAGGATGTACTATGAAATTATAAGATGTAAACTCGAAAAGAGTTGTAGATGATGAAATATGAATTAAAAAAATTCGTATTGAGAAAAAAGAAAGTTAGGATTATGTGGTATTTCAACTGAGGACTCATTTGATAGCTGAGTTGTATAAGCCTTTGTATGGGCAGGGGTTTTATGCTTGGTCTAACGACTACTCATTTTATAACATTGATAATCATTGAAATGATGGTGTCACGCTATCAATATACATATGCAGAAAAGGTGATTCTTTTCTTATATTTATATTTGATAATTAGAGAATATAATATTATGTGTGAGTTCTTAAAACTCATGCTTATGGTAAGTTTGTGACTCAAAATCGTATGGTATATTTTTGAACCCCTAAGCATATGGACAACTCGTGATTAGTTCTTGGACTACGTATTGCTAGGACAAGTTCCTAAACTCATATTATTGTGGTAAGTTCCTCAACTCATAACGTGTGGTATAGAAAGTTGTGAATTGAGAACTGAGGATTTTCAATATAGTAAGCTTTAAGGATGATAGAAAAAGATAGAATTATTAAGCAATGAAGCATTGGAGAAAATTGGAGTTGATAAAGGAAGCATAGGTATTCCAAATCTTCTAACTATGCTAGATTTCAAATATATTGACATCTTGCTAATAAAAACATTTTTGAAAAATATTGGGTTGGATTATGGAATCAATGAGTTTTAAAAGTTAAATTATTTTTATGTCTATGCATGCTAATTATTTCGGCAAGACAAAAATAATTTGAAAATATCAAAATTAATGTTTCTTATATATCATTAATGCATTTAGTGCATATATGATAAAATGATGGAGTCATTAATGTAGATTGACCTAGTGTTGGATGTGATCTAATGATCGTCAGCCCACTATGATATTTTATAGTATGGCAAAGTCACAAAATGACAAAATACTCAACGGACTGTAAATACAGTACGGTATCATGACTTCATAAAATGATTTTCAAAATTTTGAAATATTTAACGATAAGATAATGCTAATTGAGTTGGCCAGACAAATGTTTCGATTGATAATGCTAATAAAATAGACATATGATAAGTGAGTTTTATACCCATGAATTGAGTGCATTTGAGCTTAATCTTTTAGATGTTTTTAAATGTTTATGTCTATTCATGCATGTTTTATATTGTTTTGTAGGAATTGGGACAAAAGTTACTTTGATCGACGTTTAGGGTTGCTAGATTATCATTTTCGGCTTGTCATTTACATAACAACCACTTCAGAGCCAATTTCAACACTGGTCCGACCCTTATTTCGAAAAAAAAAATCAAAGAATGAAATATATATATATACGTCTCCTCTTTCTGGAACATCTTGAATCATAGAAATCAGGAGTTCAAACGAAGAAGTTATACCCATTTTCCCAAATGACGTCAGAGTAGAAAATTTTCAAAAAAGGGCCCAGCGTCGAGGCGCCCATTTCTAGTTCATTTGTAGCGCTGGGGCCCTAAGAGGCAGTTTTCCAGCACCGTGAGCAGCGCTGGGGCACTGGGGTCGAGCCTGATCAAGTTGGGACGCATTTTGGGGCGAATTTTGATATTTTTTTTACTCTAAATTGGATTGGGTTTCCTCATAAGCTAGAAATTGGACTTTAGCCTATAAATACATGATGGGAGGCATAGAATAAGGGGGATTAGATAGATTAGATTAGAGATCTACTCCATTAGATTTAGGAATTTATAAACCATAGTTCTTAATTAACCATTGGAGATTGAAGCAACTTGAAGAACACTGAAGATTCAAAGCAGGAGTGGAAGAGGAGTCTCAAGACGGCTGACAACAAATTATATTCTCTTTTCTAATCGTACTTTAATCTTTTATCGTCTATTCAGTTGTGGATTCTAGATTTTAATTCAATGATTATGAAATAAAATTCTTGTTTAGGATTGCAACGGATCTTATTGCATAGCTTATTTTAGTATGTTTCTTTATTAATTATTGTGATCTATTCTAGGGATTGTCTACTATGACTTGTGCATAATTGTTTAATTGTCTAATTAGCAATTATCATGATAATCTATATGAATTCGGGAGATGAACTATAGATTTAAATCTGATCATAATAGTATGTGATTGTGTTTTCTGCATGGTATTAGAATTCATGATTTGTGTTTAGGATAGGGATATGCCTTTACGCCGCATGCAATCTAATAAGGGAACATGTGCTTTAAATCCTTTTTAATTGTAATTCACATAGGAATATGATGAATTAGTTAAATAGGGTGTTTGATTCAATTCTATCAACTGCTGATTTGGATTAATATGTTTGTGATGCATCGGAAGGTGGTTATAAATACTAATAATTTCCTAATTAACAATCCAGAGCATAATTAATAAGAAGTGTTTTAATATAAGTGAAGCAATAAGTGAAGTTGTGATCTTAAATTTCTATAACCTGATTTTCAACTAGTGGTAGTAGTAGTTTAATTATATATTTTAATTCACAACATTAAATCGATTGTTTAAATAAAATTAGTTTGGTTAAGAACTAGTACTTGATGATTTTTTATTAAATAATTTCTCGTGGGAACGATACTCTACTTTCACTTTATTACTTGTTGGCAATGTATACTTACACGTATTTATTGATTATGAAATCAATCAACAAGTTTTTGGCGCCGTTGCCGGGGAATTAGTTTAACAAGTTTTTGCCAATATTAATTTTTATCAAATTAGTTTTAATTTAAACGTTTTATTTATTTATTTTTATATAATTTAATTCTCTTTCTATTTTTCATTC
Source organism: Panax japonicus (assembly GCA_020205505.1). Classification (NCBI taxonomy): domain Eukaryota; kingdom Viridiplantae; phylum Streptophyta; class Magnoliopsida; order Apiales; family Araliaceae; genus Panax; species Panax japonicus. The sequence continues at coordinate 10,386,784 of CM035113.1, forward strand.
TTTTCAGGTACCATGGTTGAATTTAATTATCAATGGCCGTATACGAGAATGACTCAGCCAAGGGGAGCGGAGAATAATGGACTCACGACACTTTTTGCATTATCAGCACAGATTGAGACACTTTTGAGGAGGTTAGACGCTTTTGCAGCACAACGTCGTCAAAGTGTGGCGATTACTTGTGATTATTGTGCTGAAATCATTTGAGTTATCAATGCGCCATCAGTTTGAGTTCCATCAGTCATGCGCCATCAGTTTGAGTTCCATTAGGGCAAGGTTGCATTTTGCACAACCTTGCCCTAATAAAATAAAGTAGACCTTGGCCCCTAGGACTCTCGAGCTCAATTAGAATAAGAAACTCTAAGAGTAGTCTAAATTTTAAATTAATCAAACTACTGGTGTCTAGACAAGTGGTTCAAAAGATAAACGCCTAAAGGATGTGTGGTTATTCAATTAGTCACCGTACCCACGGAGAGACTATCACCTTTCTTACACTTACCTGACTAGTGATGTGATTAATTTTGAATTTGGTGGACCTTAAGGTGTAACTTGGAACAGTTAGGAGTTGTCTAGATTTTATTTAAGTTAACCATAGAATTAAGATTTTTATTTTATTTTATCTTATTTATTTATATTTTTTATGTGACTTTTGTGGTTAGTTGTCTATTTGTTTTGTGATTTGTGGAAAGATGGATTCTTATTAAAGTTGGAATAATAATTTTACTTGGAATCAAGAACCCTATGAAAGTTTTAATGCACACCAAGTAAATCAATTTTTTTCAACTTATGAAAATCCTTATCTAAGTTCATATCCATATCCATATTCCTGTTTCGTTTTTAGAACCTCAATATCAACAATAATTATCAAATGAATAAGAGGAAAGACTTAGTGCCTTAGAGAAAAACTATGAAAGTTTTAATGGAGAATCAATTTAGTACAGATCAAGCTATATCTCGTCTAGAAATTCAAGTAAGTCGAGTAGTCACCATAAAAAAGAACAAGAGGTGGGTGAATTTTCTAGTAACTCTAAGGTTAATTTTGAAAATCTTGATGGTTGTGGAAATGATTAGGAAAATAAAAAATTTGTATTCAATTCTACACAGTTTGAGTCAAGTGAATTTGAGGGGTCTAAAAATTATGAGTTTATGCCTAAAATTGATCATGTTACATTTAATGAGTCGGTTGAAAAAGTCTATAAGCCTAAAGTTCCATACCCTGAAAGACTTATTCCTAAAAAACCACCTGGTGATTTTTTGGACCAACCAATTAAAGTAAACATAATCCAAGAGTCGTCAATGACCCAAGAAATAATTGAAAATATACTCTTGATTGAAAAATGTGACGCCCCCAAATCTGGGTTCCCTAACCTCGTGTTTGGTGCTCACGATCTGTGACGTCCCCAAAACAGGTATACATTACCTATTCTGAGTCGCCAAATATATGGTACAGAATACAAATACAACTTAATTATACAACTGTCTTGCAAAGTACGACAAAACATAAGCTATGAGTTTTAATACAAATATTATCGTCTAGACAATATACAAACTCAAATTCAATATTATTACATTTATTTTCCCACTATTTCACGGAATAGTGAGGACTACTAATGCTATCATCTGGTCCGTCACTCCGTTCCCCAACTAGTCCCTACTACGTTCTCATTTCCTGAAAAAAACAATGAATGTAAAAGGGTGAGCTCAACTAGCACAGTAGGAAATATTATGACTAAGATAATGCAGAATATATTATCGTTAGCCTTTAACAGTGTTAAACTGATATAATATAACAACCATCAAGTTTAACTGCAGCGGAATAAGCAATCCATTAAAAAAGTCTAGTAGCGAATAAAATCTAATATCTTTTATGATTTAAAAGGTTTTTCATCACTTTTATCGTTGGGACTCAGCTTAATAAATAATCCACATCATCGAATCACCTTTGCACTACGGCCAAGGATATTCTTTAGTATCACGACCACAATTATCCATGCACTACGGGCCAAGAATATTTGTGTATTCATTAATGGTCATGATCATGCCAACAACTGTTCATCAATACACTACGGGCCAATGAGGACTTTTACCACATCATTTGTAACATTACGGTTATGATTACACTGAATAATCTCTGGTCATAATCATACCAAGTCCATCTATGCACTACAGGCCACAGATGACTTTCAACAAAATATAAACATGAGGATGATGACAATGATATAAGAATTCAATAAAACAAGTTCAAGAATTATTTTATCCAGGAATCAATAACGTCCAAATTGTCAACATGATACTGCTTTCTGGAGTAAAATTCAAGAATGCTCAGAAGAATATTTTAATTAAAAGATACTGGATGAAGTGCAAATATCAAGGATATTCCACTAATTTCATGGAGTATAGAAGTCAAAACTTTAACCAACTGAGTATAATAAAGAATGGAATAACAAAAGAAATCACCAGGCATGTGATAGACCGCACAGGCAGGTTATTCCAACAGAATAATAAATAACGGAATCAGGCCCGGCATAAAACGCACAGACAAGATTTCTAACAGAATAATAAAGACGGAATCAGGTCCGGTGTAAAACGCACAGACATGATATTCCAACAGAATAATAAAGACGGAACCAGGTCCAGCGTAGAACGCACAGACAGGATATTCCAACATAATGATAAATAATGGAACCAGGTCCAACGTAGAACGCACAGACAGGATGTTCTAACAGAATGATAAATAATGGAACCAGGTCCGGCGTAAACGCACAAATAGGATGTTCCAACAGAATGATAAATAATGGAATAATAGAAGAATTTCACCAAGTATAGGGTAGCCCGCGTATACAGGTTATTTCAATAGAATAATAAAGAATGGAATAACAGAAGTTCTCTTCATGGATAAGAAAGAAATAATACTCCCTACCTTAGAAATACTGGATACTGGAATAGTGAGGTAGCAGAATTCTCTTCTTTCTCTCTATAATTTCTATCTATAATAATCGCTCTAAAGCTTTTGTGAATTAGTGAGAAATGAAGGAAGAATGGGCTTCTATTTATAGTTTCAATAATTGCACGTTTTGGGGCTCGAAAAATTATAGTACAATACCTCCAACTTTTCTTTTATTTTTAATTTAGTCCTGCAAATATTATCAAACTTGCACCACCTCCCCTAATAGTAAATAATGTGATTCAATAGTACATACATGTGAATAAATAGTTATATAAGCATGTGAATTAGTAGTAATTAATTACTCATTTATCCGATAAATTACCCGATTTATCAATATAACCCCTAGACATCAATTATCATTGGAATAGATGTCGATTTCCACTAACACTAATAATCCCAACACAATGGAACTATCAAAATTCTTTTTTAATCAACACAACTTATTCATCATTAATATTATAACTCATAATATTTAACAACCAGGTCGTTCTCAGGAAAGAGGGGGCTTTTCGATAAGGATTTCTCCTTATTGGCGCGCAATTAGGTGACCAAACCTCTCATTGACAGAACTTCTAGACATTGTCAATATTACAAATAATAATATGAATAACTTTGTCATCTCAATTATTGATTTAATAATATAATATATTATACAAATGATACTGTGATAATAATTGAATCAATAATATGAGAGATATGATGCAGCAATTACTGTAGCAATAATCGAGTATAACTGAGTGACTTCTCACGTAAGCATCAATAATCAATACCGTGTGCTACTATGCAACCACGCATATTACTGTACTTTTAACACCTGAGTGTTTCAACAGTTAACGGTAAAACTTCCGCCGTTATTTTTATAAAGTATTTTTGTCGTTTTCTCAATCCGACAATAATTCCGTTGTGGGGGTCCACCAATGATTGTGCCGTAGTATGAATATTCCCTGTTAAAACGAATATTCCCCGACCAATCGAATATTATATAACAACTTGTGTACTTTGCAAAAATTATAAATATTACCCACAACTATAACATTATATCAAATCGACACCATAATATTCAAAAATATATTTCGAGAAAATTTAATCTTTATTCAAAAAGTTGGGGTCTTACAACCTCCCCTTCTTATAAAATTTCGTCCTCGAAATTAGGGTGCGTACCTGGTATGTCGAAGAGGTAAGGATATCTTGATTTCATCTCATATTCTAACTCCTAGGTCATTTCTTCTACATCGTGATTTCTCCACAAAACTTTGACTTGAGTTATAACCTTGGAGCGTAGAATATGATCCTTTTTATCCAAGATTTTAACAGGTAACTCTTCATACGTTAAATCTTCCTCTATCTCGTCTGGTTCTAATTCAATAATGTGGTTCGGGTCTTTCACATATTTACGTAACATAGATATATGAAAAACGTTATGAACACGAGACATACATGGAGGTAAAGCAAGTCTATACGCCACAGTTCCTACTCGATCGAGGATTAAAAATGGGCCAATGAATCGAGGGTTGAGCTTTCCTCTCTTTCCAAATCTCGTAACTCCCTTCCATGGAGCAACACGTAATAACACATGATCTCCAATATCGAATTCCACGTCCTTTCGATGAAGATCATCATAACTCTTTTGTCGATCTTGTAAGGTTTTTATATGTTGTCGGATCGTTTGAATCTTTTCCGTAGTCATACGTACCAACTTCGGTCCCAACAACGTTGATTCACCCACCTCATCCCAGCATACTAGAGAACGACACTTTCTTCCATACAACGCCTCAAATGGAGCCATGCCAATACTTGCTTGATAACTGTTGTTGTAGGAAAACTCCACCAATGATAGGAACTTATCCCAACTTCCCTTGAAGTCAAGGACACAGAGTCTTAATAGATCTTTAAAAGTTTGAATGTTCCTCTCCGACTATCCGTCCGTCTGAGGATGATATGCCGAGCTAAATCGTAAATCTGTGCCCATAGCTTTTCGCAAACTAACCCAAAATCTTGAAGTGAATCTTGGGTCTCGATCAGAAACTATGGATACTGGCATACCATGCAGTCTTACAATCTCGTTTATATACATACGAGCAAGACATTCAAGTGTATAAGTTTCTCGTATATGTAGGAAATGAGCAGACTTGGTCAATCTATCAACAATGACCCAAATTGCATCTATGCCTTGAGAAACCTTGGGAAGACCAGTACCGAAATCCATGGTAATATGTTCCCACTTCCATTCTGGAATTTCAAATGGTTGCAATGGACCTTTTGGTACTTGATGCTCCGCCTTGACTCGTTGACAAGTTAAACACCTTGAGATAAATTCTGCTATCTCTCTCTTCATATTGCTCCACCAAAATGTATGTCGAAGATCATGATACATTTTGGTACTCCCAGGATGGATTGAAAATGGTGTGTTATGTGCCTCCATCATGATTTTATACTTTAAATCAGGGTTGTTAGGAACATAAAGTCTAGAGTTGACTTAAAGTATTCCTTCTTCATCGATTCTTACTTCCAGCATAGCACCTTCTTGTACTTTCTTCCTCATACGCATCAGCTCCAGGTCTGTAGCATGAGCAGCTTTAACTTTATCGATTAAAGTCGGTTCTACTCGTATATTCGCCATCATCACATGGGTCCCTGGAGTCTTTATCTCTAACTCCATCCTTTGCAAGTCATACAAAATGGGCATTTGCGTTGACAATATTACACTCGTACCCGCATATGATCTTCTACTCAGCGCATCAGCTACTACGTTCATTTTTCCATGGGGTATTGAATAGTATGATCATAATCTTTCAACAGTTCGAGCCAACATCGTTGCCGCATGTTGAGTTCCTTTTGAGTGAAGAAATATTTGAGGCTTTTATGATCCGTATAGATCTCCACTTTCTCCCCATACATGTAATGCCTCCAATTTTTAAGCACAAAAATGACAGTTGCCAACTCTAGATCATGAGTAGGATAATTCCTCTCATATTCTTTGAGTTGTCGTGAGGCATATGCTATGACTTTTCTATGTTGCATGAGAACACACCCTAACCCTTTGCCTGAAGCATCACTGTAGATGACAAATCCCTCCGAGCCAGGTGGTATTGTCAGAACAGGTGTTGAAATGAGTCTCCTCTTGAGTTCTTGAAAACCCTTCTCACATTCCACGCTCCAACCAAATTTTGTATCTTTTCGACTCAGCTGAGTTAATGGAGTAGCGATTCGAGAAAACCCTTCTACGAATCACCGATAATAACCGGCTAAGCCGAGAAAGCTACGTACTTCGGTCACTGATTTAGGTTGCTCCCAACTTTGAATTGCTTTAATCTTTGCGGGTCAACAGATATCCCATGATTTGATATCACGTGCCCAAGGAATGCAACTTCCTCAAGCCAAAACTCGCATTTCTTCAACTTGGCATATAGCTTGTTTTCACGAAGCTTTTGGAGTATCAGTCTTAAGTGTTGCTCATGATCTTCACGACTTTTGGAATATATGAGGATGTCATCAATAAAGACGACCACAAAATGATCCAAATATTCCTTGAATACTCAGTTCATCATATCCATGAAGGCAGCAGGAGCATTAGTCAATCCAAAGGACATGACTAGGAATTCATAATGCCCGTACTGAGTTCTGAAAGCCGTCTTTGGAATGTCATCGGTTCTAATCTTCAATTGATGATATCCTGAACGAAGATCAATCTTTGAAAAGAATTTGGCGCCTTGCAACTGGTCAAACAGGTCATCAATACATGGAAATGGGTACCTATTTTTGATGGTGACATGATTCAACTCCCGATAATCAATACAAAGTCGCATACTCCCATCTTTATTCTTCATGAATAGAATAGGAGCACCCCAAGGAGACATACTAGAACGAATGAAACCAATGTCTAATAATTCCTACAACTGGGTCTTTAACTCCTGAAGTTAAATAGGAGCCATTCGATATAGGGCTTTGGAAATGGGTTTTGTACCGGGTTCAAGGTCGATACAAAATTCAATTTCATGCTCTGGGGGTAGGCCAGGAAGTTCTTCGGGAAATACGTCGGGAAATTTATTAACAACAAAAATATCATTCAGAACTGACGTATTTTTGTTTAGATCCGCGACATGAGCTAAGAAAGCTTGACATCCATTTTTCAATAAACGAATAGCTTTATGGCTTGAAATGACATTGATTGATTTTAATGGTTTAGTTGTTTGAATTCGCATAATAGGTTGGTTAGGAATATGAAAGCTAACAACCTTACGAAACACAATCAATTTTTGCATGATGAGTAGTTAACCAATCAATCCCTAGAATCACATTAAATGCAAGTATTTTCAATGAAATAAGATCGACAGGTAATGTGAGGGTACCAATTTGAACCAAACAAGACTTATAAACAGCGGATGTAATGAAGGTTTCTCTCAACAGAGTTTCAACAGATAAGTTAAAGTCTAATTTCTCTGAAGTCAAATTTAATCGTTAAGCGCAAGTAGGAGAAATAAAAGAATGGGTAGAACCGGTATCAAATAAGGTATAGACTTAGCTAGAGTTTATGATAAGCTTACCCGTGATGACCTCGTTCGGGTTCCTTGCTTTCTCAGAGGTCACAACAAATGCTCTCCCTTGCACCACCGGCTTTAACTTTTCTGGGACTGCCTTTGGTGCCTCCATCCTAGTTGAACTTGTCTTCGGTGAACGACAAAATTGGGCTAGCTGACCTTCTCTTCCACAATTATAACACGCTTTCGATGGCATCACGCAGTTTAGACTGATATGTCACTCCCCTCCGCATTTGAAGCATATGATAGCTGGTCGTTCTCCTTAACCACGGTTGCTGGTACTGACGTCTTTATATCATTGTTGAATCTCCTTTTCTTGAAATATCCATTTTTACTGTCTTGGCCATGATTTGCACCGAAGTGGTTACCATTTCTGGCATATTGATTCCCTCCACGTTTGTTGTCACCGCTTCGATGAATGATACCACTGGTATTTTCATGCTGCCGAATGCTTTCTCTTGGTTGCGTTGACTCGTTACCGCGCTCCAATAACTGAGCCCTATTTACAATATCTGAGTACAAACACAGTTTATGAGAAATAAGATATTGACGTATCTTTAGTTTTAAACCTCTTAAAAACATTCGTGTCATTCGCTCCTCATTATCGACCAAATGGGATGCAAATTGGGATAACTCCGCAAATTTAGCCTCGTATTATGACACGGTCATATTGTTTTGCTCCAATTTGATAAACTCCACCTCTTTCATGTGACGAATACTTTTGGGAAAGTACTTGTTGTTGAATAGCTCTTGGAACTTCTCCCAAGACATCTTGAGTACGTCAGGCTGGGTACGTTTTACAGATTCCCACCAGTAATCTACCTCTTCACACAACATGAAGGTGGCGAAGGGAATCTTTTGCTTCTTGGAGCATCCCAAGACATAAAATATCTTGGTGATCTTCTTTATCCACGCTTCCGCCTTAAGTGGTTTTGGCTCTCCAATAAACTCGGGTGGTTCCAGCTCCTTGAACTGTTTAGCGGTGACCGTTTGAGAGTTTCCAGTGTTTCCACCTGCATTTTAAACAGGAGCCGCTCTCGCCTGATGTTGCATGAATTGCATAAAGCCTCTGAACATTCCATCGTTCATCATTTGGTCAATGTTGTTATTTGCATGAGGATTGTCGCCTTCTTGATGTACATTATTCTGATTGTTGATCTGTGGAGACTCAACGGTCTCATGTGCCCCATTGCTATTCTCAATATTCTCGGATGCCATTTTCAAATACTGCCACAAAACAAGGGTTAATTGACATGTAACATATTATCTCTATACTCTGACCAACCAATTAAATACCAAAAAATTTAGGTAGGTCATACTAGCAAAGGAATTCTCCGTCTCTCCCCTCCTAGTTCTAGTCTCACATCTTAGCCATTATCATATCCCTAAGCTTTGATACCAACTGTGACGCCCCCAAAACAGGTATACATCACCTATTCTGAGTTGCCAAATATATGGTACAGAATACAAATACAACTTAATTATACAACTGTCGTGCAAAGTACGACAAAACATAAGCTGTGAGTTTTAATACAAATATTGTCGTCAAGACAATATACAAACTCAAATTCAATATTATTACATTTATTTTCCCACTATTTCACGGAATAGTGAGGACTAATAATGCTATCATCTGGTCCGTCACTCCGTTCCCCGACTAGTCCATGCTACGTTCTCATTTCCTGAAGAGAACAATGAAATTAAAAGGGTGAGCTCAACTAGCCCAGTAGGGAATATTATGACTAAGATAATGCAGAATATATTATCATTAGCCTTCAACAGTGTTAAACCGATATAATATAACAACCATCAAGTTTAACTGCAGCGGAACAAGCAATCCATTAAAAGAGTCGAGTAGAGAATAAAATCTACTATCTTTTATGATTTAAAAGATTTTTCATCACTTTTATCGCTGGGATTCATTTTAATAAATAATTCTCATCATCGAATCACCCCTGCACTATGGCTAATGATATTCTTTAGTATCACGACCACAATTATCCATGCACTACGAGCCAAGAATATTTGTGTATTCATTAATGGTCATGATCATGCCAACAACTGTCCATCAATGCACTACGGGCCAATGAGAACTTTTACCACATCATTTGTAACGTTACAGTTATGATTACACTGAATAATCTCTAATCATAATCATACCAAGTCCATCTATGCACTACAGGCCACAGATGACTTTCAACAAAATATAAACATGAGGATGATGACAATGATATAAGAATTCAATAAAACAAGTTCAAGAATTACTTTATACAGGAATCAATAACGTCCAAATTGTCAACATGATACTGCTTTGTGGAGTAAAATTCAAGAATGCTCAGAAGAATATTTCAATGAAAAAATACTGGATGAAGCGCAAATATCAAGGATATTCCACTAATTTCATGGAGTATAGAAGTCAAAACTTTAACCAACTGAGTATAATAAACAATGGAATAACAAAAGAAATCACCAGGCATGCGATAGACCGTACATGCAGGTTATTCTAACAGAATAATAAATAATGGAATCAGACCCGACGTAAAACGCACAGACAGGATATTCTAATAGAATAATAAAGACAGAATCAGGTCTGGCGTAAAATGCACAGACAGGATATTCCAACAGAATAATAAAGACGGAATCAGGTCTGGCGTAGAATGCACAGACATGATGTTCCAACAGAATGATAAATAATGGAACCAGGTCTGGCGTAGAACGCACATACAGGATGTTCCAACAGAATGATAAATAATAGAACCAGGTCCAGCGTAAACGTACAAACAGGATGTTCCAACAGAATGATAAAGAATGGAATAATAGAAGAATTTCACCAAGTATAGGGTAGCCCGCGTATACAGGTTATTCCAATAGAATAATAAAGAATGGAATAACAGAAGTTCTCTTCATAGATAAGAAAGAAATAATACTCTCTACGTTGGAAAAATTGGATACTGGGATAGTGAGGTAGCAGACTTCTCTTCTTCTTTCTCTCTATAATTTTTCTCTATAATAATCGCTCTAAAGCTTTTGTGAATTAGTGAGAAATGAAGGAAGAATGAGCTTCTATTTATAGAAAAATATAGTTTCAATAATTGCACGTTTTGGGGCTCAAAAAATTACAGTACAATACCTCCAACTTTTCTTTCATTTTTAATTTAGTCCTGCAAGTATTATCAAACTTGCACCACCTCCCCTAATAGTAAATAATGTGATTCAATAGTACATACATGTGAACAAATAGTTATATAAGCATGTGAATTAGTAGCAATTAATTACTCATTTATCCGATAAATTACCTGATTTATCAATATAACCCCTAGACATTAATTATCATCGGAATATATGTCGATTTCCACTAACACTAATAATCCCAACACAATGGAACTATCAAAATTCATTTTTAATCAACACAACTTATTCATCATTAATATTATAACTCACAATATTTAACAACCAGGTCGTTCCCAGGAAAGAGGAGGCTTTCCGATAAGGATTTCTCCTTATTGGCGCGCAATTAGGTGACCAAACCTCTCCTTGACAGAACTTCTAGACATTGTAAATATTGCAAATAATAATATGAATAACTTTGTCGTCTCAATTATTAATTTAATAATATAATATATTATGCAAATGATACTGTGATAATAATTGAATCAATAATATGAGAGATATGATGCAGCAATTACTGTAGCAATAATTGAGTATAACTGAGTGACTTCTCATGTAAGCATCAATAATCAATACCGTGTGCTACTATGCAACCACGCATATTACTGTAATTTTAACACCGGGTGTTTCAACAGTTAACGGTAAAACTTTCGCCGTTATTTTCATAAAGTATTTTTGTCGTTTTCTCAATCCAACAATAATTCCGTTGTGGGGGGTCCACCAATGATTGTGCCATTGTACGAATATTTCCTGTTAAAACGAATATTCTCCGACTAATCGAATATTATATAACAACTTGCGTACTTTGCAAAATTTGTAAATATTACCCACAACTATAACATTTTATCAAATCCACACCATAATATTCAAAAATATATTTCGAGAAAATTTAATCTTTATTCAAAAAGTTGGGGTCTTACACTATCCATCATATCTATCACATCTAACTACTCATTCATTAATGAAGAACATCATTCATAATATTCCTTAATACAACTTAAAACAAATATCACAGGTTAACTAACATTGACATAACTTACATACCCTTATTTAGCCAAAAGGTTTACATAAATAATTACGTAATAAAACATAACCATTAAAATTTGACACTAACTACTCTTGAACCTTGCCTTTGCCTTTGTCCCTGTTATAACCTTCTGCTACATCAGCAATAGCCGAAATGTTTTATTTAAGCAAGGGTGAGGAACGAGTTTGCCCAGCAAGTTAAAATATACAATAAATGATATATATCATGAATAGAAGAGTCTAGCTTCTATAGAACTTCAATAATAAACAAAAGATTTCAAAGTAGCTGAATAATAATACCCAGATTTCATGCTGAGTGATCACCAAAGGATCATGAACTAATAGAGGAATCATTTAGTTATTAAAACTAAATTTTCACAAGAATATAAATTAGTTATAAAAACTAAATTATACTCTTCTGCAAGTACCTGGAGCGGCCAACTCCTTTGTGCACTATATTATGCATAATACTCAATAATAGCGCATAGGTCGATTTACGACATTAAAATTTGTTCATCTCAGTCTTACATCACGAGTCCGTACCACAACAATATGGTTTTGATTACTTTCAAAGAAATACTATGATTTCAATAATTAATAACAATACTAATCTAGCCAAAACCAATGGCATAGATCTTCCAATAACAATTCAGTTCATAATTAATAGAACATTTCATGCTTTAACAAATATTAGTCTTGCCAAAACAATTAGCTGAGACATGATTTATAAATAGTTCAAATAATAGAACAAGAATCAATTGCACTACGTGCGAATTTCAACAATCATTATAGATGTGAATAACTATCAATAATTATTCACTACCATGCTTGAAAAATAGTAACTCAAGTTGAGTTAGGAACTTACCTGATTTGTTGACTACTGCTACGCAATTTAAGTTAACTTCTTATGTAATACCTATCATTAATAAGATTGGTCTTTTAATCAGCATATCATACTTTGTATCATAGTACAATTACTTTATCAATCAATTATCTAACACTAAATCACATAATTAAATATTAGATAACACCTTACAATACTAGTATTATTATCATCCTTTGCTAATTCTTTAATCTCTATATCATATACATTATGATTTAACACTCTAATCTTATATATTATAAGTTCTTATTTAATATCTCATAAGTCAAATACTAATCCAGCAACCTGGATTTCAAATCCAGCAATCCAAACTACAATCCAGCAAACTGGATTCCAAATCCAACAACTAGATTGCAATCCAGCAAGCTGGATTCATCCGATTTTTCAATCCAGCAAGCTGGATTCCATATATTTTTCATGAAAACACCAAATCAACTTATTATTTTTTTGTCCTTTGTCCAAACATATATACATATATTTCATAGACAAAAAGTAATTTTCCATAATTTTCCAACTTCCTTTAGTATTTTTTTAAAAATCATTCTTAGTTAATTCCTTAAGAAATTAGCTACCTCGTGCTTAACTCTAAAAATTCCCATCTCTTGACATAATCTTATACGTGTTAACATGAGCCTCCAGTTTAAATTTCGTGGCCATCGGAGTTATAGAACTCCGATTATAACGATTTTCGTCCGAAAAACTCAAATATTGAAATGATCATAACTTGGTAATTTTAAGTCGGAATGAGCTCATTTTTGGACACAACCTACTTTATCCCATATATTTTCATCCCCCAAAATGCCGGATTTTATCTCATTAAATAAGTGGCCGAAACAACCCTTCCCATTTCTTCGCAGCAGCTTTTTAAGGATTTTTCATCCTTTACTAAAATCACTCCACACGAAAATGTGTAAATATTTTTTAAGTGATTCCACTTGGATATATTAGAAAATCCATATATCTAACTCTATGACTTGACCACACTCAAAAATTCAAAATATAATAGGAGATATGGTCATTTAAATTTCATGTTTCGTTTTCACAAAAATCTGATTTTCCACCTTTTGTGGTTTCTAAGAAAACTTCTATGTTCTCACATAATAACCAACATAACACATCATACTACCTACTCATACTCCATATACCCATGAATCTACCATAATACATGATCTATTTCATCAATCAAGCATCAAACACAAAGTTAAACACCATCAAGGCTAATAAAAATTAGGTTCTCTACATTTTGAAAAACCTAGTTTCTATCTCATACTTTAGATTTAACTTTTGATCCTCCAAAGAGTTAGATCTAAACATGAAACACTTATATACACTTAGATCTAAGGTTTTAAACCTCAAGATCAAAACTTCAAATTATATATAAAAAAATCAAATCAAATTAAAAAGGAAATTAGACTACATAAGTAAAAATTTGGTTATACCTTTGCTTGATTTTCTTTTTCCTTCTTTCTAAACTTTGATTATGGAGAAAGATGGCTTGCAAAAACTCTACATCTCTCCCTCTCTCTCTATAGCCGAACTCCTAGACTTTCTCTCTCTCTTCTCTAGTCTCTCTCTTTCTTTCTTAGCTTTTGCTAGATAATAAGATGAAAAGAAAAAAATAAGACTTAGATTTTGGTTTGTTGGAAAAGTAAGTATAGATATATTTGGTATATCTATCCCTAATCTACCAACATATCTAACTCTTCTCTCCCACTCAATTACCAAGTGGTTGCTTGCAAGTTTAGATAAAGTGTTGGTCAAATGAAAATTGGACACTTGTTGGAAGTTGTCTACCTATTAAAGTAAGTAATCATTACATTCTTCCCCCTTTCTCTCCTCTCTAAATTTTGGCCAAGTGGCCTTTCTATTGTCCAAAATTGTTTTCATTTTATGCTTTAATTAACTTACTAAATGTCCAACATGTCCCCTCCCACTTGGGCTAAAGGTTGGGTCACTCCTTTAATTCTTTGGGCTAGTAATTTTAATTATATGGACTTGCAAATCAACATAGTTCTATACTTATTTATTTATCCATTCCCCACTATTTAATTAGGGTTCCATTACACACATTAACAAGTTAATTTCTTACTCATATATTTTTAATTTCATAACCCAATTAGACTTGCTATTCTTTAGGTTATAAGATTAATTAATTGAGATGCATCAAATAAATCTCTTAGGATTAGTATATATTTTTAAATACTATCATTCTCTTAAATTATAACACATTAGGTTATTTAATTATCATATCTAATATATGTATTATGTTACATAACTTTATTCTTCATCTCTTTACAAAATAAATGTATACACATTGTATAATACATATTTACTCAATCACGTACATAACTCACATATGTCCTAACATATTTCCCCCTAGTTTATTAACTTATTAGCCCAAATTGACTTAATAAGTTATAAACACACATACTCATATCAATCATCAATTACTTAAGGATTGTAAATCCTTTTAATTTAATAATCAAGGCTAACATTCAAGCTATGTTAATTTCTTACATAACTTTAATTACTCTTCCTTGAGAATGATTAACTATACTTCTTAGTTAATAAATTAACTATCTAGCTTAATTATTATATAAACTTATATGATTCAAGTACTTTCTTTATTCTTTTTCTAAAAAAAAAAAAATTATTCCAAAAATTTGAATTATGTGAAATTCTGGGTTCTCACAAAAAAGATCCAATTGATTTTTTCTTAAATCACCTTCACCAAAATTGGAATGAATCTAAATATAAAAATTGACGTTTTCTGAATTTTGGTAGTATACCCAATTCTAATATGTCAATTTTATGGTTGAACTTAATTATTCTTATAAAATGCAACTTAAGCTCTTTTGAGGGTGTTGATTTTCTTTGGGTTTCTAAAACTGTAAGTTGTATTGTTCTCTAGTACAAGTCGATCAACTTTGTACAGCTTCTCTAGACCAATCAATGCACTCTGGTATTTTTGTTTTTTGGGTATTTTTATGGTGGGGGTAACCCCTTGTAAGTTGTGAACAAGCTATTTGAGTTCCATCAATCATCCACATTATTATATTTTAGATATCTCTTAATTGTTAATACATGAAACTAATTAAAAACCAGAATGAAGTTTATGCAGAACTCTGGACAAATAAACTGTTGTATATTAAGCCAAGCCAATGTTGGGTTGTTTTTGCATTTGGAACCATTTATAAAAGGGAACTAATATTTTCACATAAAAATTGATATTTTCATATTATCCCTCTCACATGAATAGTGATGGAGTCTCACTTCCATGTAAAAGAGACTCATGTAAAGATATCATTTTAACATATGAAAATATCAGTTTCATTTATAAAACCTCTTGGCTTTTTCATCCCATTTGATCTTATTGGCATTCTGAGTTGTATTTGTATCGGTGATTAAAGTCATAGAAATTTAGAGGAAAGAGAGTGGCCTCTGAGGGAGAGGGAGAGAAAAGGGAAACGAGGGGTGGGAGAGGAGTTGTGAAGTCATTTTTGTCGACTTAAACTCCCACATCAAAGAGAATGACAAACCTAATATCACAACACAAGGATATGAATCAACTTGTAACACCTAAAAAATTCACGCAGCCATGTGATGAGCACAAAGCGAACTATTCTTTCGCCTTTTACTAAAGAATACCGTGTGCTCGTCACGCACAGTGGCATACGCCTATTTTTGGAGGGGATTTCCTCTAGGAATCTCTCCCTACAATCCAAGTTGTTTAAAAATTTTGTATTAAATATATTATTAGTTTCTTAATGTTCAGGATTATAGTGTGCATTCAGTTGAATATGGTAAATTCTTGGATTTATTGATTTTAGTGTGAAGGGATGGCTTTGTTTAAAAAACCAATGATGCAAAACAAAACAGAGCTATAAATACCATGATGTAAAACGGAGGCACAACCAAACAAGAGGTACAGTTTGATAGCATTTCGTGTAAGCAGATGGCACCTGAAGAAATATTCTGCAGTACAACTTGGAAACAGTTCCTTATGAAATACAAAAACTATTTAATATCAGAATGGTTAAAAAATGGCCTAGCCAGTGAGTTAGGCTAATTGTCACGGCTCAAACAAGATATGTACTACAATGGTCAGGCAGTCTATTACTTTGTTGTGAAAAGACCATTTGTTTCGTCATTGCAATACATAAAAAACCAAAAGACAGAAACCAAGATTTGAAGTCCAGTAATTTAATTTGCTGCTAGTCCTAGAATTGGAAGGGTGAGAACTATAAGTTTGATTGGAAGTTCAGTTAAGTGGTTCTCTAAGGACCTAATCTCCCCAAAGTACAACAGTTGCAAAATAAGCAGGTGTCCTTTCCTTGACATACGCGCAACGGCGAAACGAAGTCCCATATCGAAAGAAGTAGAAACAAAGTTTTAGTACTTAGGAAACTTTGAGAGACTTAATAGACACGACCTTACTTGAACAGGATCTGTTCTATAGGCTCGTTCCTCTGTATCCTTGATTTCTAAGGAGACAGGTGACCAAGTCTGGTGGATGAACCATGACTGCAGGACCAGAGCGTGATTAATAGCTCCATGGCCCTTGGACCATTCGAGCAGTAGAGGATCGTTCTCAGTCAAGGCCTCTTGGCTGGGGTGGTCCTGCAGTTGTCTGACAGACTCATTCACTTTTTAATGTATTGCAGATCAATAATCTAATGCATTTTGGTTTCCACCGATAAGCTTCATACAAAGGATAGGTTGGTTTGCTTGAAGAGAATCATTTTTATGATCAAATCAGAAGAATAAGTGAATTGGATAACCCATTGTTAGTTTTAGACATTGCTTGACTCTTACTATAGGAAACTAATTAAACCAGAAAAAAGTTTCTTATGTTGTCAAACACATAGAACTCTGTTGGTCAAACTCAATAAAGTGTTGTATATTAAGCTTCTTCCCCGAGCTAAGCCTAAGTTGGTTTGCTCTGCCAATTGGCTGGGGTGGTCCTGCACTTGTCTGACAGACTTCCTCCTCCTCCCTCTTATAATCCCCCCTTTTTTGGTAACTTTGAGAACGATAACAGAATATTAATACTAAATTTGAAGATACTTTCATTTTACACTAATATAAAATATGGAACATACGGACTACTTCACTAAAACTCAAACAAAGCTATTCTGTATTGCAGGACTTAGTGCCCGGGCTTGAACCCCTGAGGTTTAACAAGGATATACCAATTAGTGCTGATATGGGAACTTTAATACAACTTTCAGAGACAATATCCAACACAAGAACTGTTTCAGCCATTATCTGAAATTCTGATATAATGGCTCAACCCTCCTCCGCTAGCCTAATAGAAGCCGACCAAAATTGTACTGCATGGCTGAACCAGCAGGCTCCAAACTCAGTCATATATATTAGTGTAGGGAGTTTAGCAACCATGGACCAAAAAGACCTAGCTGAGATGGCTTGGGGGCTAGCCAGCAGTGACCAGCCATTTTTGTGGGTTGTTAGACCTCCATGACTCAGAAGGGTATGATTTATTACCACAAGGTTTTTTAGAAACAATTGGAGGACAAGGGTGCATTGTAAAATGGGCACCTCAAAGGGAAGTTTTGAAACATGTTGCTGGGGGGTGGGGGTGGGGGGGTGTTTGGAGCCATTGCAGTTGGAATTCGAGTTTGGAAAGTATTAGTGCAGGGGTTCCAATTATTATTTCACGTGACCCTTATTTACTGACAAGGAATTGAATGTGTTACATAATACTTTAAATAACAATGTTTCGAATTATACATATGTTGGATCTTCCATTTATTTTCCTTTTCACAAATTTATTTCCAACTCAAAAACATTGCCCTTCTCTTCATTACTCGTGTATACAATGTATAAAACTTTAATTCATAAAAAAAAAAAAAAAATTAAAATACCACAACAATTCCAAAATAAAAATCTCATTCTATATATCCCCATTCTATTCTGTTTGTTTTAAATTATTTATAGTATTTTATTCTTATGTAATTTATTTATCATTTTAGTTTTCATATTTTTATTTTTACGGGAAGGAATCATTTTCAGATAACTACACAAACATATTAAGCTGAGTTGATTTTCCTTCCCCACCTGAAATCAAAAGGAAAAGGGGTGTCCAAAAGTAAATTTGTATATGATTATATGTTTTGCAAAGATTTTCCAATAAAAAAGATAAAGCTTAAAAGCTAAATCTCAACTCATAAAGACAATTAAGTTGTAAGTCGTCTCTTACAAAAAAATGTTGCTTTTGAGATTTGGTGCAGATTCAGTAATAATAGCATGCATGTTTAATCATCTTTTCATCCTCCAAGCAGCTAGAAATAACTCTTTTACTAATTGTAGTTCATAATTCAAGCTTATAAATAAAGTGATTAAATTAATGCAATATGTAAGTCTAATAATTCCATAAATAGTAGAGGCCACATAAGGAAATAAAATATTATAACATTCTCCCACTTGGCCGAAATACTATTTATATACAAAACATAACGCTTACAATCATTAATTTGGCCAAATATTAATTTAGTGTCTACATCATGTTCAAATAAAAGCTCCAATGCGAATTAATACAATCTTTGTGTCATTATTAACACAAGATCGCAATTAGTTATACAATTAGTATTTTTATTAGAACAAAGATTAATATTAAACATAAAGATGAGTAGGTTCAAAACCTACTAATTAGGTATTTTTAACTTGAAATGTTGTGAGTTTTTGGGTATTGTTCGTGTTATCTTTTTGTTTTTATGATACTTTGCAAGAAAAGGAGTTGGATTGGACTTGAGAGCTGAAAAGGAGGAAAAGATGCAGAATTGGACAAACTGGCAGAGCGGTGCGGAGCATGCTGCTATTACATTGGAGATGGCACGGGGCGCGACGAGCTATTTGAAGATATTGTGAGGGTAGCATGGGGTGCACCGCTGACTGAAGGGAAACAGCACGAGGAACGCCGATCTGACAGGATTGGGCTGATTTTGTTTCTTTAATGCCCAAAGTTGATTGATATGAGGTCATTGATCGACTTACCTTATGTACTAGGGTTTTGTTAGGACTATAAATACTTGTTTTTATTAAGATTTAAGAGACTTTTGACTAAAATTCATTGAGAGCCACTTCTATTGGAGACTTGGAGATATATCATTGGAGAGCACAAAAAGCAGAGATTGAAACTTAGAGACTAGAGATTCCTCGACAGAGTTTTTCTTATTCTCTTAATTTCAGTATCTGTACTTGAGATGTTATTTAAATTTAATCTTCTTTACTTTATTATGATGATGAACTAATTTCTCAATTAGAGGTACAATGGAACCTTTTGCAATTCAATTATCATTATTTTAACTTGGAAAAGTAGTTCTCGAAGAACAACTCCTTGAAATTTTAGGGTACAATGGATCCTTTTGAAATTTTATCTACATCCGACTTTGCGTACCCTTGGGAAAGTAGTTCTTGAAGAACAACTCCTTGAACCGCTCCCAAGTTACTTTTTCCTCACCAGCTCTGTTCTAATTGACTTCTGTAAGACCCCAACTTTTTATAAATAAAATCAAATTTCATCTAATTATTATTGTGAATAATAAGGTGTTAATTTGATATAATGCTTTGGTTATGGGTGAAATGTGCAAATTTTGCAAAATAAACAAGTGGTTATAAAATATTCATTATTATCGGGGAATATTCATTGGTCGTAGAATATTCTTGCTGTCGGGGAATATTCGTACGACGGCGCAGCCATTTGCGGGCTCCATAACGAAAAACTGTCGGATAAAAAAAATGACAAGTTTGAGTTTTTATAAATAACGGCGTAATTATTACCGTTAACACTGTTGGAATACCCGATGGTTAAAATACAGTAATACGCGTGGTTGCACAGTAGCACACGGTATTGTAGAGTATTTATGAATTATTGATTCTTACGTAAGAAGGCACTACTCAATAATTGTTACAGTATTTACTGTTCAATATTTTATTTTATTGATTCAATAATTGCTACGTTGATATTTTATATTATTGTTATTTCAATAATTATCACTGCATAGTATTTTCCATTATCAGATTAATAAATCATATTATTTGAATAATATTATTAGATAGTATTATTGGCAATGTCTAATGAAGTTCTATCTCGGAAAGGGGTTTGGTTAGCTAATTGCGCGCCAATAAGGAGAAATCCTTATCGAAAAGTCACCTCTTTCTTGGGAACAACTTCGTTGTCATAATTGTGATTCTGTAATATTATTTGTGAATAATTAATTATTGATTTATATGATAAAGAAATATTTATTTTATGTGGATGGATAGGGAAATATTTATTTTGTGTTGATATAAATGAAGCAATTAATGATGAGGTGTTTTATCAGTATTTTGTCAGAATGGAGGTATTAAAAATCGTCCGAATGTGGACTTTTATTCTTATGTAATTTATTTATCATTTTAGTTTTCATATTTTTATTTTTACGGGAAGGAATCATTTTCAGATAACTACACAAACATATTAAGCTGAGTTGATTTTCCTTCCCCACCTGAAATCAAAAGGAAAAGGGGTGTCCAAAAGTAAATTTGTATATGATTATATGTTTTGCAAAGATTTTCCAATAAAAAAGATAAAGCTTAAAAGCTAAATCTCAACTCATAAAGACAATTAAGTTGTAAGTCGTCTCTTACAAAATAATGTTGCTTTTGAGATTTGGTGCAGATTCAGATGATAATAGCATGCATGTTTAATCATCTTTTCATCCTCCAAGCAGCTAGAAATAACCCTTTTACTAATTGTAGTTCATAATTCAGGTACTTTGTACTGCTACTTTATAATTTGTCATTCTTGAGGAATGTTCAATGCATTAATTCCTAAATCTATAATCAGTAATATGGACTACGTTTGTCTTAATTAAGTAGAGAGTTTGCATATTTATACCTCAATTGAGTTTGCATATCTATTGTAACACCCCCTTCCCGAAAAGGAAAGGGAAGTCGCGTGCAAAGCACAACGAACCTCAAAATAAGTAAACAGGACACTAATGACTTCACATATTAATAGCGGTGATCCATTAATAAAGTACTAAATACAATTCTCCAAACAGAGTCAAAATAATCAAAACTTAAAATTCGAATCAACCTAGATGATCAAAGGCAACTCTCTCATCACACTAGCCCTGAATCACCCATGTAAACCTGCCAGAAGAAAAACACAACATGAGCCAATTGCCCAGTACGGATACAGATATACAAAAGATATACAACTGATATACGAAAACAACTGAGACAAAATACTGAACCAAACCTCAAGTGTAAATACTGACGAAAATATATTCTCCAAAGATCTTAATGGAATATATCTTAATCAACAGAATTGACGAAACCCATAGAAGAATAAAAAAATAACGAACTAAAGTAAATAACTCAATGAATTGGACTGAACAGAAACAAACAAAAC
Organism: Panax japonicus; assembly: GCA_020205505.1. NCBI lineage: Eukaryota > Viridiplantae > Streptophyta > Magnoliopsida > Apiales > Araliaceae > Panax > Panax japonicus. The sequence goes on from CM035113.1 coordinate 10,408,761, forward strand.
TAATACAATGAAATAATAGGCTAAATCAAATGGTTGAGTTTTATTTCATACTGAGTGAGCTCATAAATATGCATTGCCACACAGGCAAGTCAAAACAATGCCACACAGGAAAGTCAAAATAATGCCACACAGGCAAGTCAAATGATGCCACACAGGCAACCAAAATAATGCCACACAGGCATATCACACATTGGACCGCGAATCCAAATGTATGCAAATCGGATAGGTATGTTTGGCACAACATTACCAATCCGCAGAACAGAAAACTAGGGTTAACCCATACGCATCTCACAACAAAACACCAAATGGCCCACTTCCTCCAGAGCACAAACGGAGACGCCGTGGACTAATCACACAGCCACGGAGAGTGTCATGCCTCTCGTGCCAAGACGACATGCCTGTGGTACCCCCACAAGTGGGTATAGCTCAGGTATACCCTACGGTATATTCTAACAAAAATACTATGTCACAACACATGCGACATAATACCAACAAAAGGGTTCTATATGTACATGTTGAACCAAATCAAATTATAGTCACAAGGTCTCAAAAAGAAGGTAGCAACATGTACCGCTCTACAATTTTCAAAAATAAATACTAAACATGATATCCTAATTCAAAGAGTACAAATACGAGTCATGTGTATCAACTCCAAAATGAAACTAATATATTTATTTCACATGAAACAATTATGTGAAATCATAACATAATTCGAAATAAGGAAACAAACGAATAAATCAAATTTAACAAGAGTATCGCTGAAAGAGTACGAAATCCGTACCTGGATTAAGCAATGTATTATCCCAAGTATATTCGACTCTCTCTGTTCAATCTAAATAATTTAATAAGATTTTATTACAATCCAATCATTAATAACATAATACAATTAAATTTAATTATTAAGAATTTTTATAATTTTGTCGACAAAATTAATTAATTCAAATTAATATACATAACTTCAATTGATTTGCTAATTCTGTTATAAGTTTCATTGCTAAAAGTTTATTAACATAATATATATATATATATATATATATATATATATATAAAATAATGTTGCTTTTGAAGTTGTAAGTCGTCTCTTACAAAATAATGTTGCTTTTGAGATTTGGTGCATCAGATGATAATAGCATGCATGTTTAATCATTTTTTCATCCTCCAAGCAACTAGAAATAACCCTTTTACTAATTGTAGACTTGTAGTTCATAATTCAGGTACTTTGTACTGTTACTTTATAATTTGTCATTCTTGAGGAATGATCAACGCATTAATTCCTAAATATATGATCAGTAATATGGACTACGTTTGTCTCAATTAAGTAGAGAGTTTGCATATTTATACCTCAACTAAGTTTGAATATCTATGATAAGTAAAGATCGAAGATGGCTGGGGGAACTGAAAAGTTTTTTAGGTATATCCGACAGAATATCCGGCGAACTTAAATCTGTCGAATTTATGTTATCATTGACGGATAGTTCGTCGAAGATAATATTCATTCCGTCGAAAAAAGTTAGCGCCGGCAAAAATATTGTCGCCAAAATGCTTCTTACATTTCCGACAGAATTTCGTCGGAATTACGTTAGTGTTGACAAAATTAATGTCGACCAAAAATTTCGTCGTAATTAAATTATGTTCGACGGAATATATTTCGTCGAAATAAATTATGTCGGTCTTAGCTGATTTTCTTGTACTGTGTTAAGAAAGGCATCCGAAAATATGAGATGAAATAGTACCCAAACCAAATTTCTTGGTGAATTGAGACACCCTGTAGACGGAGAAGCCTGGAAAAACTTTGATGCTACACACCAATCCTTTGCAAAAGAAGATAGAAATGTGGGGCTAGGATTCCACTGATGGTTTCACTCCATTTGCCCTGTCAGCACACCACACTTTACTTGGCATGTAATTGAAGGATGCATATATGTTTTTGTCGTTACTCATTCCTGGTCCTCAAAGCCCGAGTAAAGACATCGATTTATACTTGAGACCGTTGATTAATGAGTTGAAAATGCTATGGGAGACGGGAGTTCACACCTATGATGCATTTTCTAAACATAATTTTCATATGAGAGTTGTAGCCATGTGGACTATGAACGACTTTCCTGCATATGTTATGATGGAAGGATGGATCAACACACACAAAAAGATGGCATGTCCAATGTGCAAGGATGAAACTAAAGTTATTCATTTAACTTAGGAAACTGATAAATCCACAACAAAAAATGATATTTTCACATTAAAATCGTCGACATAAATACTATAGAGACGATTTTCACCGTCGCTATATGAACTACAAAGTACCTGAATTATGAACTACAATTGGAATGTGTTATTTCATAGAATAAAATCAATTGATTAATCATTACATTATGTAATTATATGAATTGAGAGAAGACATCTTGTATGCATGCTTCCGATGTGCTTAAGGGTGAAAGTTTTCAATTACCTCTCTCAATCTTTGGGTGAATATGTATAGGTGTGTATAAAGTTCTTGAGATGACAATTGGGACCAAACCCTAATTATTTTATTTATAGAATAACTAATGTTACGTTTAGATTAAAGGAATGGAATGAATTATTTCATACTCTCCCTCACCAAAGAATAAAATTCATAAATTTGGAAGGAATAAGAAATGGTTCAATCCATTCCGATCGCAACCAAACACAATTTTTTTCAATCCCTACGAATGAGTCATTTTATTCCTACCTTCATTACTCCAATCCAAACGTAAGATAAGGGTCAAAATCGTCCATCAAGATTTGAAACCTTAGGGCCCTTATGTCAAATATTATATGTAATATTACTTATAGGCCACATAATTAATTACCAAACTAATAAATAAAGTGATAAAATTAATACAATATGTAAACCTAATAATTCCATAAATAGTAGAGGCCACATAAGGAAATAAAATATTCTAACATTCTCCCATTTAATTGGCCGAAATACTATTTATATACAAAACATAATGCTTACAATCATTAATTTGGCCAAATATTAATTTAATGTCGATCTACATCATGTTCAAATAAAAGCACCAATGCGAATTAATATAATCTTTGTGTCACTATTAACACAAGATCCCCATTAGTTATACAATTAGTACTTTTATTAAAACAAAGATTAACATTAAGCATAATGATGAGTAGGTTGAAAACCTACTATAATTGGCTATTTTTAACTTGAAATATTGTTAGTTTTGGGTATTGTTCGTGTTATCCTTTTGTTTTTATGATATTTTGCAAGAAAGGGAGTGGGATTGGACTTGAGATCTGAAAAGGAAGAAAAGATGTAGAACTTGACAAACTGGAAGAGCGGTGCGGGGCACGCTGATATTACATTGGAGATGGCACGGGCCGCGCCGTGCTATTTGAAGATATTGTAAGGGTAATGCGGGGAGCGTCGCTGACTGAAGAGAAACGAAACGGGGCGTGCCGGTCTGACGGGATTGGGCTGATTTTGTTTCCTTAATGCCCAAAGTTGATTGATATGAGGACTCTGACTTACCTTATGTTCTAGGGTTTTGTTAGGACTATAAATACTTGTTTTTATTAAGATTTAAGTGACTTTTGAATACAATTCATTGAGAGCCACTTCTATTAGAGATTTGGAGATATCATTGGAGAGCACACAAGGCGGAGATTGAAACTTAGAGACTGGAGATTTCACAGAGTTTTTCTTCTTCCCTTAATTTCAGTATCTGTATTTGAGATGTTATTTAATTTTAATTTTCTTTACTTTATTATGATGAACTAATTTCCCAATTAGGGGTACAATGGAACTTTTTGCAATTCAATTATCATTATTTTCACTTGGGAAAATAGTTCTTGAAGAACAACTCCTTGAAATTTTAGGGTACAATGGAACCTTTTGAAATTTTATCTACATCTGACTCTGCTTACCCTTGGGAAAGTAGTTCTCAAAGAACAACTCCTAGAAACGTTCCCAAGTTACTTTTTCCTCTCCAGCTCTGTTTTGATTGACTTCCCACCAAAAACTAGCTTCACCTTTCATCATATAGGTAGAAAAATTCGTCTTTTTCTCCCCTCCCACTCTGGCAACAACGAATGCTTTTTCAATCTCCTTAATCCAAAACTTGAGCCTCTATATAGGCTCAGTGGTTCCCTTAAACTCGGGTGGTCCCACATTATTAAAATTATTAAAGCTTGATACTCACAAAATTGGCCCCTATTATTCCATCCATAAACTGTTACATAACATTTGCTTGCTCACTATTCATGTTCTCTGCCTCGGATTGATTACACTGATTTCTCCTTGGCGGCATTATTCTGTATAATAAAAATACATTATTTTCTCATCCTTCATATTAAAGCATTCATTATTAGTGCTAAAATTTAATCACCTCATAGCTTATATTAATACACATATATATTTATATTAACATTCATCCCCATGTACACCTATCTTTTAATTCTATAGCTTTCTGATATTACCTACAAAATATCCTCTTAATTATTACTCTAAAAGTCCTATAATATTCTAGCTAAATCTTCCGAGCTTAAAACTTTATGGTCAACTTTTTTTATATCCCATAACTAGAGTATTTCCTATCAATCATCTAATCAGAAAATATCTTATCTACATCCTTAAACGGTTATACGCATTTTGGTTAATTTACACTAACTTGTGTTTGTTTTAACTTGTATTAACTTGACATCGGTTTGTGTCAATTTGATACCAACTTGTATCACTTAATGCTAACACCAACTTCTGTCGGACTCTTGCGTTGACACCAACTTGTGTCAAATACCAACTTGTATCATACGCTTGAGTCAACATCAACTTATGTTTTACTTTTAGGTTATTATGTCTATTTTATTAGGACAACAGTTGTGTCCTCTCTTTACTTTGACATCCCCTATGTCGATTCAATAAATCATTACAACATTTGTCTAGCCGAGTCAAATAGCTTAGACGTATACCAATAATTCTAACATCAATCGAAACATTTGTCTGGCCAACTCAATTGACATTAACTTATCTTTAAATATTTCAAAATTTCTGAAAATCATTTTATGACGTCATGATACCATACTGTATTTACAGTCCGTTGAGTATTCTGTCATTTTGTGACTTTGTCATACTATAAAATATCATAGTGGGCTGACGATCATTAGATCACATCCAACACTAGGTTAATCTACATTAATGACTCTGTCATTTTATCATCTCTGCACTAAATGCATTAATGATATATAAGATAAATTAATTTTGATATTTACAAATCATTTTGGTCTAGACGAAACAATTAGCATGCATAGACATAAAAATAATTTAACTTTTAAAACTCATTGATTCCATAATCCAACCCAATGTTTTTCAAAAATGCTTTTGTTAGCAAGATGTCAATATATTCGAAATCTAGCATAGCTAGAAGATTTGGAATACCTATGCTTCCTTCATCAACTCCAATTTTCTCCAATGCTTCATTGCTTAATAATTCTATCTATTTATATCATCCTTAAAGCTTACTATATTGAAAATCCTCAGTTCTCAATCCATAGCTTTTCTGTACCCTAGTATAGTTCATTAAACATACCACACGTTATGAGCTGAGGAACTTACCACAATAATTTGAGTTTAGGAACTTGTCCTAGCGATACGTAGTCCAAGAACCAATCAAAAATTGTCCAAACGCTTAGGGGTTCAAAAACATACCATACGATTATGAGTCACAAACTTACCATAAGCATAAGTTTTAAGAACTCATACCAAATCTTATATTCTCTAACTATCAAATATAAATACGAGAAAAGAATAACATTTTCGTCATATGTATATTGATAGCGCGAGTACTATCATTTCAATGATTATTAATATGATAAAATGAGTAGTCGCTTGACCAAGCATAAAACCCCTGCCCATACAAAGGCTTATACAACTCAATTATCAAATGAGTCCGCAGTTGAAATACCACATAATCCTAGATTTCTCTTTTCTCAATACGAATATTTTTTAATTCATATTTCATCATCTATAACTCTTTTCGAGTTTACATCGTACAATTTCATAGTACATCCTTTTTATAGCGTCAGGCTATATCATTCCAATCATTTAACATATCATATGTTATTATAACTTCATCTGGATTATTTCATTTATTTATCAATAATTTAATTGATAAAATTGATTATTTAAAATCTTAAACATTTATCTATTCTCAAAACTGAATCCTTTAAATTGCTCTATAACAACTCTTTATCATATAAATTATGATTAAACACTTAATCTTTCATTTTATAAGTTCTTCATTATAATCTAGTAAATCGAATACCAATCCAGCAACCTAGATTATCCATACAGCTTGTTGTTTTCCAACACAACACAACAAGCTAAAATATTTAAACAACAAACTGTATATTAATACAGCAAACTGTTTACTAATACAACAAACTGTATTCCTTTTTCAACATATTGAATTCCAATTCATCATACTATATACCCAATATAGTATATTGAATGTCACATTCAACATACTTTATTCTTAAAATAACATATCTTCTCTTTATTATTAGAGTCCGGTAACTCCGGATTCTTATCTTTACAACTCCTCGAAATTCTTCTTTAAATCTTTTCTATCTTCTCCTTTAATTAATAATGAATTTTTTAAATTCATCTCTTAGCACTTTAGACTCTATTTGAGTTTGTTCCTTAATTATCCTCATCTCTACGGTTATAGCCTAAGATACTCCTACCTAAGGTTTATAACTCACAGCTCTGATACTAATTGTAGCACCCCCAAATTTGGGTCCCTTGAACCTCTAACCTAGTGCATTGCGATACAACATCTTCTTACACATTCTATAACTAACGCGGAATATATAAACATATATTATTCATTTCAAATGATTTTACAACATTTCTCAAGGTCTACAACCTTAACTCAATACATACCTTAATAATTAAAAAGGTTTACATAATCATTCTACATAAGATAACTGTAATAGTTAAACGTTCATATTGAACTATTCTCCAACTTTGCCTTTGACTTTATCCTTCTTCAAACTCTCGGGCTTTAACTGAAATATTATCATGATATATCAAAGGTGAGCAACTACTTTGCTCAAAAAGTTTAAAAACAATAAAGATATATCATGATTGAAGAATAGAATATAGCTTAACACGATATGATCATCACCCTTAATATAAACTACTTAAGACATTTATTTACACAAAACCCTAAATGAGTAGGAATAAGCTTTCATCTCCTGGACAGTGTTAGATTTTTAGTCAAGTACAAGACCTTATTAGAGAGGTTTGGAAACCGAGTTTTCACTCTATTTTGGAACCCAAGTTTTTGCACCTAATGTAAACTGCTTAGAGAGACATTTATTTACATGGAACCCTAAATGAATAGGAATAAGATTTTATTCTCTTTAACAACGTTAGACTTTAATTCATTTGTAGGACCTTCTCATTAGAGAGGTTTGGAACTCAAGTTTTCACCCTAACTTATTAGACAGGTCTGGATCCCGAGTTTTTACCCCAACCTAAGATAGGGGTTAGGGAGTAGTTACACCCCCAACTAGCTTGTTGCTGAAAAACGTAATAGACTAGCATGTTTATCAGGCTTAGATTCGTATTAATGCGTCAAATATATTGGAATATCCAATTCTAATATGTCAATTTCATGGTTGAACTTATTCTTATAAAATGTAACTTAAACTCTTTTAATGGTGTTGATTTTCTTTGGGTTTCAAAAACTGTAAGTTGTATCGCTCTCTAGTATAAGTCAATCAACTTTGTACAGCTTGTCTAGACAAATCAGTGCACTGTGGTATTTTTAACAAGTTATTTGAGTTCCATCAGTCATTAATCACCCAAGTTACCATATAATTATATTTTAGATATCTCTTAATTGTTAATACATGAAACAAATTAGAAACCAGAATGAAGTTAATGCAGAAAGAACTCTGGACAAATAAACTGTTGTATATTAAGTTAAGCCAATATTGGGTTGTTTTTGCATATGATACCATTTATGAAAGGGAACTACTATTTCCATATAAAGATTGATATTTTCACATTATTCCTCTCACATGAATAGTGAGTAACTCCCACTTCCATGTGAAAGAGACTCATGCGAAAATATTATTTTAACATATGAAAATATCAGTTTCATTTATAAAAACCTCTTGGCTTTTTCATTCCATTTGATCTTAATTATTGACATTCTCAATTGTATTTTTATTAGTGATTAAAGTCCTACAAATTTAGAGGAATGAGAGTGGCCTCTGAGGGAGAGGAGGGGGAGGGAGGAGAAAAGTGAAAAGAGGTGTGGGAGAGGAGTTGTGAAGTAATTTTTGTCGACTTAAACTCCCACATCAAAGAGAGTGACAAACCTCGTATCACAACACAAGGATATGAATCAACTTGTAAGACCTAAAAAATTCACCCAGCCATGTGATGAGCACAAAGCGAACTATTCTTTCGCCTTTTACTAAAGAATATCGTGTCTTTGTCACGCACAGTGGCATACACCTATTTTTGTAGGGGATTTCCACCAGAAAATTCTCCTTACAATCTAAGTTGTTTAATAATTTTGTAAATTAATGTCTAAATATAATTTTAGTTTCTTAAATGTTAAGGATTATAATATGCATTCAGTTGAATATGGTAAAATCTTGGATTCTTGTATGTTAATATCTATAATTTCAAACAAAATGTTAGAGGTAAACTTATATGTTATGATTCATGCATTTACTCACGTACTGCACACCTTGTTTAGGTTTATATTTTTATTTTTATTTTTTTTGTCAAACATAAACTATGGTGATTGCTAGAGGATTGAGGTACGTCAAAATTTCTACATCTTTCGTAATTCACATAGTTTCAGGACACTTTATTTGTTTATAGTTTGCTTTTATTTTATTTGTGCATTCTCATTTGTAATCTAACATTAAGGGCACAACCTGTAACAAGATAAGGTGGGAATTTCATCACCAATCATTGGCCCACAAACAACCCAACTTGCATTTTGCACAACTGTAGAATTAAGATTTTTATTTATTTTATCTTATTTATTTATATTTTTTGTGTGACTTTTGCGGTTAGTTGTCTATTTGTTTTGTGATTTGTGGAAAGATGGATTCTTATTAAAGTTGGAAAAATAATTTTACTTGGAATCAAGAACCCTATGAAAGTTTTAATGCACACCAAATAAATCAATTTTTTTAAACTTATGAAATCCTTATCCAAGTTCATATCCACATCCATATTCCTATTCGTTTTCAGAACCTTTATATCCACAATAATTATCAAATTAAGAAGAAGAAAGATTTAGTGCCTTACAGAAAACTATGAAAGTTTTAATGGAATTTTTTTTAGCATGGATCAAGCTATATCTGTTCTAGAAATTCAAATAATTCGATTAGTCACCACAAAAAAAGAACAAGACGTGGGTGAATTTTCTATTAACTTTAAGGTTAATTTTGAAAATCTTAATGGTTGTGGAAATGATGAGGAAATAAAAAATTTGTTTTCAATTCTACACAGTTTGAGTCAGACGAATTTGAGGAGTCTTTAAATTATGAGTTTATGCCTAAAATTGACCATGTTACATTTAATGAGTCGGTTGAAAAAGTCTATAAGCCTAAATTCCATACCCTGAAAAACTTATTCCTAAAAAATCACCTGGTGATTTTTTGGACCATCCTATTAAAGTAAACATAATCCAAGGTTAATTTTGAAAATCTTGATGGTTTGTGGAAATAATGAGGAAAATAAAAATTTTGTATTCAATTCTACACAGTTTGAGTTAAACGAATTTGAGGAGTCTAAAATTGATCATGTTGCATTTAATGAATCGGTTGAAAAAATTTATAAGCCTAAAGTTCCAAACCCTGAAAGACTTATTCCTTAAAAACCACCTGGTGATTTTTTGGACCAACCCATTAAAGTCAACATAATCCAAGAGTTGTCAATGACCCAAGAAATAATTGAAAATATACTCTTGATTTAAAAGATCCAATTGATTTTTTCTTAAATCACCTTGAACAAAATTGGAATGAATCTGAATATAAAAATTGACTTATTCTGAATTTTGGTAGTATACACAATTCTAATATGTCAATTCATAGTTGAACTTAATTATTCTTATAAAATGTAACTTAAGCTCTTTGAGGGTGTTGATTTCTTTGGGATTCAAAAACTGTAAGTTGTATGGTTCTCTAGTACAAGTCGATCAACTTTGTACAGCTTCTCTAGACCATCAATGCACTCTGGTATTTTTGTTTTTTGGGTATTTTATGGTGGGGGTAACCCCTTGTAAGTTGTGAACAAGCTATTGAGTTCCATCAAATAAATGTATACACATTGTATAATACATATTTACTCAATCACGTACATAACTCACCATATGTCCTAAACATATTTCCCCCTAGTGTATTAACTTAGTAGCCCAAATTGACTTAATAAGTTATAACACACATACTCATATCAATCATCAATTACTTAAGGATTGTAAATCCTTTTAATTTAATCATCAAGGCTAACATTCAAGCTATGTTAATTTCTTACATAACTTAATTTAACTCTTCCTTGAGAATGATTAACTATACTTCTAGTTAATAAATTAACTATCTAGCTTAATTATTATATAAACTTATATGATTCAAGTACTTTCTTATTCTTTTTCTAAAAAAAAAAAATTATTCCAAAAATATTGAATTATGTGAAATTCTGGGTTCTCACAAAAAAGATCCACTGAATTTTTTTCTTAAATCACCTTGACCAAAATTGGAACTGAATCTAATATAAAAATTGACGTTTTTCTGAATTTTGGTAGTATACCCAATTCTAATATGTCAATTTTATGGTTTGAACTTAATTATTCTTATAAAAATGCAACTTACGCTCTTTTGAGGGTTGTTGATTTTCTTTGGGTTTCTAAAACTGTAAGTTGTATTGTTCTCTAGTACAAGTCGATCAACTTTGTACAGCTTCTCTAGACCCAATCAATGCACTCTGGTATTTTTTGTTTTTTTTGGGATTTTTATGGTGGGGGTAACCCCTGTCAGTGTGAACAAGCTATTTGAGTTCCATCAATCATCCACATTATTATATTTTAGATATCTCTTAATTGTTAATACATGAAACTAATTAAAAACCAGAATGAAGTTTATGCAGAACTCTGGACAAATAAACTGTTGTATATTAAGCCAAGCCAATGTTGGGTTGTTTTTGCATTTGGAACCATTTATAAAAGGGAACTAATATTTTTACATAAAATTGATATTTTCACATTATCCCTCTCACATGAATAGTGATGGAGTCTCACTTCCATGTAAAAGAGACTCATGTAAAGATATCATTTTAACATATGAAAATATCAGTTTCATTTATAAAACCTCTTGGCTTTTTCATCCCATTTGATCTTATTGTCATTCTGAGTTGTATTTCTATCGGTGATTAAAGTCATAGAAATTTAGAGGAAAGAGAGTGGCCTCTGAGGGAGAGGGAGAGAAAAGGGAAACGAGGGGTGGGAGAGGAGTTGTGAAGTCATTTTTGTCGACTTAAACTCCCACATCAAAGAGAATGACAAACCTAATATCACAACACAAGGATATGAATCAACTTGTAACACCTAAAAAATTCACGCAGCCATGTGATGAGCACAAAGCGAACTATTCTTTCGCCTTTTACTAAAGAATACCGTGTGCTCGTCACGCACAGTGGCATACGCCTATTTTTGGAGGGGATTTCCTCTAGGAATCTCTCCCTACAATCCAAGTTGTTTAAAAATTTTGTATTAAATATATTATTAGTTTCTTAATGTTCAGGATTATAGTGTGCATTCAGTTGAATATGGTAAATTCTTGGATTTATTGATTTTAGTGTGAAGGGATGGCTTTGTTTAAAAAACCAATGATGCAAAACAAAACAGAGCTATAAATACCATGATGTAAAACGGAGGCACAACCAAACAAGAGGTACAGTTTGATAGCATTTCGTGTAAGCAGATGGCACCTGAAGAAATATTCTGCAGTACAACTTGGAAACAGTTCCTTATGAAATACAAAAACTATTTAATATCAGAATGGTTAAAAATGGCCTAGCCAGTGAGTTAGGCTAATTGTCACTGGCTCAAACAAGATATGTACTACAATGGTCAGGCAGTCTATTACTTTGTTGTGAAAAGACCATTTGTTTCGTCATTGCAATACATAAAAAACCAAAAGACAGAAACCAAGATTTGAAGTCCAGTAATTTAATTTGCTGCTAGTCCTAGAATTGGAAGGGTGAGAACTATAAGTTTGATTGGAAGTTCAGTTAAGTGGTTCTCTAAGGACCTAATCTCCCCAAAGTACAACAGTTGCAAAATAAGCAGGTGTCCTTTCCTTGACATACGCGCAACGGCGAAACGAAGTCCCATATCGAAAGAAGTAGAAACAAAGTTTTAGTACTTAGGAAACTTTGAGAGACTTAATAGACACGACCTTACTTGAACAGGATCTGTTCTATAGGCTCGTACCTCTGTATCCTTGATTTCTAAGGAGACAGGTGACCAAGTCTGGTGGATGAACCATGACTGCAGGACCAGAGCGTGATTAATAGCTCCATGGCCCTTGGACCATTCGAGCAGTAGAGGATCGTTCTCAGTCAAGGCCTCTTGGCTGGGGTGGTCCTGCAGTTGTCTGACAGACTCATTCACTTTTTAATGTATTGCAGATCAATAATCTAATGCATTTTGGTTTCCACCGATAAGCTTCATACAAAGGATAGGTTGGTTTGCTTGAAGAGAATCATTTTTATGATCAAATCAGAAGAATAAGTGAATTGGATAACCCATTGTTAGTTTTAGACATTGCTTGACTCTTACTATAGGAAACTAATTAAACCAGAAAAAAGTTTCTTATGTTGTCAAACACATAGAACTCTGTTGGTCAAACTCAATAAAGTGTTGTATATTAAGCTTCTTCCCCGAGCTAAGCCTAAGTTGGTTTGCTCTGCCAATTGGCTGGGGTGGTCCTGCACTTGTCTGACAGACTTCCTCCTCCTCCCTCTTATAATCCCCCCTTTTTTGGTAACTTTGAGAACGATAACAGAATATTAATACTAAATTTGAAGATACTTTCATTTTACACTAATATAAAATATGGAACATACGGACTACTTCACTAAAACTCAAACAAAGCTATTCTGTATTGCAGGACTTAGTGCCCGGGCTTGAACCCCTGAGGTTTAACAAGGATATACCAATTAGTGCTGATATGGGAACTTTAATACAACTTTCAGAGACAATATCCAACACAAGAACTGTTTCAGCCATTATCTGAAATTCTGATATAATGGCTCAACCCTCCTCCGCTAGCCTAATAGAAGCCGACCAAAATTGTATTGCATGGCTGAACCAGCAGGCTCCAAACTCAGTCATATATATTAGTGTAGGGAGTTTAGCAACCATGGACCAAAAAGACCTAGCTGAGATGGCTTGGGGGCTAGCCAGCAGTGACCAGCCATTTTTGTGGGTTGTTAGACCTCCATGACTCAGAAGGGTATGATTTATTACCACAAGGTTTTTTAGAAACAATTGGAGGACAAGGGTGCATTGTAAAATGGGCACCTCAAAGGGAAGTTTTGAAACATGTTGCTGGGGGGTGGGGGTGGGGGGGTGTTTGGAGCCATTGCAGTTGGAATTCGAGTTTGGAAAGTATTAGTGCAGGGGTTCCAATTATTATTTCACGTGACCCTTATTTACTGACAAGGAATTGAATGTGTTACATAATACTTTAAATAACAATGTTTCGAATTATACATATGTTGGATCTTCCATTTATTTTCCTTTTCACAAATTTATTTCCAACTCAAAAACATTGCCCTTCTCTTCATTACTCGTGTATACAATGTATAAAACTTTAATTCATAAAAAAAAAAAAAAAATTAAAATACCACAACAATTCCAAAATAAAAATCTCATTCTATATATCCCCATTCTATTCTGTTTGTTTTAAATTATTTATAGTATTTTATTCTTATGTAATTTATTTATCATTTTAGTTTTCATATTTTTATTTTTACGGGAAGGAATCATTTTCAGATAACTACACAAACATATTAAGCTGAGTTGATTTTCCTTCCCCACCTGAAATCAAAAGGAAAAGGGGTGTCCAAAAGTAAATTTGTATATGATTATATGTTTTGCAAAGATTTTCCAATAAAAAAGATAAAGCTTAAAAGCTAAATCTCAACTCATAAAGACAATTAAGTTGTAAGTCGTCTCTTACAAAAAAATGTTGCTTTTGAGATTTGGTGCAGATTCAGTAATAATAGCATGCATGTTTAATCATCTTTTCATCCTCCAAGCAGCTAGAAATAACTCTTTTACTAATTGTAGTTCATAATTCAAGCTTATAAATAAAGTGATTAAATTAATGCAATATGTAAGTCTAATAATTCCATAAATAGTAGAGGCCACATAAGGAAATAAAATATTATAACATTCTCCCACTTGGCCGAAATACTATTTATATACAAAACATAACGCTTACAATCATTAATTTGGCCAAATATTAATTTAGTGTCTACATCATGTTCAAATAAAAGCTCCAATGCGAATTAATACAATCTTTGTGTCATTATTAACACAAGATCGCAATTAGTTATACAATTAGTATTTTTATTAGAACAAAGATTAATATTAAACATAAAGATGAGTAGGTTCAAAACCTACTAATTAGGTATTTTTAACTTGAAATGTTGTGAGTTTTTGGGTATTGTTCGTGTTATCTTTTTGTTTTTATGATACTTTGCAAGAAAAGGAGTTGGATTGGACTTGAGAGCTGAAAAGGAGGAAAAGATGCAGAATTGGACAAACTGGCAGAGCGGTGCGGAGCATGCTGCTATTACATTGGAGATGGCACGGGGCGCGACGAGCTATTTGAAGATATTGTGAGGGTAGCATGGGGTGCACCGCTGACTGAAGGGAAACAGCACGAGGAACGCCGATCTGACAGGATTGGGCTGATTTTGTTTCTTTAATGCCCAAAGTTGATTGATATGAGGTCATTGATCGACTTACCTTATGTACTAGGGTTTTGTTAGGACTATAAATACTTGTTTTTATTAAGATTTAAGAGACTTTTGACTAAAATTCATTGAGAGCCACTTCTATTGGAGACTTGGAGATATATCATTGGAGAGCACAAAAAGCAGAGATTGAAACTTAGAGACTAGAGATTCCTCGACAGAGTTTTTCTTATTCTCTTAATTTCAGTATATGTACTTGAGATGTTATTTAAATTTAATCTTCTTTACTTTATTATGATGATGAACTAATTTCTCAATTAGAGGTACAATGGAACCTTTTGCAATTCAATTATCATTATTTAACTTGGAAAAGTAGTTCTCGAAGAACAACTCCTTGAAATTTTAGGGTACAATGGATCCTTTTGAAATTTTATCTACATCCGACTTTGCGTACCCTTGGGAAAGTAGTTCTTGAAGAACAACTCCTTGAACCGCTCCCAAGTTACTTTTTCCTCACCAGCTCTGTTCTAATTGACTTCTGTAAGACCCCAACTTTTTATAAATAAAATCAAATTTCATCTAATTATTATTGTGAATAATAAGGTGTTAATTTGATATAATGCTTTGGTTATGGGTGAAATGTGCAAATTTTGCAAAATAAACAAGTGGTTATAAAATATTCATTATTATCGGGGAATATTCATTGGTCGTAGAATATTCTTGCTGTCGGGGAATATTCGTACGACGGCGCAGCCATTTGCGGGCTCCATAACGAAAAACTGTCGGATAAAAAAAATGACAAGTTTGAGTTTTTATAAATAACGGCGTAATTATTACCGTTAACACTGTTGGAATACCCGATGGTTAAAATACAGTAATACGCGTGGTTGCACAGTAGCACACGGTATTGTAGAGTATTTATGAATTATTGATTCTTACGTAAGAAGGCACTACTCAATAATTGTTACAGTATTTACTGTTCAATATTTTATTTTATTGATTCAATAATTGCTACGTTGATATTTTATATTATTGTTATTTCAATAATTATCACTGCATAGTATTTTCCATTATCAGATTAATAAATCATATTATTTGAATAATATTATTAGATAGTATTATTGGCAATGTCTAATGAAGTTCTATCTCGGAAAGGGGTTTGGTTAGCTAATTGCGCGCCAATAAGGAGAAATCCTTATCGAAAAGTCACCTCTTTCTTGGGAACAACTTCGTTGTCATAATTGTGATTCTGTAATATTATTTGTGAATAATTAATTATTGATTTATATGATAAAGAAATATTTATTTTATGTGGATGGATAGGGAAATATTTATTTTGTGTTGATATAAATGAAGCAATTAATGATGAGGTGTTTTATCAGTATTTTGTCAGAATGGAGGTATTAAAAATCGTCCGAATGTGGACTTTTATTCTTATGTAATTTATTTATCATTTTAGTTTTCATATTTTTATTTTTACGGGAAGGAATCATTTTCAGATAACTACACAAACATATTAAGCTGAGTTGATTTTCCTTCCCCACCTGAAATCAAAAGGAAAAGGGGTGTCCAAAAGTAAATTTGTATATGATTATATGTTTTGCAAAGATTTTCCAATAAAAAAGATAAAGCTTAAAAGCTAAATCTCAACTCATAAAGACAATTAAGTTGTAAGTCGTCTCTTACAAAATAATGTTGCTTTTGAGATTTGGTGCAGATTCAGATGATAATAGCATGCATGTTTAATCATCTTTTCATCCTCCAAGCAGCTAGAAATAACCCTTTTACTAATTGTAGTTCATAATTCAGGTACTTTGTACTGCTACTTTATAATTTGTCATTCTTGAGGAATGTTCAATGCATTAATTCCTAAATCTATAATCAGTAATATGGACTACGTTTGTCTTAATTAAGTAGAGAGTTTGCATATTTATACCTCAATTGAGTTTGCATATCTATTGTAACACCCCCCTTCCCGAAAAGGAAAGGGAAGTCGCGTGCAAAGCACAACGAACCTCAAAATAAGTAAACAGGACACTAATGACTTCACATATTAATAGCGGTGATCCATTAATAAAGTACTAAATACAATTCTCCAAACAGAGTCAAAATAATCAAAACTTAAAATTCGAATCAACCTAGATGATCAAAGGCAACTCTCTCATCACACTAGCCCTGAATCACCCATGTAAACCTGCCAGAAGAAAAACACAACATGAGCCAATTGCCCAGTACGGATACAGATATACAAAAGATATACAACTGATATACGAAAACAACTGAGACAAAATACTGAACCAAACCTCAAGTGTAAATACTGACGAAAATATATTCTCCAAAGATCTTAATGGAATATATCTTAATCAACAGAATTGACGAAACCCATAGAAGAATAAAAAAATAACGAACTAAAGTAAATAACTCAATGAATTGGACTGAACAGAAACAAACAAAACTAATACAATGAAATAATAGGCTAAATCAAATGGTTGAGTTTTATTTCATACTGAGTGAGCTCATAAATATGCATTGCCACACAGGCAAGTCAAAACAATGCCACACAGGAAAGTCAAAATAATGCCACACAGGCAAGTCAAATGATGCCACACAGGCAACCAAAATAATGCCACACAGGCATATCACACATTGGACCGCGAATCCAAATGTATGCAAATCGGATAGGTATGTTTGGCACAACATTACCAATCCGCAGAACAGAAAACTAGGGTTAACCCATACGCATCTCACAACAAAACACCAAATGGCCCACTTCCTCCAGAGCACAAACGGAGACGCCGTGGACTAATCACACAGCCACGGAGAGTGTCATGCCTCTCGTGCCAAGACGACATGCCTGTGGTACCCCCACAAGTGGGTATAGCTCAGGTATACCCTACGGTATATTCTAACAAAAATACTATGTCACAACACATGCGACATAATACCAACAAAAGGGTTCTATATGTACATGTTGAACCAAATCAAATTATAGTCACAAGGTCTCAAAAAGAAGGTAGCAACATGTACCGCTCTACAATTTTCAAAAATAAATACTAAACATGATATCCTAATTCAAAGAGTACAAATACGAGTCATGTGTATCAACTCCAAAATAAACTAATATATTTATTTCACATGAAACAATTATGTGAAATCATAACATAATTCGAAATAAGGAAACAAACGAATAAATCAAATTTAACAAGAGTATCGCTGAAAGAGTACGAAATCCGTACCTGGATTAAGCAATGTATTATCCCAAGTATATTCGACTCTCTCTGTTCAATCTAAATAATTTAATAAGATTTTATTACAATCCAATCATTAATAACATAATACAATTAAATTTAATTATTAAGAATTTTTATAATTTTGTCGACAAAATTAATTAATTCAAATTAATATACATAACTTCAATTGATTTGCTAATTCTGTTATAAGTTTCATTGCTAAAAGTTTATTAACATAATATATATATATATATATATATATATATATATATATATATATAAAATAATGTTGCTTTTGAAGTTGTAAGTCGTCTCTTACAAAATAATGTTGCTTTTGAGATTTGGTGCATCAGATGATAATAGCATGCATGTTTAATCATTTTTTCATCCTCCAAGCAACTAGAAATACTTTTACTAATTGTAGACTTGTAGTTCATAATTCAGGTACTTTGTACTGTTACTTTATAATTTGTCATTCTTGAGGAATGATCAACGCATTAATTCCTAAATATATGATCAGTAATATGGACTACGTTTGTCTCAATTAAGTAGAGAGTTTGCATATTTATACCTCAACTAAGTTTGAATATCTATGATAAGTAAAGATCGAAGATGGCTGGGGGAACTGAAAAGTTTTTTAGGTATATCCGACAGAATATCCGGCGAACTTAAATCTGTCGAATTTATGTTATCATTGACGGATAGTTCGTCGAAGATAATATTCATTCCGTCGAAAAAAGTTAGCGCCGGCAAAAATATTGTCGCCAAAATGCTTCTTACATTTCCGACAGAATTTCGTCGGAATTACGTTAGTGTTGACAAAATTAATGTCGACCAAAAATTTCGTCGTAATTAAATTATGTTCGACGGAATATATTTCGTCGAAATAAATTATGTCGGTCTTAGCTGATTTTCTTGTACTGTGTTAAGAAAGGCATCCGAAAATATGAGATGAAATAGTACCCAAACCAAATTTCTTGGTGAATTGAGACACCCTGTAGACGGAGAAGCCTGGAAAAACTTTGATGCTACACACCAATCCTTTGCAAAAGAAGATAGAAATGTGGGGCTAGGATTCCACTGATGGTTTCACTCCATTTGCCCTGTCAGCACACCACACTTTACTTGGCATGTAATTGAAGGATGCATATATGTTTTTGTCGTTACTCATTCCTGGTCCTCAAAGCCCGAGTAAAGACATCGATTTATACTTGAGACCGTTGATTAATGAGTTGAAAATGCTATGGGAGACGGGAGTTCACACCTATGATGCATTTTCTAAACATAATTTTCATATGAGAGTTGTAGCCATGTGGACTATGAACGACTTTCCTGCATATGTTATGATGGAAGGATGGATCAACACACACAAAAAGATGGCATGTCCAATGTGCAAGGATGAAACTAAAGTTATTCATTTAACTTAGGAAACTGATAAATCCACAACAAAAAATGATATTTTCACATTAAAATCGTCGACATAAATACTATAGAGACGATTTTCACCGTCGCTATATGAACTACAAAGTACCTGAATTATGAACTACAATTGGAATGTGTTATTTCATAGAATAAAATCAATTGATTAATCATTACATTATGTAATTATATGAATTGAGAGAAGACATCTTGTATGCATGCTTCCGATGTGCTTAAGGGTGAAAGTTTTCAATTACCTCTCTCAATCTTTGGGTGAATATGTATAGGTGTGTATAAAGTTCTTGAGATGACAATTGGGACCAAACCCTAATTATTTTATTTATAGAATAACTAATGTTACGTTTAGATTAAAGGAATGGAATGAATTATTTCATACTCTCCCTCACCAAAGAATAAAATTCATAAATTTGGAAGGAATAAGAAATGGTTCAATCCATTCCGATCGCAACCAAACACAATTTTTTTCAATCCCTACGAATGAGTCATTTTATTCCTACCTTCATTACTCCAATCCAAACGTAAGATAAGGGTCAAAATCGTCCATCAAGATTTGAAACCTTAGGGCCCTTATGTCAAATATTATATGTAATATTACTTATAGGCCACATAATTAATTACCAAACTAATAAATAAAGTGATAAAATTAATACAATATGTAAACCTAATAATTCCATAAATAGTAGAGGCCACATAAGGAAATAAAATATTCTAACATTCTCCCATTTAATTGGCCGAAATACTATTTATATACAAAACATAATGCTTACAATCATTAATTTGGCCAAATATTAATTTAATGTCGATCTACATCATGTTCAAATAAAAGCACCAATGCGAATTAATATAATCTTTGTGTCACTATTAACACAAGATCCCCATTAGTTATACAATTAGTACTTTTATTAAAACAAAGATTAACATTAAGCATAATGATGAGTAGGTTGAAAACCTACTATAATTGGCTATTTTTAACTTGAAATATTGTTAGTTTTGGGTATTGTTCGTGTTATCCTTTTGTTTTTATGATATTTTGCAAGAAAGGGAGTGGGATTGGACTTGAGATCTGAAAAGGAAGAAAAGATGTAGAACTTGACAAACTGGAAGAGCGGTGCGGGGCACGCTGATATTACATTGGAGATGGCACGGGCCGCGCCGTGCTATTTGAAGATATTGTAAGGGTAATGCGGGGAGCGTCGCTGACTGAAGAGAAACGAAACGGGGCGTGCCGGTCTGACGGGATTGGGCTGATTTTGTTTCCTTAATGCCCAAAGTTGATTGATATGAGGACTCTGACTTACCTTATGTTCTAGGGTTTTGTTAGGACTATAAATACTTGTTTTTATTAAGATTTAAGTGACTTTTGAATACAATTCATTGAGAGCCACTTCTATTAGAGATTTGGAGATATCATTGGAGAGCACACAAGGCGGAGATTGAAACTTAGAGACTGGAGATTTCACAGAGTTTTTCTTCTTCCCTTAATTTCAGTATCTGTATTTGAGATGTTATTTAATTTTAATTTTCTTTACTTTATTATGATGAACTAATTTCCCAATTAGGGGTACAATGGAACTTTTTGCAATTCAATTATCATTATTTTCACTTGGGAAAATAGTTCTTGAAGAACAACTCCTTGAAATTTTAGGGTACAATGGAACCTTTTGAAATTTTATCTACATCTGACTCTGCTTACCCTTGGGAAAGTAGTTCTCAAAGAACAACTCCTAGAAACGTTCCCAAGTTACTTTTTCCTCTCCAGCTCTATTTTGATTGACTTCCCACCAAAAACTAGCTTCACCTTTCATCATATAGGTAGAAAAATTCGTCTTTTTCTCCCCTCCCACTCTGGCAACAACGAATGCTTTTTCAATCTCCTTAATCCAAAACTTGAGCCTCTATATAGGCTCAGTGGTTCCCTTAAACTCGGGTGGTCCCACATTATTAAAATTATTAAAGCTTGATACTCACAAAATTGGCCCCTATTATTCCATCCATAAACTGTTACATAACATTTGCTTGCTCACTATTCATGTTCTCTGCCTCGGATTGATTACACTGATTTCTCCTTGGCGGCATTATTCTGTATAATAAAAATACATTATTTTCTCATCCTTCATATTAAAGCATTCATTATTAGTGCTAAAATTTAATCACCTCATAGCTTATATTAATACACATATATATTTATATTAACATTCATCCCCATGTACACCTATCTTTAATTCTATAGCTTTCTGATATTACCTACAAAATATCCTCTTAATTATTACTCTAAAAGTCCTATAATATTCTAGCTAAATCTTCCGAGCTTAAAACTTTATGGTCAACTTTTTTTATATCCCATAACTAGAGTATTTCCTATCAATCATCTAATCAGAAAATATCTTATCTACATCCTTAAACGGTTATACGCATTTTGGTTAATTTACACTAACTTGTGTTTGTTTTAACTTGTATTAACTTGACATCGGTTTGTGTCAATTTGATACCAACTTGTATCACTTAATGCTAACACCAACTTCTGTCGGACTCTTGCGTTGACACCAACTTGTGTCAAATACCAACTTGTATCATACGCTTGAGTCAACATCAACTTATGTTTTACTTTTAGGTTATTATGTCTATTTTATTAGGACAACAGTTGTGTCCTCTCTTTACTTTGACATCCCCTATGTCGATTCAATAAATCATTACAACATTTGTCTAGCCGAGTCAAATAGCTTAGACGTATACCAATAATTCTAACATCAATCGAAACATTTGTCTGGCCAACTCAATTGACATTAACTTATCTTTAAATATTTCAAAATTTCTGAAAATCATTTTATGACGTCATGATACCATACTGTATTTACAGTCCGTTGAGTATTCTGTCATTTTGTGACTTTGTCATACTATAAAATATCATAGTGGGCTGACGATCATTAGATCACATCCAACACTAGGTTAATCTACATTAATGACTCTGTCATTTTATCATCTCTGCACTAAATGCATTAATGATATATAAGATAAATTAATTTTGATATTTACAAATCATTTTGGTCTAGACGAAACAATTAGCATGCATAGACATAAAAATAATTTAACTTTTAAAACTCATTGATTCCATAATCCAACCCAATGTTTTTCAAAAATGCTTTTGTTAGCAAGATGTCAATATATTCGAAATCTAGCATAGCTAGAAGATTTGGAATACCTATGCTTCCTTCATCAACTCCAATTTTCTCCAATGCTTCATTGCTTAATAATTCTATCTATTTATATCATCCTTAAAGCTTACTATATTGAAAATCCTCAGTTCTCAATCCATAGCTTTTCTGTACCCTAGTATAGTTCATTAAACATACCACACGTTATGAGTTGAGGAACTTACCACAATAATTTGAGTTTAGGAACTTGTCCTAGCGATACGTAGTCCAAGAACCAATCAAAAATTGTCCAAACGCTTAGGGGTTCAAAAACATACCATACGATTATGAGTCACAAACTTACCATAAGCATAAGTTTTAAGAACTCATACCAAATCTTATATTCTCTAACTATCAAATATAAATACGAGAAAAGAATAACATTTTCGTCATATGTATATTGATAGCGCGAGTACTATCATTTCAATAATTATTAATATGATAAAATGAGTAGTCGCTTGACCAAGCATAAAACCCCTGCCCATACAAAGGCTTATACAACTCAATTATCAAATGAGTCCGCAGTTGAAATACCACATAATCCTAGATTTCTCTTTTCTCAATACGAATATTTTTTAATTCATATTTCATCATCTATAACTCTTTTCGAGTTTACATCGTACAATTTCATAGTACATCCTTTTTATAGCGTCAGGCTATATCATTCCAATCATTTAACATATCATATGTTATTATAACTTCATCTGGATTATTTCATTTATTTATCAATAATTTAATTGATAAAATTGATTATTTAAAATCTTAAACATTTATCTATTCTCAAAACTGAATCCTTTAAATTGCTCTATAACAACTCTTTATCATATAAATTATGATTAAACACTTAATCTTTCATTTTATAAGTTCTTCATTATAATCTAGTAAATCGAATACCAATCCAGCAACCTAGATTATCCATACAGCTTGTTGTTTTCCAACACAACACAACAAGCTAAAATATTTAAACAACAAACTGTATATTAATACAGCAAACTGTTTACTAATACAACAAACTGTATTCCTTTTTCAACATATTGAATTCCAATTCATCATACTATATACCCAATATAGTATATTGAATGTCACATTCAACATACTTTATTCTTAAAATAACATATCTTCTCTTTATTATTAGAGTCCGGTAACTCCGGATTCTTATCTTTACAACTCCTCGAAATTCTTCTTTAAATCTTTTCTATCTTCTCCTTTAATTAATAATGAATTTTTTAAATTCATCTCTTAGCACTTTAGACTCTATTTGAGTTTGTTCCTTAATTATCCTCATCTCTACGGTTATAGCCTAAGATACTCCTACCTAAGGTTTATAACTCACAGCTCTGATACTAATTGTAGCACCCCCAAATTTGGGTCCCTTGAACCTCTAACCTAGTGCATTGCGATACAACATCTTCTTACACATTCTATAACTAACGCGGAATATATAAACATATATTATTCATTTCAAATGATTTTACAACATTTCTCAAGGTCTACAACCTTAACTCAATACATACCTTAATAATTAAAAAGGTTTACATAATCATTCTACATAAGATAACTGTAATAGTTAAACGTTCATATTGAACTATTCTCCAACTTTGCCTTTGACTTTATCCTTCTTCAAACTCTCGGGCTTTAACTGAAATATTATCATGATATATCAAAGGTGAGCAACTACTTTGCTCAAAAAGTTTAAAAACAATAAAGATATATCATGATTGAAGAATAGAATATAGCTTAACACGATATGATCATCACCCTTAATATAAACTACTTAAGACATTTATTTACACAAAACCCTAAATGAGTAGGAATAAGCTTTCATCTCCTGGACAGTGTTAGATTTTTAGTCAAGTACAAGACCTTATTAGAGAGGTTTGGAAACCGAGTTTTCACTCTATTTTTGGAACCCAAGTTTTTTGCACCTAATGTAAACTGCTTAGAGAGACATTTATTTACATGGAACCCTAAATGAATAGGAATAAGATTTTATTCTCTTTAACAACGTTAGACTTTAATTCATTTGTAGGACCTTCTCATTAGAGAGGTTTGGAACTCAAGTTTTCACCCTAACTTATTAGACAGGTCTGGATCCCGAGTTTTTACCCCAACCTAAGATAGGGGTTAGGGAGTAGTTACACCCCCAACTAGCTTGTTGCTGAAAAACGTAATAGACTAGCATGTTTATCAGGCTTAGATTCGTATTAATGCGTCAAATATATTGGAATATCCAATTCTAATATGTCAATTTCATGGTTGAACTTATTCTTATAAAATGTAACTTAAACTCTTTTAATGGTGTTGATTTTCTTTGGGTTTCAAAAACTGTAAGTTGTATCGCTCTCTAGTATAAGTCAATCAACTTTGTACAGCTTGTCTAGACAAATCAGTGCACTGTGGTATTTTTAACAAGTTATTTGAGTTCCATCAGTCATTAATCACCCACGTTACCATATAATTATATTTTAGATATCTCTTAATTGTTAATACATGAAACAAATTAGAAACCAGAATGAGTTAATGCAGAAAGAACTCTGGACAAATAAACTGTTGTATATTAAGTTAAGCCAATATTGGGTTGTTTTTGCATATGATACCATTTATGAAAGGGAACTACTATTTCCATATAAAGATTGATATTTCACATTATTCCTCTCACATGAATAGTGAGTAACTCCCACTTCCATGTGAAAGAGACTCATGCGAAAATATTATTTTAACATATGAAAATATCAGTTTCATTTATAAAAACCTCTGGCTTTTTCATTCCATTTGATCTTAATTATTGACATTCTCAATTGTATTTTTATTAGTGATATAAAGTCCTACAAATTTAGAGGAATGAGAGTGGCCTCTGAGGGAGAGGGGGAGGGAGAGAACAGTGGAAAAGAGGTGTGGGAGAGGAGTTGTGAAGTAATTTTTGTCGACTTCTAAACTCCCACATCAAGAGTGAGTGACAAACCTCGTATCACAACACAAGGATATGAATCAACTTGTAAGACCTAAAAAATTCACCAGCCATGTGATGAGCACCAAGCGAACTATTCTTTCGCCTTTTACTAAAGAATATCGTGTCTTTGTCACGCACAGTGGCATACACCTATTTTTGTAGGGGATTTCCACCAGAAAATTCTCCTTACAATCTAAGTTGTTTAATAATTTTGTAAATTAATGTCTACATATAATTTTAGTTTCTTAAATGTTAAGGATTATAATATGCATTCAGTTGAATATGGTAAAAATCTTGGATTCTTGTATGTTAATATCTATAATTTCAAACAAAATGTTAGAGGTAAACTTATATGTTATGATTCATGCATTTACTCACGTACTGCATCACCTGGTTTAGGTTTATATTTTGTATTTTTATTTTTTTTGTCAAACATAAACTATGGTGATTGCTAGAGGATTGAGGTACGGTCAAAATTTCTACATCTTTCGTAATTCAACATAGTTTCAGGACACTTATTTGTTTATAGTTTGCTTTTATTTTTATTTGTGCATTCTCATTTGTAATCTAACATTAAGGGCACAACCTGTAACAAGATAAAGGTGGGAATTTCATCACCAATCATTGGCCCCCAAACACCCAACTTGCATTTTGCACAACTGTAGAATTAAGATTTTTTATTTTATTTTATCTTATTTATTTATATTTTTTGTGTGACTTTTGCGGTTAGTTGTCTAGTTTTGTTTTGTGATTTGTGGGAAAGATGGATTCTTATTAAAGTTGGAAAAATAATTTTTACTTGGAATCAAGAACCCTATGAAAGTTTTAATGCACACCAAATAAATCAATTTTTTTAAACTTATGAAAATCCTTATCCAAGTTCATATCCACATCATATTCCTATTCGTTTTCAGAACCTTTATATCCACATAATTATCAATTAAGAAGAAGAAAGATTTAGTGCCTTACAGAAAACTATGAAAGTTTTTAATGGAATTTTTTTTTAGCATGGATCAAGCTATATCTGTTCTAGAAATTCAAATAATTCGATTAGTCACCACAAAAAAAGAACAAGACGTGGGTGAATTTTCTATTAACTTTAAGGTTAATTTTGAAATCTTAATGGTTGTGGAAATGATGAGGAAAATAAAAAATTGTTTTCAATTCTACACAGTTTGAGTCAGACGAATTTGAGGAGTCTTTAAATTATGAGTTTATGCCTAAAATTGACCATGTACATTAATGAGTCGGTTGAAAAAGTCTATAAGCCTAAATTCCATACCCTGAAAAACTTATTCCTAAAAAATCACCTGGTGATTTTTTGGACCATCCTATTAAAGTAAACATAATCCAAGGTTAATTTTGAAAATCTTGATGGTTTGTGGAAATAATGAGGAAAATAAAAATTTTGTATTCAATTCTACACAGTTTGAGTTAAACGAATTTGAGGAGTCTAAAATTGATCATGTTGCATTTAATGAATCGGTTGAAAAAATTTATAAGCCTAAAGTTCCAAACCCTGAAAGACTTATTCCTTAAAACCACTGGTGATTTTTTGGACCAACCCATTAAAGTCAACATAATCCAAGAGTTGTCAATGACCCAAGAAATAATTGAAAATACTCTTGATTTAAAAAGATCCAATTGATTTTTTCTTAAATCACCTTGAACAAAATTGGAATGAATCTGAAATAAAAATGACTTATTCTGAATTTGGTGTATACACAATTCTAATATGTCAATTCATAGTTGAACTATTCTTCTTATAAATGTAACTTAAGCTCTTTTGAGGTGTTGATTTTTTTGGGATTCAAAAACTGTAAGTTGTATTGTTCTCTAGTACAAGTCGATAAACTTTGTACAGCTTCTCTAGACCAATCAATGCACTCTGTATTTTTGTTTTTGGGTATTTTTATGGGGGGGTAACCCTCTTGTAAGTTGTGAACAAGCTATTTGAGTTCCATCAAATAAATGTATACACATTGTCTAATACATATTTTACTCAATCACGTACATAACTCACATATGTCCTAACATATTTCCCCTAGTTATTAACTATTAGCCCCAAATTGACTTAATAAGTTATAAACACACTACTCATATCAATCATCAATACTTAAGGATTGTAAATCCTTTAATTTAATAATCAAGGCTAACATTCAAGCTATGTTAATTTCTTACATAATTTAATTACTCTTCCTTGAGAATGATCTAACTATACTTCTTAGTTAATAATAACTATCTAGCTTAATTATTATATAAACTTATATGAATTCAAGTACTTTCACTTTATTCTTTTCTAAAAAAAACAAATTATTCCAAAAATTTGAATTATGTGAAATTCTGGGTTCTCACAAAAAAGATCCAATTGATTTTTTCTTAAATCACCTTGACCAAAATTGGAATGAATCTAAATATAAAAATTGACGTTTTCTGAATTTTGGTAGTATACCCAATTCTAATATGTCAATTTTATGGTTTGAACTTAATTATTCTTATAAAATGCAACTTAAGCTCTTTTGAGGGTGTTGATTTTCTTTGGGTTTCTAAACTGTAATTGTATTGTTCTCTAGTACAAGTCGATCAACTTTGTACAGCTTCTCTAGACCAATCAATGCACTCTGGTATTTTTGTTTTTTGGGTATTTTTATGGTGGGGGTAACCCCTTGTAAGTTGTGAACAAGCTATTTGAGTTCCATCAATCATCCACATTATTATTTTAGATATCTCTTAATTGTTAATACATGAAACTAATTAAAAACCAGAATGAAGTTTATGCAGAACTCTGGACAAATAAACTGTTGTATATTAAGCCAAGCCAATGTTGGGTTGTTTTTGCATTTGGAACCATTTATAAAAGGGAACTAATATTTTTCACATAAAAATTGATATTTTCACATTATCCCTCTCACATGAATAGTGATGGAGTCTCACTTCCATGTAAAAGAGAACTCATGTAAAGATATCATTTTAACATATGAAAATATCAGTTTCATTTATAAACCTCTTGGCTTTTTCATCCCATTTGATCTTATTGTCATTCTGAGTTGTATTTCTATCGGTGATTAAAGTCATAGAAATTTAGAGGAAAGAGGTGGCCTCTGAGGGAGAGGAGAGAAAAGGGAAACGAGGGGTGGGAGAGGAGTTGTGAAGTCATTTTTGTCGACTTAAACTCCCACATCAAAGAGGAATGACAAACCTAATATCACAACACAAGGATATGAATCAACTTGTAACACCTAAAAATTCACGCAGCCATGTGATGAGCAC
The DNA here is from genome assembly GCA_020205505.1 of Panax japonicus. NCBI lineage: Eukaryota > Viridiplantae > Streptophyta > Magnoliopsida > Apiales > Araliaceae > Panax > Panax japonicus. Next base: position 10,437,831 of record CM035113.1, read on the forward strand.
AAAGCGAACTATTCTTTTCGCCTTTTACTAAAGAATACCGTGTGCTCGTCACGCACAGTGGCATAACGCCTATTTTTGGAGGGATTTCCTCTAGGAATCTCTCCCTACAATCCAAGTTGTTTAAAAATTTTGTATTAAATATATTATTAGTTTCTTAATGTTCAGGATTATAGTGTGCATTCAGTTGAATATGGTAAATTCTTGGATTTATTGATTTTAGTGTGAAGGGATGGCTTTGTTTAAAAAACCAATGATGCAAAACAAAACAGAGCTATAAATACCATGATGTAAAACGGAGGCACAACCAAACAAGAGGTACAGTTTGATAGCATTTCGTGTAAGCAGATGGCACCTGAAGAAATATTCTGCAGTACAACTTGGAAACGTTCCTTATGAAATACAAAAACTATTTAATATCAGAATGGTTAAAAAATGGCCTAGCCAGTGAGTTAGGCTAATTGTCACGGCTCAAACAAGATATGTACTACAATGGTCAGGCAGTCTATTACTTTGTTGTGAAAAGACCATTTGTTTCGTCATTGCAATACATAAAAAACCAAAAGACAGAAACCAAGATTTGAAGTCCAGTAATTTAATTTGCTGCTAGTCCTAGAATTGGAAGGGTGAGAACTATAAGTTTGGATTGGAAGTTCAGTTAAGTGGTTCTCTAAGGACCTAATCTCCCCAAAGTACAACAGTTGCAAAATAAGCAGGTGTCCTTTCCTTGACATACGCGCAACGGCTGAAACGAAGTCCCATATCGAAAGAAGTAGAACAAAGTTTTAGTACTTAGGAAACTTTGAGAGACTTAATAGACACGACCTTACTTGAACAGGATCTGTTCTATAGGCTCGTACCTCTGTATCCTTGATTTCTAAGGAGACAGGTGACCAAGTCTGGTGGATGAACCATGACTGCAGGACCCAGAGCGTGATTAATAGCTCCATGGCCCTTGGACCCTTCGAGCAGTAGAGGATCGTTCTCAGTCAAGGCCTCTTGGCTGGGGTGGTCCTGCAGTTGTCTGACAGACTCATTCCACTTTTTAATGTATTGCAGATCAATATCTAATGCATTTTGGTTTCCACCGATAAGCTTCATACAAAGGATAGGGTTGGTTTGCTTGAAGAGAATCATTTTTATGATCAAATCAGAAGAATAAGTGAATTGGATAACCCATTGTTATTTTTAGACATTGCTTGACTCTTACTATAGGAAACTAATTAAACCAGAAAAAAGTTTCTTATGTTGTCAAACACATAGAACTCTGTTGGTCAAACTCAATAAAGTGTTGTATAATTAAGCTTCTTCCCCGAGCTAAGCCTAAGTTGGTTTGCTCTGCCAATTGGCTGGGGTGGTCCTGCACTTGTCTGACAGACTTCCTCCTCCTCCCTCTTATAATCCCCCCTTTTTTGGTAACTTTGAGAACGATAACAGAATATTAATACTAAATTTGAAGATACTTTCATTTTACACTAATATAAAATATGGAACATACGGACTACTTCACTAAAACTCAAACAAAGCTATTCTGTATTGCAGGACTAGTGCCCGGGCTTGAACCCCTGAGGTTTAACAAGGATATACCAATTAGTGCTGATATGGGAACTTTAATACAACTTTCAGAGACAATATCCAACACAAGAACTGTTTCAGCCATTATCTGAAATTCTGATATAATGGCTCAACCCTCCTCCGCTAGCCTAATAGAAGCCGACCAAAATTGTATTGCATGGCTGAACCAGCAGGCTCCAAACTCAGTCATATATATTAGTGTAGGGAGTTTAGCAACCATGGACCAAAAAGACCTAGCTGAGATGGCTTGGGGGCTAGCCAGCAGTGACCAGCCATTTTTGTGGGTTGTTAGACCTCCATGACTCAGAAGGGTATGATTTATTACCACAAGGTTTTTTAGAAACAATTGGAGGACAAGGGTGCATTGTAAAATGGGCACCTCAAAGGGAAGTTTTGAAACATGTTGCTGGGGGGTGGGGGTGGGGGGGTGTTTGGAGCCATTGCAGTTGGAATTCGAGTTTGGAAAGTATTAGTGCAGGGGTTCCAATTATTATTTCACGTGACCCTTATTTACTGACAAGGAATTGAATGTGTTACATAATACTTTAAATAACAATGTTTCGAATTATACATATGTTGGATCTTCCATTTATTTTCCTTTTCACAAATTTATTTCCAACTCAAAAACATTGCCCTTCTCTTCATTACTCGTGTATACAATGTATAAAACTTTAATTCATAAAAAAAAAAAAAAATTAAAATACCACAACAATTCCAAAATAAAATCTCATTCTATATATCCCCATTCTATTCTGTTTGTTTTAAATTATTTATAGTATTTTATTCTTATGTAATTTATTTATCATTTTAGTTTTCATATTTTTATTTTTACGGGAAGGAATCATTTTCAGATAACTACACAAACATATTAAGCTGAGTTGATTTTCCTTCCCCACCTGAATCAAAAGGAAAAGGGGTGTCCAAAAGTAAATTTGTATATGATTATATGTTTTGCAAAGATTTTCCAATAAAAAAGATAAAGCTTAAAAGCTAAATCTCAACTCATAAAGACAATTAAGTTGTAAGTCGTCTCTTACAAAAAAATGTTGCTTTTGAGATTTGGTGCAGATTCAGTAATAATAGCATGCATGTTTAATCATCTTTTCATCCTCCAAGCAGCTAGAAATAACTCTTTTACTAATTGTAGTTCATAATTCAAGCTTATAAATAAAGTGATTAAATTAATGCAATATGTAAGTCTAATAATTCCATAAATAGTAGAGGCCACATAAGGAAATAAAATATTATAACATTCTCCCACTTGGCCGAAATACTATTTATATACAAAACATAACGCTTACAATCATTAATTTGGCCAAATATTAATTTAGTGTCTACATCATGTTCAAATAAAAGCACCAATGCGAATTAATACAATCTTTGTGTCATTATTAACACAAGATCGCAATTAGTTATACAATTAGTATTTTTATTAGAACAAAGATTAATATTAAACATAAAGATGAGTAGGTTCAAAACCTACTAATTAGGTATTTTTAACTTGAAATGTTGTGAGTTTTGGGTATTGTTCGTGTTATCTTTTTGTTTTTATGATACTTTGCAAGAAAAGGAGTTGGATTGGACTTGAGAGCTGAAAAGGAGGAAAAGATGCAGAATTGGACAAACTGGCAGAGCGGTGCGGAGCATGCTGCTATTACATTGGAGATGGCACGGGGCGCGACGAGCTATTTGAAGATATTGTGAGGGTAGCATGGGGTGCACCGCTGACTGAAGGGAAACAGCACGAGGAACGCCGATCTGACAGGATTGGGCTGATTTTGTTTCTTTAATGCCCAAAGTTGATTGATATGAGGTCATTGATCGACTTACCTTATGTACTAGGGTTTTGTTAGGACTATAAATACTTGTTTTTATTAAGATTTAAGAGACTTTTGACTAAAATTCATTGAGAGCCACTTCTATTGGAGACTTGGAGATATATCATTGGAGAGCACAAAAAGCAGAGATTGAAACTTAGAGACTAGAGATTCCTCGACAGAGTTTTTCTTATTCTCTTAATTTCAGTATATGTACTTGAGATGTTATTTAAATTTAATCTTCTTACTTTATTATGATGATGAACTAATTTCTCAATTAGAGGTACAATGGAACCTTTTGCAATTCAATTATCATTATTTTAACTTGGAAAGTAGTTCTCGAAGAACAACTCCTTGAAATTTTAGGGTACAATGGATCCTTTTGAAATTTTATCTACATCCGACTTTGCGTACCCTTGGGAAAGTAGTTCTTGAAGAACAACTCCTTGAACCGCTCCCAAGTTACTTTTTCCTCACCAGCTCTGTTCTAATTGACTTCTGTAAGACCCCAACTTTTTATAAATAAAATCAAATTTCATCTAATTATTATTGTGAATAATAAGGTGTTAATTTGATATAATGCTTTGGTTATGGGTGAAATGTGCAAATTTTGCAAAATAAACAAGTGGTTATAAAATATTCATTATTATCGGGGAATATTCATTGGTCGTAGAATATTCTTGCTGTCGGGGAATATTCGTACGACGGCGCAGCCATTTGCGGGCTCCATAACGAAAAACTGTCGGATAAAAAAAATGACAAGTTTGAGTTTTTATAAATAACGGCGTAATTATTACCGTTAACACTGTTGGAATACCCGATGGTTAAAATACAGTAATACGCGTGGTTGCACAGTAGCACACGGTATTGTAGAGTATTTATGAATTATTGATTCTTACGTAAGAAGGCACTACTCAATAATTGTTACAGTATTTACTGTTCAATATTTTATTTTATTGATTCAATAATTGCTACGTTGATATTTTATATTATTGTTATTTCAATAATTATCACTGCATAGTATTTTCCATTATCAGATTAATAAATCATATTATTTGAATAATATTATTAGATAGTATTATTGGCAATGTCTAATGAAGTTCTATCTCGGAAAGGGGTTTGGTTAGCTAATTGCGCGCCAATAAGGAGAAATCCTTATCGAAAAGTCACCTCTTTCTTGGGAACAACTTCGTTGTCATAATTGTGATTCTGTAATATTATTTGTGAATAATTAATTATTGATTTATATGATAAAGAAATATTTATTTTATGTGGATGGATAGGGAAATATTTATTTTGTGTTGATATAAATGAAGCAATTAATGATGAGGTGTTTTATCAGTATTTTGTCAGAATGGAGGTATTAAAAATCGTCCGAATGTGGACTTTTATTCTTATGTAATTTATTTATCATTTTAGTTTTCATATTTTTATTTTTACGGGAAGGAATCATTTTCAGATAACTACACAAACATATTAAGCTGAGTTGATTTTCCTTCCCCACCTGAAATCAAAAGGAAAAGGGGTGTCCAAAAGTAAATTTGTATATGATTATATGTTTTGCAAAGATTTCCAATAAAAAAGATAAAGCTTAAAAGCTAAATCTCAACTCATAAAGACAATTAAGTTGTAAGTCGTCTCTTACAAAATAATGTTGCTTTTGAGATTTGGTGCAGATTCAGATGATAATAGCATGCATGTTTAATCATCTTTTCATCCTCCAAGCAGCTAGAAATAACCCTTTTACTAATTGTAGTTCATAATTCAGGTACTTTGTACTGCTACTTTATAATTTGTCATTCTTGAGGAATGTTCAATGCATTAATTCCTAAATCTATAATCAGTAATATGGACTACGTTTGTCTTAATTAAGTAGAGAGTTTGCATATTTATACCTCAATTGAGTTTGCATATCTATTGTAACACCCCCTTCCCGAAAAGGAAAGGGAAGTCGCGTGCAAAGCACAACGAACCTCAAAATAAGTAAACAGGACACTAATGACTTCACATATTAATAGCGGTGATCCATTAATAAAGTACTAAATACAATTCTCCAAACAGAGTCAAAATAATCAAAACTTAAAATTCGAATCAACCTAGATGATCAAAGGCAACTCTCTCATCACACTAGCCCTGAATCACCCATGTAAACCTGCCAGAAGAAAAACACAACATGAGCCAATTGCCCAGTACGGATACAGATATACAAAAGATATACAACTGATATACGAAAACAACTGAGACAAAATACTGAACCAAACCTCAAGTGTAAATACTGACGAAAATATATTCTCCAAAGATCTTAATGGAATATATCTTAATCAACAGAATTGACGAAACCCATAGAAGAATAAAAAAATAACGAACTAAAGTAAATAACTCAATGAATTGGACTGAACAGAAACAAACAAAACTAATACAATGAAATAATAGGCTAAATCAAATGGTTGAGTTTTATTTCATACTGAGTGAGCTCATAAATATGCATTGCCACACAGGCAAGTCAAAACAATGCCACACAGGAAAGTCAAAATAATGCCACACAGGCAAGTCAAATGATGCCACACAGGCAACCAAAATAATGCCACACAGGCATATCACACATTGGACCGCGAATCCAAATGTATGCAAATCGGATAGGTATGTTTGGCACAACATTACCAATCCGCAGAACAGAAAACTAGGGTTAACCCATACGCATCTCACAACAAAACACCAAATGGCCCACTTCCTCCAGAGCACAAACGGAGACGCCGTGGACTAATCACACAGCCACGGAGAGTGTCATGCCTCTCGTGCCAAGACGACATGCCTGTGGTACCCCCACAAGTGGGTATAGCTCAGGTATACCCTACGGTATATTCTAACAAAAATACTATGTCACAACACATGCGACATAATACCAACAAAAGGGTTCTATATGTACATGTTGAACCAAATCAAATTATAGTCACAAGGTCTCAAAAAGAAGGTAGCAACATGTACCGCTCTACAATTTTCAAAAATAAATACTAAACATGATATCCTAATTCAAAGAGTACAAATACGAGTCATGTGTATCAACTCCAAAATAAAACTAATATATTTATTTCACATGAAACAATTATGTGAAATCATAACATAATTCGAAATAAGGAAACAAACGAATAAATCAAATTTAACAAGAGTATCGCTGAAAGAGTACGAAATCCGTACCTGGATTAAGCAATGTATTATCCCAAGTATATTCGACTCTCTCTGTTCAATCTAAATAATTTAATAAGATTTTATTACAATCCAATCATTAATAACATAATACAATTAAATTTAATTATTAAGAATTTTTATAATTTTGTCGACAAAATTAATTAATTCAAATTAATATACATAACTTCAATTGATTTGCTAATTCTGTTATAAGTTTCATTGCTAAAAGTTTATTAACATAATATATATATATATATATATATATATATATATATATATATATATATAAAATAATGTTGCTTTTGAAGTTGTAAGTCGTCTCTTACAAATAATGTTGCTTTGAGATTTGGTGCATCAGATGATAATAGCATGCATGTTTAATCATTTTTTCATCCTCCAAGCAACTAGAAATACTTTTACTAATTGTAGACTTGTAGTTCATAATTCAGGTACTTTGTACTGTTACTTTATAATTTGTCATTCTTGAGGAATGATCAACGCATTAATTCCTAAATATATGATCAGTAATATGGACTACGTTTGTCTCAATTAAGTAGAGAGTTTGCATATTTATACCTCAACTAAGTTTGAATATCTATGATAAGTAAAGATCGAAGATGGCTGGGGGAACTGAAAAGTTTTTTAGGTATATCCGACAGAATATCCGGCGAACTTAAATCTGTCGAATTTATGTTATCATTGACGGATAGTTCGTCGAAGATAATATTCATTCCGTCGAAAAAAGTTAGCGCCGGCAAAAATATTGTCGCCAAAATGCTTCTTACATTTCCGACAGAATTTCGTCGGAATTACGTTAGTGTTGACAAAATTAATGTCGACCAAAAATTTCGTCGTAATTAAATTATGTTCGACGGAATATATTTCGTCGAAATAAATTATGTCGGTCTTAGCTGATTTTCTTGTACTGTGTTAAGAAAGGCATCCGAAAATATGAGATGAAATAGTACCCAAACCAAATTTCTTGGTGAATTGAGACACCCTGTAGACGGAGAAGCCTGGAAAAACTTTGATGCTACACACCAATCCTTTGCAAAAGAAGATAGAAATGTGGGGCTAGGATTCCACTGATGGTTTCACTCCATTTGCCCTGTCAGCACACCACACTTTACTTGGCATGTAATTGAAGGATGCATATATGTTTTTGTCGTTACTCATTCCTGGTCCTCAAAGCCCGAGTAAAGACATCGATTTATACTTGAGACCGTTGATTAATGAGTTGAAAATGCTATGGGAGACGGGAGTTCACACCTATGATGCATTTTCTAAACATAATTTTCATATGAGAGTTGTAGCCATGTGGACTATGAACGACTTTCCTGCATATGTTATGATGGAAGGATGGATCAACACACACAAAAAGATGGCATGTCCAATGTGCAAGGATGAAACTAAAGTTATTCATTTAACTTAGGAAACTGATAAATCCACAACAAAAAATGATATTTTCACATTAAAATCGTCGACATAAATACTATAGAGACGATTTTCACCGTCGCTATATGAACTACAAAGTACCTGAATTATGAACTACAATTGGAATGTGTTATTTCATAGAATAAAATCAATTGATTAATCATTACATTATGTAATTATATGAATTGAGAGAAGACATCTTGTATGCATGCTTCCGATGTGCTTAAGGGTGAAAGTTTTCAATTACCTCTCTCAATCTTTGGGTGAATATGTATAGGTGTGTATAAAGTTCTTGAGATGACAATTGGGACCAAACCCTAATTATTTTATTTATAGAATAACTAATGTTACGTTTAGATTAAAGGAATGGAATGAATTATTTCATACTCTCCCCTCACCAAAGAATAAAATTCATAAAATTTGGAAGGAATAAGAAATGGTTCAATCCATTCCGATCGCAACCAAACACAATTTTTTTCAATCCCTACGAATGAGTCATTTTATTCCTACCTTCATTACTCCAATCCAAACGTAAGATAAGGGTCAAAATCGTCCATCAAGATTTGAAACCTTAGGGCCCTTATGTCAAATATTATATGTAATATTACTTATAGGCCACATAATTAATTACCAAACTAATAAATAAAGTGATAAAATTAATACAATATGTAAACCTAATAATTCCATAAATAGTAGAGGCCACATAAGGAAATAAAATATTCTAACATTCTCCCATTTAATTGGCCGAAATACTATTTATATACAAAACATAATGCTTACAATCATTAATTTGGCCAAATATTAATTTAATGTCGATCTACATCATGTTCAAATAAAAGCACCAATGCGAATTAATATAATCTTTGTGTCACTATTAACACAAGATCCCCATTAGTTATACAATTAGTACTTTTATTAAAACAAAGATTAACATTAAGCATAATGATGAGTAGGTTGAAAACCTACTATAATTGGCTATTTTTAACTTGAAATATTGTTAGTTTTGGGTATTGTTCGTGTTATCCTTTTGTTTTTATGATATTTTGCAAGAAAGGGAGTGGGATTGGACTTGAGATCTGAAAAGGAAGAAAAGATGTAGAACTTGACAAACTGGAAGAGCGGTGCGGGGCACGCTGATATTACATTGGAGATGGCACGGGCCGCGCCGTGCTATTTGAAGATATTGTAAGGGTAATGCGGGGAGCGTCGCTGACTGAAGAGAAACGAAACGGGGCGTGCCGGTCTGACGGGATTGGGCTGATTTTGTTTCCTTAATGCCCAAAGTTGATTGATATGAGGACTCTGACTTACCTTATGTTCTAGGGTTTTGTTAGGACTATAAATACTTGTTTTTATTAAGATTTAAGTGACTTTTGAATACAATTCATTGAGAGCCACTTCTATTAGAGATTTGGAGATATCATTGGAGAGCACACAAGGCGGAGATTGAAACTTAGAGACTGGAGATTTCACAGAGTTTTTCTTCTTCCCTTAATTTCAGTATCTGTATTTGAGATGTTATTTAATTTTAATTTTCTTTACTTTATTATGATGAACTAATTTCCCAATTAGGGGTACAATGGAACTTTTTGCAATTCAATTATCATTATTTTCACTTGGGAAAATAGTTCTTGAAGAACAACTCCTTGAAATTTTAGGGTACAATGGAACCTTTTGAAATTTTATCTACATCTGACTCTGCTTACCCTTGGGAAAGTAGTTCTCAAAGAACAACTCCTAGAAACGTTCCCAAGTTACTTTTTCCTCTCCAGCTCTATTTTGATTGACTTCCCACCAAAAACTAGCTTCACCTTTCATCATATAGGTAGAAAAATTCGTCTTTTTCTCCCCTCCCACTCTGGCAACAACGAATGCTTTTTCAATCTCCTTAATCCAAAACTTGAGCCTCTATATAGGCTCAGTGGTTCCCTTAAACTCGGGTGGTCCCACATTATTAAAATTATTAAAGCTTGATACTCACAAAATTGGCCCCTATTATTCCATCCATAAACTGTTACATAACATTTGCTTGCTCACTATTCATGTTCTCTGCCTCGGATTGATTACACTGATTTCTCCTTGGCGGCATTATTCTGTATAATAAAAATACATTATTTTCTCATCCTTCATATTAAAGCATTCATTATTAGTGCTAAAATTTAATCACCTCATAGCTTATATTAATACACATATATATTTATATTAACATTCATCCCCATGTACACCTATCTTTTAATTCTATAGCTTTCTGATATTACCTACAAAATATCCTCTTAATTATTACTCTAAAAGTCCTATAATATTCTAGCTAAATCTTCCGAGCTTAAAACTTTATGGTCAACTTTTTTTATATCCCATAACTAGAGTATTTCCTATCAATCATCTAATCAGAAAATATCTTATCTACATCCTTAAACGGTTATACGCATTTTGGTTAATTTACACTAACTTGTGTTTGTTTTAACTTGTATTAACTTGACATCGGTTTGTGTCAATTTGATACCAACTTGTATCACTTAATGCTAACACCAACTTCTGTCGGACTCTTGCGTTGACACCAACTTGTGTCAAATACCAACTTGTATCATACGCTTGAGTCAACATCAACTTATGTTTTACTTTTAGGTTATTATGTCTATTTTATTAGGACAACAGTTGTGTCCTCTCTTTACTTTGACATCCCCTATGTCGATTCAATAAATCATTACAACATTTGTCTAGCCGAGTCAAATAGCTTAGACGTATACCAATAATTCTAACATCAATCGAAACATTTGTCTGGCCAACTCAATTGACATTAACTTATCTTTAAATATTTCAAATTTCTGAAAATCATTTTATGACGTCATGATACCATACTGTATTTACAGTCCGTTGAGTATTCTGTCATTTTGTGACTTTGTCATACTATAAAATATCATAGTGGGCTGACGATCATTAGATCACATCCAACACTAGGTTAATCTACATTAATGACTCTGTCATTTTATCATCTCTGCACTAAATGCATTAATGATATATAAGATAAATTAATTTTGATATTTACAAATCATTTTGGTCTAGACGAAACAATTAGCATGCATAGACATAAAAATAATTTAACTTTTAAAACTCATTGATTCCATAATCCAACCCAATGTTTTTCAAAAATGCTTTTGTTAGCAAGATGTCAATATATTCGAAATCTAGCATAGCTAGAAGATTTGGAATACCTATGCTTCCTTCATCAACTCCAATTTTCTCCAATGCTTCATTGCTTAATAATTCTATCTATTTATATCATCCTTAAAGCTTACTATATTGAAAATCCTCAGTTCTCAATCCATAGCTTTTCTGTACCCTAGTATAGTTCATTAAACATACCACACGTTATGAGTTGAGGAACTTACCACAATAATTTGAGTTTAGGAACTTGTCCTAGCGATACGTAGTCCAAGAACCAATCAAAAATTGTCCAAACGCTTAGGGGTTCAAAAACATACCATACGATTATGAGTCACAAACTTACCATAAGCATAAGTTTTAAGAACTCATACCAAATCTTATATTCTCTAACTATCAAATATAAATACGAGAAAAGAATAACATTTTCGTCATATGTATATTGATAGCGCGAGTACTATCATTTCAATAATTATTAATATGATAAAATGAGTAGTCGCTTGACCAAGCATAAAACCCCTGCCCATACAAAGGCTTATACAACTCAATTATCAAATGAGTCCGCAGTTGAAATACCACATAATCCTAGATTTCTCTTTTCTCAATACGAATATTTTTTAATTCATATTTCATCATCTATAACTCTTTTCGAGTTTACATCGTACAATTTCATAGTACATCCTTTTTATAGCGTCAGGCTATATCATTCCAATCATTTAACATATCATATGTTATTATAACTTCATCTGGATTATTTCATTTATTTATCAATAATTTAATTGATAAAATTGATTATTTAAAATCTTAAACATTTATCTATTCTCAAAACTGAATCCTTTAAATTGCTCTATAACAACTCTTTATCATATAAATTATGATTAAACACTTAATCTTTCATTTTATAAGTTCTTCATTATAATCTAGTAAATCGAATACCAATCCAGCAACCTAGATTATCCATACAGCTTGTTGTTTTCCAACACAACACAACAAGCTAAAATATTTAAACAACAAACTGTATATTAATACAGCAAACTGTTTACTAATACAACAAACTGTATTCCTTTTTCAACATATTGAATTCCAATTCATCATACTATATACCCAATATAGTATATTGAATGTCACATTCAACATACTTTATTCTTAAAATAACATATCTTCTCTTTATTATTAGAGTCCGGTAACTCCGGATTCTTATCTTTACAACTCCTCGAAATTCTTCTTTAAATCTTTTCTATCTTCTCCTTTAATTAATAATGAATTTTTTAAATTCATCTCTTAGCACTTTAGACTCTATTTGAGTTTGTTCCTTAATTATCCTCATCTCTACGGTTATAGCCTAAGATACTCCTACCTAAGGTTTATAACTCACAGCTCTGATACTAATTGTAGCACCCCCAAATTTGGGTCCCTTGAACCTCTAACCTAGTGCATTGCGATACAACATCTTCTTACACATTCTATAACTAACGCGGAATATATAAACATATATTATTCATTTCAAATGATTTTACAACATTTCTCAAGGTCTACAACCTTAACTCAATACATACCTTAATAATTAAAAAGGTTTACATAATCATTCTACATAAGATAACTGTAATAGTTAAACGTTCATATTGAACTATTCTCCAACTTTGCCTTTGACTTTATCCTTCTTCAAACTCTCGGGCTTTAACTGAAATATTATCATGATATATCAAAGGTGAGCAACTACTTTGCTCAAAAAGTTTAAAAACAATAAAGATATATCATGATTGAAGAATAGAATATAGCTTAACACGATATGATCATCACCCTTAATATAAACTACTTAAGACATTTATTTACACAAAACCCTAAATGAGTAGGAATAAGCTTTCATCTCCTGGACAGTGTTAGATTTTTAGTCAAGTACAAGACCTTATTAGAGAGGTTTGGAAACCGAGTTTTCACTCTATTTTTGGAACCCAAGTTTTTGCACCTAATGTAAACTGCTTAGAGAGACATTTATTTACATGGAACCCTAAATGAATAGGAATAAGATTTATTCTCTTTAACAACGTTAGACTTTAATTCATTTGTAGGACCTTCTCATTAGAGAGGTTTGGAACTCAAGTTTTCACCCTAACTTATTAGACAGGTCTGGATCCCGAGTTTTTACCCCAACCTAAGATAGGGGTTAGGGAGTAGTTACACCCCCAACTAGCTTGTTGCTGAAAAACGTAATAGACTAGCATGTTTATCAGGCTTAGATTCGTATTAATGCGTCAAATATATTGGAATATCCAATTCTAATATGTCAATTTCATGGTTGAACTTATTCTTATAAAATGTAACTTAAACTCTTTTAATGGTGTTGATTTTCTTTGGGTTTCAAAAACTGTAAGTTGTATCGCTCTCTAGTATAAGTCAATCAACTTTGTACAGCTTGTCTAGACAAATCAGTGCACTGTGGTATTTTTAACAAGTTATTTGAGTTCCATCAGTCATTAATCACCCAAGTTACCATATAATTATATTTTAGATATCTCTTAATTGTTAATACATGAAACAAATTAGAAACCAGAATGAAGTTAATGCAGAAAGAACTCTGGACAAATAAACTGTTGTATATTAAGTTAAGCCAATATTGGGTTGTTTTTGCATATGATACCATTTATGAAAGGGAACTACTATTTCCATATAAAGATTGATATTTTCACATTATTCCTCTCACATGAATAGTGAGTAACTCCCACTTCCATGTGAAAGAGACTCATGCGAAAATATTATTTTAACATATGAAAATATCAGTTTCATTTATAAAAACCTCTTGGCTTTTTCATTCCATTTGATCTTAATTATTGACATTCTCAATTGTATTTTTATTAGTGATTAAAGTCCTACAAATTTAGAGGAATGAGAGTGGCCTCTGAGGGAGAGGGGGAGGGAGAGAAAAGTGAAAAGAGGTGTGGGAGAGGAGTTGTGAAGTAATTTTTGTCGACTTAAACTCCCACATCAAAGAGAGTGACAAACCTCGTATCACAACACAAGGATATGAATCAACTTGTAAGACCTAAAAAATTCACCCAGCCATGTGATGAGCACAAAGCGAACTATTCTTTCGCCTTTTACTAAAGAATATCGTGTCTTTGTCACGCACAGTGGCATACACCTATTTTTGTAGGGGATTTCCACCAGAAAATTCTCCTTACAATCTAAGTTGTTTAATAATTTTGTAAATTAATGTCTAAATATAATTTTAGTTTCTTAAATGTTAAGGATTATAATATGCATTCAGTTGAATATGGTAAAATCTTGGATTCTTGTATGTTAATATCTATAATTTCAAACAAAATGTTAGAGGTAAACTTATATGTTATGATTCATGCATTTACTCACGTACTGCACACCTTGTTTAGGTTTATATTTTTATTTTTATTTTTTTTGTCAAACATAAACTATGGTGATTGCTAGAGGATTGAGGTACGTCAAAATTTCTACATCTTTCGTAATTCACATAGTTTCAGGACACTTTATTTGTTTATAGTTTGCTTTTATTTTATTTGTGCATTCTCATTTGTAATCTAACATTAAGGGCACAACCTGTAACAAGATAAGGTGGGAATTTCATCACCAATCATTGGCCCACAAACAACCCAACTTGCATTTTGCACAACTGTAGAATTAAGATTTTTATTTTATTTTATCTTATTTATTTATATTTTTTGTGTGACTTTTGCGGTTAGTTGTCTATTTGTTTTGTGATTTGTGGAAAGATGGATTCTTATTAAAGTTGGAAAAATAATTTTACTTGGAATCAAGAACCCTATGAAAGTTTTAATGCACACCAAATAAATCAATTTTTTTAAACTTATGAAAATCCTTATCCAAGTTCATATCCACATCCATATTCCTATTCGTTTTCAGAACCTTTATATCCACAATAATTATCAAATTAAGAAGAAGAAAGATTTAGTGCCTTACAGAAAACTATGAAAGTTTTAATGGAATTTTTTTTTAGCATGGATCAAGCTATATCTGTTCTAGAAATTCAAATAATTCGATTAGTCACCACAAAAAAAGAACAAGACGTGGGTGAATTTTCTATTAACTTTAAGGTTAATTTTGAAAATCTTAATGGTTGTGGAAATGATGAGGAAAATAAAAAATTTGTTTTCAATTCTACACAGTTTGAGTCAGACGAATTTGAGGAGTCTTTAAATTATGAGTTTATGCCTAAAATTGACCATGTTACATTTAATGAGTCGGTTGAAAAAGTCTATAAGCCTAAATTCCATACCCTGAAAAACTTATTCCTAAAAAATCACCTGGTGATTTTTTGGACCATCCTATTAAAGTAAACATAATCCAAGGTTAATTTTGAAAATCTTGATGGTTTGTGGAAATAATGAGGAAAATAAAAATTTTGTATTCAATTCTACACAGTTTGAGTTAAACGAATTTGAGGAGTCTAAAATTGATCATGTTGCATTTAATGAATCGGTTGAAAAAATTTATAAGCCTAAAGTTCCAAACCCTGAAAGACTTATTCCTTAAAAACCACCTGGTGATTTTTTGGACCAACCCATTAAAGTCAACATAATCCAAGAGTTGTCAATGACCCAAGAAATAATTGAAAATATACTCTTGATTTAAAAAGATCCAATTGATTTTTTCTTAAATCACCTTGAACAAAATTGGAATGAATCTGAATATAAAAATTGACTTATTCTGAATTTTGGTAGTATACACAATTCTAATATGTCAATTTCATAGTTGAACTTAATTATTCTTATAAAATGTAACTTAAGCTCTTTTGAGGGTGTTGATTTTCTTTGGGATTCAAAAACTGTAAGTTGTATTGTTCTCTAGTACAAGTCGATCAACTTTGTACAGCTTCTCTAGACCAATCAATGCACTCTGGTATTTTTGTTTTTTGGGTATTTTTATGGTGGGGGTAACCCCTTGTAAGTTGTGAACAAGCTATTTGAGTTCCATCAAATAAATGTATACACATTGTATAATACATATTTACTCAATCACGTACATAACTCACATATGTCCTAACATATTTCCCCCTAGTTTATTAACTTATTAGCCCAAATTGACTTAATAAGTTATAAACACACATACTCATATCAATCATCAATTACTTAAGGATTGTAAATCCTTTTAATTTAATAATCAAGGCTAACATTCAAGCTATGTTAATTTCTTACATAACTTTAATTACTCTTCCTTGAGAATGATTAACTATACTTCTTAGTTAATAAATTAACTATCTAGCTTAATTATTATATAAACTTATATGATTCAAGTACTTTCTTTATTCTTTTTCTAAAAAAAAAAAAATTATTCCAAAAATTTGAATTATGTGAAATTCTGGGTTCTCACAAAAAAGATCCAATTGATTTTTTCTTAAATCACCTTGACCAAAATTGGAATGAATCTAAATATAAAAATTGACGTTTTCTGAATTTTGGTAGTATACCCAATTCTAATATGTCAATTTTATGGTTGAACTTAATTATTCTTATAAAATGCAACTTAAGCTCTTTTGAGGGTGTTGATTTTCTTTGGGTTTCTAAAACTGTAAGTTGTATTGTTCTCTAGTACAAGTCGATCAACTTTGTACAGCTTCTCTAGACCAATCAATGCACTCTGGTATTTTTGTTTTTTGGGTATTTTTATGGTGGGGGTAACCCCTTGTAAGTTGTGAACAAGCTATTTGAGTTCCATCAATCATCCACATTATTATATTTTAGATATCTCTTAATTGTTAATACATGAAACTAATTAAAAACCAGAATGAAGTTTATGCAGAACTCTGGACAAATAAACTGTTGTATATTAAGCCAAGCCAATGTTGGGTTGTTTTTGCATTTGGAACCATTTATAAAAGGGAACTAATATTTTCACATAAAAATTGATATTTTCACATTATCCCTCTCACATGAATAGTGATGGAGTCTCACTTCCATGTAAAAGAGACTCATGTAAAGATATCATTTTAACATATGAAAATATCAGTTTCATTTATAAAACCTCTTGGCTTTTTCATCCCATTTGATCTTATTGTCATTCTGAGTTGTATTTCTATCGGTGATTAAAGTCATAGAAATTTAGAGGAAAGAGAGTGGCCTCTGAGGGAGAGGGAGAGAAAAGGGAAACGAGGGGTGGGAGAGGAGTTGTGAAGTCATTTTTGTCGACTTAAACTCCCACATCAAAGAGAATGACAAACCTAATATCACAACACAAGGATATGAATCAACTTGTAACACCTAAAAAATTCACGCAGCCATGTGATGAGCACAAAGCGAACTATTCTTTCGCCTTTTACTAAAGAATACCGTGTGCTCGTCACGCACAGTGGCATACGCCTATTTTTGGAGGGGATTTCCTCTAGGAATCTCTCCCTACAATCCAAGTTGTTTAAAAATTTTGTATTAAATATATTATTAGTTTCTTAATGTTCAGGATTATAGTGTGCATTCAGTTGAATATGGTAAATTCTTGGATTTATTGATTTTAGTGTGAAGGGATGGCTTTGTTTAAAAAACCAATGATGCAAAACAAAACAGAGCTATAAATACCATGATGTAAAACGGAGGCACAACCAAACAAGAGGTACAGTTTGATAGCATTTCGTGTAAGCAGATGGCACCTGAAGAAATATTCTGCAGTACAACTTGGAAACAGTTCCTTATGAAATACAAAAACTATTTAATATCAGAATGGTTAAAAAATGGCCTAGCCAGTGAGTTAGGCTAATTGTCACGGCTCAAACAAGATATGTACTACAATGGTCAGGCAGTCTATTACTTTGTTGTGAAAAGACCATTTGTTTCGTCATTGCAATACATAAAAAACCAAAAGACAGAAACCAAGATTTGAAGTCCAGTAATTTAATTTGCTGCTAGTCCTAGAATTGGAAGGGTGAGAACTATAAGTTTGATTGGAAGTTCAGTTAAGTGGTTCTCTAAGGACCTAATCTCCCCAAAGTACAACAGTTGCAAAATAAGCAGGTGTCCTTTCCTTGACATACGCGCAACGGTGAAACGAAGTCCCATATCGAAAGAAGTAGAAACAAAGTTTTAGTACTTAGGAAACTTTGAGAGACTTAATAGACACGACCTTACTTGAACAGGATCTGTTCTATAGGCTCGTACCTCTGTATCCTTGATTTCTAAGGAGACAGGTGACCAAGTCTGGTGGATGAACCATGACTGCAGGACCAGAGCGTGATTAATAGCTCCATGGCCCTTGGACCATTCGAGCAGTAGAGGATCGTTCTCAGTCAAGGCCTCTTGGCTGGGGTGGTCCTGCAGTTGTCTGACAGACTCATTCACTTTTTAATGTATTGCAGATCAATAATCTAATGCATTTTGGTTTCCACCGATAAGCTTCATACAAAGGATAGGTTGGTTTGCTTGAAGAGAATCATTTTTATGATCAAATCAGAAGAATAAGTGAATTGGATAACCCATTGTTAGTTTTAGACATTGCTTGACTCTTACTATAGGAAACTAATTAAACCAGAAAAAAGTTTCTTATGTTGTCAAACACATAGAACTCTGTTGGTCAAACTCAATAAAGTGTTGTATATTAAGCTTCTTCCCCGAGCTAAGCCTAAGTTGGTTTGCTCTGCCAATTGGCTGGGGTGGTCCTGCACTTGTCTGACAGACTTCCTCCTCCTCCCTCTTATAATCCCCCCTTTTTTGGTAACTTTGAGAACGATAACAGAATATTAATACTAAATTTGAAGATACTTTCATTTTACACTAATATAAAATATGGAACATACGGACTACTTCACTAAAACTCAAACAAAGCTATTCTGTATTGCAGGACTTAGTGCCCGGGCTTGAACCCCTGAGGTTTAACAAGGATATACCAATTAGTGCTGATATGGGAACTTTAATACAACTTTCAGAGACAATATCCAACACAAGAACTGTTTCAGCCATTATCTGAAATTCTGATATAATGGCTCAACCCTCCTCCGCTAGCCTAATAGAAGCCGACCAAAATTGTATTGCATGGCTGAACCAGCAGGCTCCAAACTCAGTCATATATATTAGTGTAGGGAGTTTAGCAACCATGGACCAAAAAGACCTAGCTGAGATGGCTTGGGGGCTAGCCAGCAGTGACCAGCCATTTTTGTGGGTTGTTAGACCTCCATGACTCAGAAGGGTATGATTTATTACCACAAGGTTTTTTAGAAACAATTGGAGGACAAGGGTGCATTGTAAAATGGGCACCTCAAAGGGAAGTTTTGAAACATGTTGCTGGGGGGTGGGGGTGGGGGGGTGTTTGGAGCCATTGCAGTTGGAATTCGAGTTTGGAAAGTATTAGTGCAGGGGTTCCAATTATTATTTCACGTGACCCTTATTTACTGACAAGGAATTGAATGTGTTACATAATACTTTAAATAACAATGTTTCGAATTATACATATGTTGGATCTTCCATTTATTTTCCTTTTCACAAATTTATTTCCAACTCAAAAACATTGCCCTTCTCTTCATTACTCGTGTATACAATGTATAAAACTTTAATTCATAAAAAAAAAAAAAAATTAAAATACCACAACAATTCCAAAATAAAAATCTCATTCTATATATCCCCATTCTATTCTGTTTGTTTTAAATTATTTATAGTATTTTATTCTTATGTAATTTATTTATCATTTTAGTTTTCATATTTTTATTTTTACGGGAAGGAATCATTTTCAGATAACTACACAAACATATTAAGCTGAGTTGATTTTCCTTCCCCACCTGAAATCAAAAGGAAAAGGGGTGTCCAAAAGTAAATTTGTATATGATTATATGTTTTGCAAAGATTTTCCAATAAAAAAGATAAAGCTTAAAAGCTAAATCTCAACTCATAAAGACAATTAAGTTGTAAGTCGTCTCTTACAAAAAAATGTTGCTTTTGAGATTTGGTGCAGATTCAGTAATAATAGCATGCATGTTTAATCATCTTTTCATCCTCCAAGCAGCTAGAAATAACTCTTTTACTAATTGTAGTTCATAATTCAAGCTTATAAATAAAGTGATTAAATTAATGCAATATGTAAGTCTAATAATTCCATAAATAGTAGAGGCCACATAAGGAAATAAAATATTATAACATTCTCCCACTTGGCCGAAATACTATTTATATACAAAACATAACGCTTACAATCATTAATTTGGCCAAATATTAATTTAGTGTCTACATCATGTTCAAATAAAAGCACCAATGCGAATTAATACAATCTTTGTGTCATTATTAACACAAGATCGCAATTAGTTATACAATTAGTATTTTTATTAGAACAAAGATTAATATTAAACATAAAGATGAGTAGGTTCAAAACCTACTAATTAGGTATTTTTAACTTGAAATGTTGTGAGTTTTTGGGTATTGTTCGTGTTATCTTTTTGTTTTTATGATACTTTGCAAGAAAAGGAGTTGGATTGGACTAGAGAGCTGAAAAGGAGGAAAAGATGCAGAATTGGACAAACTGGCAGAGCGGTGCGGAGCATGCTGGCTGCTGCTATTACATTGGAGATGGCACGGGGCGCGATGAGCTATTTGAAGATATTGTGAGGGTAGCATGGGGTGCACCGCTGACTGAAGGGAAACAGCACGTGGAACGCCGATCTGACAGGATTGGGCTGATTTTGTTTCTTTAATGCCCAAAGTTGATTGATATGAGGTCATTGATCGACTTACCTTATGTACTAGGGTTTTGTTAGGACTATAAATACTTGTTTTTATTAAGATTTAAGAGACTTTTGACTAAAATTCATTGAGAGCCACTTCTATTGGAGACTTGGAGATATATCATTGGAGAGCACAAAAAGCAGAGATTGAAACTTAGAGACTAGAGATTCCTCGACAGAGTTTTTCTTATTCCCTTAATTTCAGTATCTGTACTTGAGATGTTATTTAAATTTAATCTTCTTTACTTTATTATGATGATGAACTAATTTCTCAATTAGAGGTACAATGGAACCTTTTGCAATTCAATTATCATTATTTTAACTTGGAAAAGTAGTTCTCGAAGAACAACTCCTTGAAATTTTAGGGTACAATGGATCCTTTTGAAATTTTATCTACATCCGACTTTGCGTACCCTTGGGAAAGTAGTTCTTGAAGAACAACTCCTTGAACCGCTCCCAAGTTACTTTTTCCTCACCAGCTCTGTTCTAATTGACTTCTGTAAGACCCCAACTTTTTATAAATAAAATCAAATTTCATCTAATTATTATTGTGAATAATAAGGTGTTAATTTGATATAATGCTTTGGTTATGGGTGAAATGTGCAAATTTTGCAAAATAAACAAGTGGTTATAAAATATTCATTATTATCGGGGAATATTCATTGGTCGTAGAATATTCTTGCTGTCGGGGAATATTCGTACGACGGCGCAGCCATTTGCGGGCTCCATAACGAAAAACTGTCGGATAAAAAAAATGACAAGTTTGAGTTTTTATAAATAACGGCGTAATTATTACCGTTAACACTGTTGGAATACCCGATGGTTAAAATACAGTAATACGCGTGGTTGCACAGTAGCACACGGTATTGTAGAGTATTTATGAATTATTGATTCTTACGTAAGAAGGCACTACTCAATAATTGTTACAGTATTTACTGTTCAATATTTTATTTTATTGATTCAATAATTGCTACGTTGATATTTTATATTATTGTTATTTCAATAATTATCACTGCATAGTATTTTCCATTATCAGATTAATAAATCATATTATTTGAATAATATTATTAGATAGTATTATTGGCAATGTCTAATGAAGTTCTATCTCGGAAAGGGGTTTGGTTAGCTAATTGCGCGCCAATAAGGAGAAATCCTTATCGAAAAGTCACCTCTTTCTTGGGAACAACTTCGTTGTCATAATTGTGATTCTGTAATATTATTTGTGAATAATTAATTATTGATTTATATGATAAAGAAATATTTATTTTATGTGGATGGATAGGGAAATATTTATTTTGTGTTGATATAAATGAAGCAATTAATGATGAGGTGTTTTATCAGTATTTTGTCAGAATGGAGGTATTAAAAATCGTCCGAATGTGGACTTTTATTCTTATGTAATTTATTTATCATTTTAGTTTTCATATTTTTATTTTTACGGGAAGGAATCATTTTCAGATAACTACACAAACATATTAAGCTGAGTTGATTTTCCTTCCCCACCTGAAATCAAAAGGAAAAGGGGTGTCCAAAAGTAAATTTGTATATGATTATATGTTTTGCAAAGATTTTCCAATAAAAAAGATAAAGCTTAAAAGCTAAATCTCAACTCATAAAGACAATTAAGTTGTAAGTCGTCTCTTACAAAATAATGTTGCTTTTGAGATTTGGTGCAGATTCAGATGATAATAGCATGCATGTTTAATCATCTTTTCATCCTCCAAGCAGCTAGAAATAACCCTTTTACTAATTGTAGTTCATAATTCAGGTACTTTGTACTGCTACTTTATAATTTGTCATTCTTGAGGAATGTTCAATGCATTAATTCCTAAATCTATAATCAGTAATATGGACTACGTTTGTCTTAATTAAGTAGAGAGTTTGCATATTTATACCTCAATTGAGTTTGCATATCTATTGTAACACCCCCTTCCCGAAAAGGAAAGGGAAGTCGCGTGCAAAGCACAACGAACCTCAAAATAAGTAAACAGGACACTAATGACTTCACATATTAATAGCGGTGATCCATTAATAAAGTACTAAATACAATTCTCCAAACAGAGTCAAAATAATCAAAACTTAAAATTCGAATCAACCTAGATGATCAAAGGCAACTCTCTCATCACACTAGCCCTGAATCACCCATGTAAACCTGCCAGAAGAAAAACACAACATGAGCCAATTGCCCAGTACGGATACAGATATACAAAAGATATACAACTGATATACGAAAACAACTGAGACAAAATACTGAACCAAACCTCAAGTGTAAATACTGACGAAAATATATTCTCCAAAGATCTTAATGGAATATATCTTAATCAACAGAATTGACGAAACCCATAGAAGAATAAAAAAATAACGAACTAAAGTAAATAACTCAATGAATTGGACTGAACAGAAACAAACAAAACTAATACAATGAAATAATAGGCTAAATCAAATGGTTGAGTTTTATTTCATACTGAGTGAGCTCATAAATATGCATTGCCACACAGGCAAGTCAAAACAATGCCACACAGGAAAGTCAAAATAATGCCACACAGGCAAGTCAAATGATGCCACACAGGCAACCAAAATAATGCCACACAGGCATATCACACATTGGACCGCGAATCCAAATGTATGCAAATCGGATAGGTATGTTTGGCACAACATTACCAATCCGCAGAACAGAAAACTAGGGTTAACCCATACGCATCTCACAACAAAACACCAAATGGCCCACTTCCTCCAGAGCACAAACGGAGACGCCGTGGACTAATCACACAGCCACGGAGAGTGTCATGCCTCTCGTGCCAAGACGACATGCCTGTGGTACCCCCACAAGTGGGTATAGCTCAGGTATACCCTACGGTATATTCTAACAAAAATACTATGTCACAACACATGCGACATAATACCAACAAAAGGGTTCTATATGTACATGTTGAACCAAATCAAATTATAGTCACAAGGTCTCAAAAAGAAGGTAGCAACATGTACCGCTCTACAATTTTCAAAAATAAATACTAAACATGATATCCTAATTCAAAGAGTACAAATACGAGTCATGTGTATCAACTCCAAAATGAAACTAATATATTTATTTCACATGAAACAATTATGTGAAATCATAACATAATTCGAAATAAGGAAACAAACGAATAAATCAAATTTAACAAGAGTATCGCTGAAAGAGTACGAAATCCGTACCTGGATTAAGCAATGTATTATCCCAAGTATATTCGACTCTCTCTGTTCAATCTAAATAATTTAATAAGATTTTATTACAATCCAATCATTAATAACATAATACAATTAAATTTAATTATTAAGAATTTTTATAATTTTGTCGACAAAATTAATTAATTCAAATTAATATACATAACTTCAATTGATTTGCTAATTCTGTTATAAGTTTCATTGCTAAAAGTTTATTAACATAATATATATATATATATATATATATATATATATATATATATATATATATATATAAAATAATGTTGCTTTTGAAGTTGTAAGTCGTCTCTTACAAAATAATGTTGCTTTTGAGATTTGGTGCATCAGATGATAATAGCATGCATGTTTAATCATTTTTTCATCCTCCAAGCAACTAGAAATAACCCTTTTACTAATTGTAGACTTGTAGTTCATAATTCAGGTACTTTGTACTGTTACTTTATAATTTGTCATTCTTGAGGAATGATCAACGCATTAATTCCTAAATATATGATCAGTAATATGGACTACGTTTGTCTCAATTAAGTAGAGAGTTTGCATATTTATACCTCAACTAAGTTTGAATATCTATGATAAGTAAAGATCGAAGATGGCTGGGGGAACTGAAAAGTTTTTTAGGTATATCCGACAGAATATCCGGCGAACTTAAATCTGTCGAATTTATGTTATCATTGACGGATAGTTCGTCGAAGATAATATTCATTCCGTCGAAAAAAGTTAGCGCCGGCAAAAATATTGTCGCCAAAATGCTTCTTACATTTCCGACAGAATTTCGTCGGAATTACGTTAGTGTTGACAAAATTAATGTCGACCAAAAATTTCGTCGTAATTAAATTATGTTCGACGGAATATATTTCGTCGAAATAAATTATGTCGGTCTTAGCTGATTTTCTTGTACTGTGTTAAGAAAGGCATCCGAAAATATGAGATGAAATAGTACCCAAACCAAATTTCTTGGTGAATTGAGACACCCTGTAGACGGAGAAGCCTGGAAAAACTTTGATGCTACACACCAATCCTTTGCAAAAGAAGATAGAAATGTGGGGCTAGGATTCCACTGATGGTTTCACTCCATTTGCCCTGTCAGCACACCACACTTTACTTGGCATGTAATTGAAGGATGCATATATGTTTTTGTCGTTACTCATTCCTGGTCCTCAAAGCCCGAGTAAAGACATCGATTTATACTTGAGACCGTTGATTAATGAGTTGAAAATGCTATGGGAGATGGGAGTTCACACCTATGATGCATTTTCTAAACATAATTTTCATATGAGAGTTGTAGCCATGTGGACTATGAACGACTTTCCTGCATATGTTATGATGGAAGGATGGATCAACACACACAAAAAGATGGCATGTCCAATGTGCAAGGATGAAACTAAAGTTATTCATTTAACTTAGGAAACTGATAAATCCACAACAAAAAATGATATTTTCACATTAAAATCGTCGACATAAATACTATAGAGACGATTTTCACCGTCGCTATATGAACTACAAAGTACCTGAATTATGAACTACAATTGGAATGTGTTATTTCATAGAATAAAATCAATTGATTAATCATTACATTATGTAATTATATGAATTGAGAGAAGACATCTTGTATGCATGCTTCCGATGTGCTTAAGGGTGAAAGTTTTCAATTACCTCTCTCAATCTTTGGGTGAATATGTATAGGTGTGTATAAAGTTCTTGAGATGACAATTGGGACCAAACCCTAATTATTTTATTTATAGAATAACTAATGTTACGTTTAGATTAAAGGAATGGAATGAATTATTTCATACTCTCCCTCACCAAAGAATAAAATTCATAAATTTGGAAGGAATAAGAAATGGTTCAATCCATTCCGATCGCAACCAAACACAATTTTTTTCAATCCCTACGAATGAGTCATTTTATTCCTACCTGTTGGTTTGTGGTTTTAATAATGACAATATATTTTATGAAAATATTCTCTACTTACTTGTACGTAATAATGAATTGCATGGTTTTAGGGGGAGCCATATATTTAAGGGAGTTGTATATTATCATCAGTAAAAAGGGGGAGATTGTTGGTTTATATGTTTATGTTTTAATGATGATAATATGTTTTGCATGGAAATAATATATTTTGCATGAGAATTATATTATGGGCATTTGAATAATATTATATGGTTGTATATGTGAACATAACTTAATGGCCAGGATATATATAATATTATATAATATGCATGGATTATGGGTGGTTATAATATTCAAATATATTAGTCCATCTAAATTACGTGATTGATGGAATCTCTCATCTCAGTGAGAATAAATTTGATTATCTGTTAAGTTAATTCAAAATTGGAGTAATTTATGGAGATTGGAAATCTGATTAATATTCCTTAAATTTCTCATATTTTATTGTGGGGTTATATCCAATATATATATATATGTTTTCCAATCCTGATATGCTTTAAAGTCTAATTCAAAATTGGAGTAATTTATGGAGATTGGAAATCTGATTAATATTCCTTAAATTTCTCATACTTAATTATGGGAATATATCCTTCCAATATATATATATATATTTTGTGCCATCAATTTATACGGATTTGGGAGATATTTTAGGAATTGGTTTTATGAAGGATTCCTATTTAAAATTGATGGAGATATTATTGTGTCACATGCTAATCAGTAATTGCTATTTTTAAGGGATCTTGCTAATTACTAATAGGACTCTTTCAACTACTATTTGATTCCTAATTGATTCCTTCACAACAGAATTTCTTTATCTACTAATATTATTTTTGGTAACGTGGATCTCTTGTTTTTCAATCAAAAAGATATAGACGTTGCAGGAGGATTTCAAATGTTACATAGTCGTTGCTCACTTCCTTATATATACAATGTTTACACGGCTTCTTGAGCGACAAGACTACTGGGCAAAATTTCTTCAAGCTATTGAAGATACAAATCATCATATCACTATTTTAGTCTTGGTTTACAGTGTTCTTATATTCATTATTTATATTGTAAACAAAGTACAAGTCTAGGTTGGCTTGGGGTTTTTATTTTAGTAATATTCAGTCTGTACAACGAAGGTATCAAAGTCTCAGAGGTGAGAGGTGTTGCAGAGGTGCAAAGGGGGCAGAGGTGTCCAAGTGATCGTCGTTGTAACAGGGAGTTTTTATTTACTTTGTAATTGCTGAGTATTATTTTAATAAAGTGAGTCTCCAATCCTAGTTGGGATTGGACGTGGATTAGGCCACTAGAGTAGAGGATAGGGGCTGAACCACGTAAAAATCTCGGTGTGATTTTCTACCTTTTTGCTTACGTTCTTAACTGTTAATATTCTGCAGTTTTTATTGGTTTACGTTGAAAAAGTTTTATACTAATCCGGACAGGCATTAGCTGTCCGTTTTTAACAATTAATACTCTGCAGTTTTTGTGTGCGTCGAAAAAGTTTTACACTGATCCGGACAGGCATTAGCTGTCCGTTTTTAACAGTTAAGAATATAACTAATACGGACAGGGTTCGACCGTCCGATTACAGTCTGTTATAGTTAACTTTGAAAATTGGTCGTTGTTGATCACGTCTAAGTATTTACACCTATTCACCCCCCCTCTAGGTGTGCTTAATTGTAGAATTACATTTGGTATCAGAGCAAGGCTCTACTAATATTGATCTTTGCAGGTCGTAGGGAAAGATCCTATGGCACACCTTAGTTTTCAAGAAGGTCAATCCACAAGCCGACCACCGTTGTTGCTCGGAAGTGAAAACTTTAACTTTTGGAAGTTTAGAATGATGATTTATCTCAAACGAGACCCATGGGAATGGTGGGTTGTTGAGAATGGCCCTGTCATTCCAAGACATGATGATGGAAAACCGAAGACTCTCATGGAAATGGATTCAAATGAATCATATATGGTATCCTACGACTCCAAAGCCATGAACACGCTGCTAAGTGGGATGATTCAAGCTGAAATTGACAAAGTTTCTGCATGCACAACTGCTAAAGAAATATGGGATACAATCGTCATGAGCCATGAAGGAACTACAAAGGTAAAAGAAGTCAAATTAAGTTTACTAATGCAAGAATATGAACTTTTCAGGTTAGAGAAGAATGAATCCATCAAAGAAGCTCAAGCTAGATTTCTCACTCTTATGAACTCTCTAACCATGCTCGACCGAAAAATTGATCAAAGGGAGATAAATAGAAAGATTCTTAGAGTCATGCCCAAACGATTTGCACCAAAAGTAACAACTCTTCAAGACTCAACTACAATCAGTACGATGGAAACTCTAACTTTGTTTGGAGAACTTGAAGAATTCGAAAATCAACTAAAGAGGTATGATGAAGAAGATGAAGGACCTAAAAGAAAGACCTTAGCTCTTCAGGTTGAAAGCTACATAGAAGGGGACGATGAAGACTCCGATGAAGAAATAGCTATGATGTCCCGAAAATTGAGAGAGGTGATTAGAAAGAAGAATAAATCAAAGTTTCAAGGCAAGACATTCAACAACAAGAAAGATGCCAAGCAAAAGCCACAAGATGATACATGTTTTGAATGTGGAAGGCCCGGTCATTTCAAGAGAGACTGCTTCCAATTAAAAAGGAAGAACAAAGCAAGCAATTCAAAAGGAAAGGCGTTAATGACATGGAGCGATGATGAGTCCAATCATGACGAGGAAGAAGATGAAACTGCTCAACTGTGTTTCACTGGATTATGCAATCAAGAATCATCTGAGGTAAACTCTGAACTTGGTGATATTTCTATTTCTGATTATCTAGTTTTAAAAAATGAAAATATTCGTATTAAAGAGAAAAATGCTCATTTAAAAAATTGGATAAAAGATTTAATGAAAGAGGTAGAAACATTGATTGAAGAAAAACAAGAAATAGTTAAAGATTGCACATCTAGTGAAGTATCTAAGTTAAATGCTAAAATTGATTATCTTGATAACTATAATAAAATTCTATATAATCGTGCAAACAAATTAAATGAAGAATTTAATGACCTTAAAAAGGAAAATAATATTTTAAAAGAAAATGTGAAAATGAGAGATATATGTATTGATGCTTTTAATGATGGAAAAATATTAAACATGCAAAATAATAATGAGAAAGAAATAATTTCTTTGAAAAAGGATCTTGCAAAATTTGTTCAAGGGGAAGAGAATTTAAATATAATGTTAGGTGCTCAAAGATCAAGTCTTGATAAACAAGGAATTGGATATAATCCTGTTAAGAACATCACAAGCAAGACTAATAAAATTAGAGTAATAAATAATAAACCAAGGAACAAGCCTCTTTATTGCTCACCGTTTGTTACTTGTAGAAAATGTGGTTTTAAAGGTCATTTTGATTCTAATTGTAATAAAATTAGAATAAAACAAATTTGGGTAAAGAAATGTGATTTATATGCTACTAACCCAAAAGGCCCCAAGAAGATGTGGGTACCAAAAAGGTAGAGACTATTTGTTCATTTTGTAGATGTCTCAAGGTCAAAAAGGAGACGAATAGTAGATATCTATAAATTATTTGGTGGAATCTGTAAGTACCTCATATTGTTTTTTTAATAATGTTTTAATTAGATATATGGATTTTCTAACACAAGGGTTCATAATATTATTTATTCTAAAATTTTTATTGTGCTAAATGTTCCATATTTAATACACATGACAATCATGATGCAGAATTTGTACTTGTATTTTTTTATGAACTTAACCATGATCTGTCAAAGGAAGAGAATGAGAATTCTGCAGGAAATAATAAATTGAGTCGAAGAAGCCAAACTGCTAAATCCGGACATCCTAAGTCGTTCGAATTAGAAGGAAAAACAACTGAAATCAGACAGCCTAAGCCGTCCAAATTAGAAGGAAAAATAGCTGAAATCAGAGAGCCTAACCCGTCCGTTTCAGTAGAAAACTCAGACATGCAGACAGCGAAAAACAGACAGCCAGACCCGTCCGTTTTAGAAGAAAAATCAAATGAACACTCTAATGCAGAATTTGACGTACCACGTTTTGAATACAACGAACATATGACCACTGCCAAGCTTCCTAAATCATCTCAAACTATGAGAAATCATCCTCCAAACTTGATCATAGGAGATCCCGTCACATTGGATGATCAAAAGAAGTGTTTTTGAAGAGATTTGATTATGAAAATCCAAAATCGAAAACTTCAAAGCACATCTAGCGAGCTTACTATTGGTAACAACAATGTTGATATATAGGTAACAAATCACAAAGGTATGATCGTATTGTTTACTTGCTATATGTGATCTTGTTATAAACTTGCTCCAATGATATTCTTTATCTTTTAACTTATTCTTTTCATATTGACAAATGGGGCGAGATATCTATTTAGCTACATTGATATGAATTAATTTTTGTTGATAACAAAGGGGGAGAGATATTTGGGTAATGATGATTATGTTTTAATTAACTTATGCTTAATGATTTTTTTTTGATAATGACAAAGGGGGAGAGATATTGGTATTTGAATTAGTATTCATGTTGGTAGTGAGATACTATATTGTGCTACTATATGAAATGATGGTTATTGTGTCATTTTGTTGCTCCTTAATATGCATAAATTTAGGGGGAGCCTTATAGATATGGGGAGTATTTAAATTCAAAAGATAATATATTGTCATCATCAAAAAGGGGGAGAATGTTGGTTTGTGGTTTTAATAATGACAATATATTTTATGAAAATATTCTCTACTTACTTGTACGTAATAATGAATTGCATGGTTTTAGGGGGAGCCATATATTTAAGGGAGTTGTATATTATCATCAGTAAAAAGGGGGAGATTGTTGGTTTATATGTTTATGTTTTAATGATGATAATATGTTTTGCATGGAAATAATATATTTTGCATGAGAATTATATTATGGGCATTTGAATAATATTATATGGTTGTATATGTGAACATAACTTAATGGCCAGGATATATATAATATTATATAATATGCATGGATTATGGGTGGTTATAATATTCAAATATATTAGTCCATCTAAATTACGTGATTGATGGAATCTCTCATCTCAGTGAGAATAAATTTGATTATCTGTTAAGTTAATTCAAAATTGGAGTAATTTATGGAGATTGGAAATCTGATTAATATTCCTTAAATTTCTCATATTTTATTGTGGGGTTATATCCAATATATATATATATGTTTTCCAATCCTGATATGCTTTAAAGTCTAATTCAAAATTGGAGTAATTTATGGAGATTGGAAATCTGATTAATATTCCTTAAATTTCTCATACTTAATTATGGGAATATATCCTTCCAATATATATATATATATTTTGTGCCATCAATTTATACGGATTTGGGAGATATTTTAGGAATTGGTTTTATGAAGGATTCCTATTTAAAATTGATGGAGATATTATTGTGTCACATGCTAATCAGTAATTGCTATTTTTAAGGGATCTTGCTAATTACTAATAGGACTCTTTCAACTACTATTTGATTCCTAATTGATTCCTTCACAACAGAATTTCTTTATCTACTAATATTATTTTTGGTAACGTGGATCTCTTGTTTTTCAATCAAAAAGATATAGACGTTGCAGGAGGATTTCAAATGTTACATAGTCGTTGCTCACTTCCTTATATATACAATGTTTACACGGCTTCTTGAGCGACAAGACTACTGGGCAAAATTTCTTCAAGCTATTGAAGATACAAATCATCATATCACTATTTTAGTCTTGGTTTACAGTGTTCTTATATTCATTATTTATATTGTAAACAAAGTACAAGTCTAGGTTGGCTTGGGGTTTTTATTTTAGTAATATTCAGTCTGTACAACGAAGGTATCAAAGTCTCAGAGGTGAGAGGTGTTGCAGAGGTGCAAAGGGGGCAGAGGTGTCCAAGTGATCGTCGTTGTAACAGGGAGTTTTTATTTACTTTGTAATTGCTGAGTATTATTTTAATAAAGTGAGTCTCCAATCCTAGTTGGGATTGGACGTGGATTAGGCCACTAGAGTAGAGGATAGGGGCTGAACCACGTAAAAATCTCGGTGTGATTTTCTACCTTTTTGCTTACGTTCTTAACTGTTAATATTCTGCAGTTTTTATTGGTTTACGTTGAAAAAGTTTTATACTAATCCGGACAGGCATTAGCTGTCCGTTTTTAACAATTAATACTCTGCAGTTTTTGTGTGCGTCGAAAAAGTTTTACACTGATCCGGACAGGCATTAGCTGTCCGTTTTTAACAGTTAAGAATATAACTAATACGGACAGGGTTCGACCGTCCGATTACAGTCTGTTATAGTTAACTTTGAAAATTGGTCGTTGTTGATCACGTCTAAGTATTTACACCTATTCACCCCCCCTCTAGGTGTGCTTAATTGTAGAATTACACTACCTTCATTACTCCAATCCAAACGTAAGATAAGGGTCAAAATCGTCCATCAAGATTTGAAACCTTAGGGCCCTTATGTCAAATATTATATGTAATATTACTTATAGGCCACATAATTAATTACCAAACTAATAAATAAAGTGATAAAATTAATACAATATGTAAACCTAATAATTCCATAAATAGTAGAGGCCACATAAGGAAATAAAATATTCTAACATTCTCCCATTTAATTGGCCGAAATACTATTTATATACAAAACATAATGCTTACAATCATTAATTTGGCCAAATATTAATTTAATGTCGATCTACATCATGTTCAAATAAAAGCACCAATGCGAATTAATATAATCTTTGTGTCACTATTAACACAAGATCCCCATTAGTTATACAATTAGTACTTTTATTAAAACAAAGATTAACATTAAGCATAATGATGAGTAGGTTGAAAACCTACTATAATTGGCTATTTTTAACTTGAAATATTGTTAGTTTTGGGTATTGTTCGTGTTATCCTTTTGTTTTTATGATATTTTGCAAGAAAGGGAGTGGGATTGGACTTGAGATCTGAAAAGGAAGAAAAGATGTAGAACTTGATAAACTGGAAGAGCGGTGCGGGGCACGCTGATATTACATTGGAGATGGCACGGGCCGCGCCGTGCTATTTGAAGATATTGTAAGGGTAATGCGGGGAGCGTCGCTGACTGAAGAGAAACGAAACGGGGCGTGCCGGTCTGACGGGATTGGGCTGATTTTGTTTCCTTAATGCCCAAAGTTGATTGATATGAGGACTCTGACTTACCTTATGTTCTAGGGTTTTGTTAGGACTATAAATACTTGTTTTTATTAAGATTTAAGTGACTTTTGAATACAATTCATTGAGAGCCACTTCTATTAGAGATTTGGAGATATCATTGGAGAGCACACAAGGCGGAGATTGAAACTTAGAGACTGGAGATTTCACAGAGTTTTTCTTCTTCCCTTAATTTCAGTATCTGTATTTGAGATGTTATTTAATTTTAATTTTCTTTACTTTATTATGATGAACTAATTTCCCAATTAGGGGTACAATGGAACTTTTTGCAATTCAATTATCATTATTTTCACTTGGGAAAATAGTTCTTGAAGAACAACTCCTTGAAATTTTAGGGTACAATGGAACCTTTTGAAATTTTATCTACATCTGACTCTGCTTACCCTTGGGAAAGTAGTTCTCAAAGAACAACTCCTAGAAACGTTCCCAAGTTACTTTTTCCTCTCCAGCTCTGTTTTGATTGACTTCCCACCAAAAACTAGCTTCACCTTTCATCATATAGGTAGAAAAATTCGTCTTTTTCTCCCCTCCCACTCTGGCAACAACGAATGCTTTTTCAATCTCCTTAATCCAAAACTTGAGCCTCTATATAGGCTCAGTGGTTCCCTTAAACTCGGGTGGTCCCACATTATTAAAATTATTAAAGCTTGATACTCACAAAATTGGCCCCTATTATTCCATCCATAAACTGTTACATAACATTTGCTTGCTCACTATTCATGTTCTCTGCCTCGGATTGATTACACTGATTTCTCCTTGGCGGCATTATTCTGTATAATAAAAATACATTATTTTCTCATCCTTCATTTTAAAGCATTCATTATTAGTGCTAAAATTTAATCACCTCATAGCTTATATTAATACACATATATATTTATATTAACATTCATCCCCATGTACACCTATCTTTTAATTCTATAGCTTTCTGATATTACCTACAAAATATCCTCTTAATTATTACTCTAAAAGTCCTATAATATTCTAGCTAAATCTTCCGAGCTTAAAACTTTATGGTCAACTTTTTTTATATCCCATAACTAGAGTATTTCCTATCAATCATCTAATCAGAAAATATCTTATCTACATCCTTAAACGGTTATACGCATTTTGGTTAATTTACACTAACTTGTGTTTGTTTTAACTTGTATTAACTTGACATCGGTTTGTGTCAATTTGATACCAACTTGTATCACTTAATGCTAACACCAACTTCTGTCGGACTCTTGCGTTGACACCAACTTGTGTCAAATACCAACTTGTATCATACGCTTGAGTCAACATCAACTTATGTTTTACTTTTAGGTTATTATGTCTATTTTATTAGGACAACAGTTGTGTCCTCTCTTTACTTTGACATCCCCTATGTCGATTCAATAAATCATTACAACATTTGTCTAGCCGAGTCAAATAGCTTAGACGTATACCAATAATTCTAACATCAATCGAAACATTTGTCTGGCCAACTCATTTGACATTAACTTATCTTTAAATATTTCAAAATTTCTGAAAATCATTTTATGACGTCATGATACCATACTGTATTTACAGTCCGTTGAGTATTCTGTCATTTTGTGACTTTGTCATACTATAAAATATCATAGTGGGCTGACGATCATTAGATCACATCCAACACTAGGTTAATCTACATTAATGACTCTGTCATTTTATCATCTCTGCACTAAATGCATTAATGATATATAAGATAAATTAATTTTGATATTTACAAATCATTTTGGTCTAGACGAAACAATTAGCATGCATAGACATAAAAATAATTTAACTTTTAAAACTCATTGATTCCATAATCCAACCCAATGTTTTTCAAAAATGCTTTTGTTAGCAAGATGTCAATATATTCGAAATCTAGCATAGCTAGAAGATTTGGAATACCTATGCTTCCTTCATCAACTCCAATTTTCTCCAATGCTTCATTGCTTAATAATTCTATCTATTTATATCATCCTTAAAGCTTACTATATTGAAAATCCTCAGTTCTCAATCCATAGCTTTTCTGTACCCTAGTATAGTTCATTAAACATACCACACGTTATGAGTTGAGGAACTTACCACAATAATTTGAGTTTAGGAACTTGTCCTAGCGATATGTAGTCCAAGAACCAATCAAAAATTGTCCAAACGCTTAGGGGTTCAAAAACATACCATACGATTATGAGTCACAAACTTACCATAAGCATAAGTTTTAAGAACTCATACCAAATCTTATATTCTCTAACTATCAAATATAAATACGAGAAAAGAATAACATTTTCGTCATATGTATATTGATAGCGCGAGTACTATCATTTCAATGATTATTAATATGATAAAATGAGTAGTCGCTTGACCAAGCATAAAACCCCTGCCCATACAAAGGCTTATACAACTCAATTATCAAATGAGTCCGCAGTTGAAATACCACATAATCCTAGATTTCTCTTTTCTCAATACGAATATTTTTTAATTCATATTTCATCATCTATAACTCTTTTCGAGTTTACATCGTACAATTTCATAGTACATCCTTTTTATAGCGTCAGGCTATATCATTCCAATCATTTAACATATCATATGTTATTATAACTTCATCTGGATTATTTCATTTATTTATCAATAATTTAATTGATAAAATTGATTATTTAAAATCTTAAACATTTATCTATTCTCAAAACTGAATCCTTTAAATTGCTCTATAACAACTCTTTATCATATAAATTATGATTAAACACTTAATCTTTCATTTTATAAGTTCTTCATTATAATCTAGTAAATCGAATACCAATCCAGCAACCTAGATTATCCATACAGCTTGTTGTTTTCCAACACAACACAACAAGCTAAAATATTTAAACAACAAACTGTATATTAATACAGCAAACTGTTTACTAATACAACAAACTGTATTCCTTTTTCAACATATTGAATTCCAATTCATCATACTATATACCCAATATAGTATATTGAATGTCACATTCAACATACTTTATTCTTAAAATAACATATCTTCTCTTTATTATTAGAGTCCGGTAACTCCGGATTCTTATCTTTACAACTCCTCGAAATTCTTCTTTAAATCTTTTCTATCTTCTCCTTTAATTAATAATGAATTTTTTAAATTCATCTCTTAGCACTTTAGACTCTATTTGAGTTTGTTCCTTAATTATCCTCATCTCTACGGTTATAGCCTAAGATACTCCTACCTAAGGTTTATAACTCACAGCTCTGATACTAATTGTAGCACCCCCAAATTTGGGTCCCTTGAACCTCTAACCTAGTGCATTGCGATACAACATCTTCTTACACATTCTATAACTAACGCGGAATATATAAACATATATTATTCATTTCAAATGATTTTACAACATTTCTCAAGGTCTACAACCTTAACTCAATACATACCTTAATAATTAAAAAGGTTTACATAATCATTCTACATAAGATAACTGTAATAGTTAAACGTTCATATTGAACTATTCTCCAACTTTGCCTTTGACTTTATCCTTCTTCAAACTCTCGGGCTTTAACTGAAATATTATCATGATATATCAAAGGTGAGCAACTACTTTGCTCAAAAAGTTTAAAAACAATAAAGATATATCATGATTGAAGAATAGAATATAGCTTAACACGATATGATCATCACCCTTAATATAAACTACTTAAGACATTTATTTACACAAAACCCTAAATGAGTAGGAATAAGCTTTCATCTCCTGGACAATGTTAGATTTTTAGTCAAGTACAAGACCTTATTAGAGAGGTTTGGAAACCGAGTTTTCACTCTATTTTTGGAACCCAAGTTTTTGCACCTAATGTAAACTGCTTAGAGAGACATTTATTTACATGGAACCCTAAATGAATAGGAATAAGATTTTATTCTCTTTAACAACGTTAGACTTTAATTCATTTGTAGGACCTTCTCATTAGAGAGGTTTGGAACTCAAGTTTTCACCCTAACTTATTAGACAGGTCTGGATCCCGAGTTTTTACCCCAACCTAAGATAGGGGTTAGGGAGTAGTTACACCCCCAACTAGCTTGTTGCTGAAAAACGTAATAGACTAGCATGTTTATCAGGCTTAGATTCGTATTAATGCGTCAAATATATTGGAATATCCAATTCTAATATGTCAATTTCATGGTTGAACTTATTCTTATAAAATGTAACTTAAACTCTTTTAATGGTGTTGATTTTCTTTGGGTTTCAAAAACTGTAAGTTGTATCGCTCTCTAGTATAAGTCAATCAACTTTGTACAGCTTGTCTAGACAAATCAGTGCACTGTGGTATTTTTAACAAGTTATTTGAGTTCCATCAGTCATTAATCACCCAAGTTACCATATAATTATATTTTAGATATCTCTTAATTGTTAATACATGAAACAAATTAGAAACCAGAATGAAGTTAATGCAGAAAGAACTCTGGACAAATAAACTGTTGTATATTAAGTTAAGCCAATATTGGGTTGTTTTTGCATATGATACCATTTATGAAAGGGAACTACTATTTCCATATAAAGATTGATATTTTCACATTATTCCTCTCACATGAATAGTGAGTAACTCCCACTTCCATGTGAAAGAGACTCATGCGAAAATATTATTTTAACATATGAAAATATCAGTTTCATTTATAAAAACCTCTTGGCTTTTTCATTCCATTTGATCTTAATTATTGACATTCTCAATTGTATTTTTATTAGTGATTAAAGTCCTACAAATTTAGAGGAATGAGAGTGGCCTCTGAGGGAGAGGGGGAGGGAGAGAAAAGTGAAAAGAGGTGTGGGAGAGGAGTTGTGAAGTAATTTTTGTCGACTTAAACTCCCACATCAAAGAGAGTGACAAACCTCGTATCACAACACAAGGATATGAATCAACTTGTAAGACCTAAAAAATTCACCCAGCCATGTGATGAGCACAAAGCGAACTATTCTTTCGCCTTTTACTAAAGAATATCGTGTCTTTGTCACGCACAGTGGCATACACCTATTTTTGTAGGGGATTTCCACCAGAAAATTCTCCTTACAATCTAAGTTGTTTAATAATTTTGTAAATTAATGTCTAAATATAATTTTAGTTTCTTAAATGTTAAGGATTATAATATGCATTCAGTTGAATATGGTAAAATCTTGGATTCTTGTATGTTAATATCTATAATTTCAAACAAAATGTTAGAGGTAAACTTATATGTTATGATTCATGCATTTACTCACGTACTGCACACCTTGTTTAGGTTTATATTTTTATTTTTATTTTTTTTGTCAAACATAAACTATGGTGATTGCTAGAGGATTGAGGTACGTCAAAATTTCTACATCTTTCGTAATTCACATAGTTTCAGGACACTTTATTTGTTTATAGTTTGCTTTTATTTTATTTGTGCATTCTCATTTGTAATCTAACATTAAGGGCACAACCTGTAACAAGATAAGGTGGGAATTTCATCACCAATCATTGGCCCACAAACAACCCAACTTGCATTTTGCACAACTGTAGAATTAAGATTTTTATTTTATTTTATCTTATTTATTTATATTTTTTGTGTGACTTTTGCGGTTAGTTGTCTATTTGTTTTGTGATTTGTGGAAAGATGGATTCTTATTAAAGTTGGAAAAATAATTTTACTTGGAATCAAGAACCCTATGAAAGTTTTAATGCACACCAAATAAATCAATTTTTTTAAACTTATGAAAATCCTTATCCAAGTTCATATCCACATCCATATTCCTATTCGTTTTCAGAACCTTTATATCCACAATAATTATCAAATTAAGAAGAAGAAAGATTTAGTGCCTTACAGAAAACTATGAAAGTTTTAATGGAATTTTTTTTAGCATGGATCAAGCTATATCTGTTCTAGAAATTCAAATAATTCGATTAGTCACCACAAAAAAAGAACAAGACGTGGGTGAATTTTCTATTAACTTTAAGGTTAATTTTGAAAATCTTAATGGTTGTGGAAATGATGAGGAAAATAAAAAATTTGTTTTCAATTCTACACAGTTTGAGTCAGACGAATTTGAGGAGTCTTTAAATTATGAGTTTATGCCTAAAATTGACCATGTTACATTTAATGAGTCGGTTGAAAAAGTCTATAAGCCTAAATTCCATACCCTGAAAAACTTATTCCTAAAAAATCACCTGGTGATTTTTTGGACCATCCTATTAAAGTAAACATAATCCAAGGTTAATTTTGAAAATCTTGATGGTTTGTGGAAATAATGAGGAAAATAAAAATTTTGTATTCAATTCTACACAGTTTGAGTTAAACGAATTTGAGGAGTCTAAAATTGATCATGTTGCATTTAATGAATCGGTTGAAAAAATTTATAAGCCTAAAGTTCCAAACCCTGAAAGACTTATTCCTTAAAAACCACCTGGTGATTTTTTGGACCAACCCATTAAAGTCAACATAATCCAAGAGTTGTCAATGACCCAAGAAATAATTGAAAATATACTCTTGATTTAAAAAGATCCAATTGATTTTTTCTTAAATCACCTTGAACAAAATTGGAATGAATCTGAATATAAAAATTGACTTATTCTGAATTTTGGTAGTATACACAATTCTAATATGTCAATTTCATAGTTGAACTTAATTATTCTTATAAAATGTAACTTAAGCTCTTTTGAGGGTGTTGATTTTCTTTGGGATTCAAAAACTGTAAGTTGTATTGTTCTCTAGTACAAGTCGATCAACTTTGTACAGCTTCTCTAGACCAATCAATGCACTCTGGTATTTTTGTTTTTTGGGTATTTTTATGGTGGGGGTAACCCCTTGTAAGTTGTGAACAAGCTATTTGAGTTCCATCAATCATCCACATTATTATATTTTAGATATCTCTTAATTATTAATACATGAAACTAATTAAAAACCAGAATGAAGTTTATGCAGAACTCTGGACAAATAAACTGTTGTATATTAAGCCAAGCCAATGTTGGGTTGTTTTTGCATTTGGAACCATTTATAAAAGGGAACTAATATTTTTACATAAAATTGATATTTTCACATTATCCCTCTCACATGAATAGTGATGGAGTCTCACTTCCATGTAAAAGAGACTCATGTAAAGATATCATTTTAACATACGAAAATATCAGTTTCATTTATAAAACCTCTTGGCTTTTTCATCCCATTTGATCTTATTGTCATTCTGAGTTGTATTTCTATCGGTGATTAAAGTCATAGAAATTTAGAGGAAAGAGAGTGGCCTCTGAGGGAGAGGGAGAGAAAAGGGAAACGAGGGGTGGGAGAGGAGTTGTGAAGTCATTTTTGTCGACTTAAACTCCCACATCAAAGAGAATGACAAACCTAATATCACAACACAAGGATATGAATCAACTTGTAACACCTAAAAAATTCACGCAGCCATGTGATGAGCACAAAGCGAACTATTCTTTCGCCTTTTACTAAAGAATACCGTGTGCTCGTCACGCACAGTGGCATACGCCTATTTTTGGAGGGGATTTCCTCTAGGAATCTCTCCCTACAATCCAAGTTGTTTAAAAATTTTGTATTAAATATATTATTAGTTTCTTAATGTTCAGGATTATAGTGTGCATTCAGTTGAATATGGTAAATTCTTGGATTTATTGATTTTAGTGTGAAGGGATGGCTTTGTTTAAAAAACCAATGATGCAAAACAAAACAGAGCTATAAATACCATGATGTAAAACGGAGGCACAACCAAACAAGAGGTACAGTTTGATAGCATTTCGTGTAAGCAGATGGCACCTGAAGAAATATTCTGCAGTACAACTTGGAAACAGTTCCTTATGAAATACAAAAACTATTTAATATCAGAATGGTTAAAAAATGGCCTAGCCAGTGAGTTAGGCTAATTGTCACGGCTCAAACAAGATATGTACTACAATGGTCAGGCAGTCTATTACTTTGTTGTGAAAAGACCATTTGTTTCGTCATTGCAATACATAAAAAACCAAAAGACAGAAACCAAGATTTGAAGTCCAGTAATTTAATTTGCTGCTAGTCCTAGAATTGGAAGGGTGAGAACTATAAGTTTGATTGGAAGTTCAGTTAAGTGGTTCTCTAAGGACCTAATCTCCCCAAAGTACAACAGTTGCAAAATAAGCAGGTGTCCTTTCCTTGACATACGCGCAACGGCGAAACGAAGTCCCATATCGAAAGAAGTAGAAACAAAGTTTTAGTACTTAGGAAACTTTGAGAGACTTAATAGACACGACCTTACTTGAACAGGATCTGTTCTATAGGCTCGTACCTCTGTATCCTTGATTTCTAAGGAGACAGGTGACCAAGTCTGGTGGATGAACCATGACTGCAGGACCAGAGCGTGATTAATAGCTCCATGGCCCTTGGACCATTCGAGCAGTAGAGGATCGTTCTCAGTCAAGGCCTCTTGGCTGGGGTGGTCCTGCAGTTGTCTGACAGACTCATTCACTTTTTAATGTATTGCAGATCAATAATCTAATGCATTTTGGTTTCCACCGATAAGCTTCATACAAAGGATAGGTTGGTTTGCTTGAAGAGAATCATTTTTATGATCAAATCAGAAGAATAAGTGAATTGGATAACCCATTGTTAGTTTTAGACATTGCTTGACTCTTACTATAGGAAACTAATTAAACCAGAAAAAAGTTTCTTATGTTGTCAAACACATAGAACTCTGTTGGTCAAACTCAATAAAGTGTTGTATATTAAGCTTCTTCCCCGAGCTAAGCCTAAGTTGGTTTGCTCTGCCAATTGGCTGGGGTGGTCCTGCACTTGTCTGACAGACTTCCTCCTCCTCCCTCTTATAATCCCCCCTTTTTTGGTAACTTTGAGAACGATAACAGAATATTAATACTAAATTTGAAGATACTTTCATTTTACACTAATATAAAATATGGAACATACGGACTACTTCACTAAAACTCAAACAAAGCTATTCTGTATTGCAGGACTTAGTGCCCGGGCTTGAACCCCTGAGGTTTAACAAGGATATACCAATTAGTGCTGATATGGGAACTTTAATACAACTTTCAGAGACAATATCCAACACAAGAACTGTTTCAGCCATTATCTGAAATTCTGATATAATGGCTCAACCCTCCTCCGCTAGCCTAATAGAAGCCGACCAAAATTGTATTGCATGGCTGAACCAGCAGGCTCCAAACTCAGTCATATATATTAGTGTAGGGAGTTTAGCAACCATGGACCAAAAAGACCTAGCTGAGATGGCTTGGGGGCTAGCCAGCAGTGACCAGCCATTTTTGTGGGTTGTTAGACCTCCATGACTCAGAAGGGTATGATTTATTACCACAAGGTTTTTTAGAAACAATTGGAGGACAAGGGTGCATTGTAAAATGGGCACCTCAAAGGGAAGTTTTGAAACATGTTGCTGGGGGGTGGGGGTGGGGGGGTGTTTGGAGCCATTGCAGTTGGAATTCGAGTTTGGAAAGTATTAGTGCAGGGGTTCCAATTATTATTTCACGTGACCCTTATTTACT
The DNA here is from genome assembly GCA_020205505.1 of Panax japonicus. Lineage (NCBI taxonomy): Eukaryota > Viridiplantae > Streptophyta > Magnoliopsida > Apiales > Araliaceae > Panax > Panax japonicus. Next base: position 10,480,549 of record CM035113.1, read on the forward strand.
GACAAGGAATTGAATGTGTTACATAATACTTTAAATAACAATGTTTCGAATTATACATATGTTGGATCTTCCATTTATTTTCCTTTTCACAAATTTATTTCCAACTCAAAAACATTGCCCTTCTCTTCATTACTCGTGTATACAATGTATAAAACTTTAATTCATAAAAAAAAAAAAAATTAAAATACCACAACAATTCCAAAATAAAAATCTCATTCTATATATCCCCATTCTATTCTGTTTGTTTTAAATTATTTATAGTATTTTATTCTTATGTAATTTATTTATCATTTTAGTTTTCATATTTTTATTTTTACGGGAAGGAATCATTTTCAGATAACTACACAAACATATTAAGCTGAGTTGATTTTCCTTCCCCACCTGAAATCAAAAGGAAAAGGGGTGTCCAAAAGTAAATTTGTATATGATTATATGTTTTGCAAAGATTTTCCAATAAAAAAGATAAAGCTTAAAAGCTAAATCTCAACTCATAAAGACAATTAAGTTGTAAGTCGTCTCTTACAAAAAAATGTTGCTTTTGAGATTTGGTGCAGATTCAGTAATAATAGCATGCATGTTTAATCATCTTTTCATCCTCCAAGCAGCTAGAAATAACTCTTTTACTAATTGTAGTTCATAATTCAAGCTTATAAATAAAGTGATTAAATTAATGCAATATGTAAGTCTAATAATTCCATAAATAGTAGAGGCCACATAAGGAAATAAAATATTATAACATTCTCCCACTTGGCCGAAATACTATTTATATACAAAACATAACGCTTACAATCATTAATTTGGCCAAATATTAATTTAGTGTCTACATCATGTTCAAATAAAAGCACCAATGCGAATTAATACAATCTTTGTGTCATTATTAACACAAGATCGCAATTAGTTATACAATTAGTATTTTTATTAGAACAAAGATTAATATTAAACATAAAGATGAGTAGGTTCAAAACCTACTAATTAGGTATTTTTAACTTGAAATGTTGTGAGTTTTTGGGTATTGTTCGTGTTATCTTTTTGTTTTTATGATACTTTGCAAGAAAAGGAGTTGGATTGGACTTGAGAGCTGAAAAGGAGGAAAAGATGCAGAATTGGACAAACTGGCAGAGCTGAAAACTGGAAAAGATGCATATCTATTGTAACACCCCCTTCCCGAAAAGAAAAGGGAAGTCGCGTGCAAAGCACAACGAACCTCAAAATAAGTAAACAGGACACTAATGACTTCACATATTAATAGCGGTGATCCATTAATAAAGTACTAAATACAATTCTCCAAACAGAGTCAAAATAATCAAAACTTAAAATTCGAATCAACCTAGATGATCAAAGGCAACTCTCTCATCACACTAGCCCTGAATCACCCATGTAAACCTGCCAGAAGAAAAACACAACATGAGCCAATTGCCCAGTACGGATACAGATATACAAAAGATATACAACTGATATACGAAAACAACTGAGACAAAATACTGAACCAAACCTCAAGTGTAAATACTGACGAAAATATATTCTTCAAAGATCTTAATGGAATATATCTTAATCAACAGAATTGACGAAACCCATAGAAGAATAAAAAAATAACGAACTAAAGTAAATAACTCAATGAATTGGACTAAACAGAAACAAACAAAACTAATACAATGAAATAATAGGCTAAATCAAATGGTTGAGTTTTATTTCATACTGAGTGAGCTCATAAATATGCATTGCCACACAGGCAAGTCAAAACAATGCCACACAGGAAAGTCAAAATAATGCCACACAGGCAAGTCAAATGATGCCACACAGGCAACCAAAATAATGCCACACAGGCATATCACACATTGGACCGCGAATCCAAATGTATGCAAATCGGATAGGTATGTTTGGCACAACATTACCAATCCGCAGAACAGAAAACTAGGGTTAACCCATACGCATCTCACAACAAAACACCAAATGGCCCACTTCCTCCAGAGCACAAACGGAGACGCCGTGGACTAATCACACAGCCACGGAGAGTGTCATGCCTCTCGTGCCAAGACGACATGCCTGTGGTACCCCCACAAGTGGGTATAGCTCAGGTATACCCTACGGTATATTCTAACAAAAATACTATGTCACAACACATGCGACATAATACCAACAAAAGGGTTCTATATGTACATGTTGAACCAAATCAAATTATAGTCACAAGGTCTCAAAAAGAAGGTAGCAACATGTACCGCTCTACAATTTTCAAAAATAAATACTAAACATGATATCCTAATTCAAAGAGTACAAATACGAGTCATGTGTATCAACTCCAAAATGAAACTAATATATTTATTTCACATGAAACAATTATGTGAAATCATAACATAATTCGAAATAAGAAAACAAACGAACAAATCAAATTTAACAAGAGTATCGCTGAAAGAGTACGAAATCCGTACCTGGATTAAGCAATGTATTATCCCAAGTATATTCCAAAAACTCGTTTAGACTCTCTCCGTTCAATCTAAATAATTTAATAAGATTTTATTACAATCCAATCATTAATAACATAATACAATTAAATTTAATTATTAAGAATTTTTATAATTTTGTCGACAAAATTAATTAATTCAAATTAATATACATAACTTCAATTGATTTGCTAATTCTGTTATAAGTTTCATTGCTAAAAGTTTATTAACATAATATATATATATATATATATATATATATATATATATATATATATATATATAATAATGTTGCTTTTGAAGTTGTAAGTCGTCTCTTACAAAATAATGTTGCTTTTGAGATTTGGTGCATCAGATGATAATAGCATGCATGTTTAATCATTTTTTCATCCTCCAAGCAGCTAGAAATAACCCTTTTACTAATTGTAGACTTGTAGTTCATAATTCAGGTACTTTGTACTGCTACTTTATAATTTGTCATTCTTGAGGAATGATCAATGCATTAATTCCTAAATATATGATCAGTAATATGGACTACGTTTGTCTCAATTAAGTAGAGAGTTTGCATATTTATACCTCAACTGAGTTTGCATATCTATTGTAACACCCCCTTCCCGAAAAGGAAAGGGAAGTCACGTGCAAAGCACAACAAACCTCAAAATAAGTAAACAGAGCACTAATGACTTCACATATTAATAGCGGTGATCCATTAATAAAGTACTAAATACAATTCTCCAAACAGAATCAAAATAATCAAAACTTAAAATTCGAATCAACCTAGATGATCAAAGGCAACTCTCTCATCACACTAGCCCTGAATCACCCATGTAAACCTGCCAGAAGAAAAACACAACATGAGCCAATTGCCCAGTACATATACAGATATACAAAAGATATACAACTGATATACGAAAAGAATTGAGACAAAATACTGAACCAAGCCTCAAGTGTAAATACTGACAAAAATATATTCCAAAGATCTTAATGGAATATATCTGAATCAACAGAATTGACGAAACTCATAGAAGAATAAAGAAATAACGAACTGAAGTAAATAACTCAATGAATTGAACTGAACTGAACAGAAACAAACAAAACTAATACAATGAAATAATAGGTTGAATCAAATGGTTGAGTTTTATTTCATACCGAGTGAGCTCATAAATATGCATTGCCACACAGGCAAGTCAAAACAATGCCACACAGGCAAGTCAAAATAATGCCACACAGGCAAGTCAAATGATGCCACACAGGCAACCAAAATAATGCCACACAGGCATATCACACATTGGACCGCGAATCCAAATGTATGCAAATCGGATAGGTATGTTTGGCACAACATTACCAATCCGCAGAACAGAAAACTAGGGTTAACCCATACGCATCTCACAACAAAACACCAAATGGCCCACTTCCTCCAGAGCACAAACGGAGACACAGTGGGCTAATCACACCGCCACGGAGAGTGTCATGCCTCTCGTGCCAAGACGACATGCCTGTGGTACCCCCACAAGTGGTTATAGCTCAGGTATACCCTGTAGACGGAGAAGCTTGGAAAAACTTTGATGCTACACACCCATCCTTTGCAAAAGAAGATAGAAATGTGGGGGCTAGGACTCCACCGATGGTTTCACTCCATTTGCCTTGTCAGCACACCACACTTTACTTGGCATGTAATTGAAGGATGCATATATGTTTTTTCCTATTATGCCCTTAGCATTAAATATCTCATACTTTTCTTATTTTAATTCTCTCTCCGTATTTAATGACATTATTATGGACAATTTTGTCATCTTATTTCTCTTCTTAATATGCGTGAAAAATCCACCAGGACTTTTATCCTGGGACAGAGGGAGTACAAAATTTGTTTGCAAGGTAGAGCACGGCGACTCAGAAAGTCCAACAGTTTACACATTTCATGCTTCATATAGCATACAAATTTTATAAATTCATGCATCAAAATTTTTAGTCAATGCATCTACACATGCTTCATGCATCTCTATATGCATCATACATTTCATGATATGCATTTTTATATGCATCATACTTATCATACAATACAATATAATCTTCATATTGTATATTTAACCCATACTTCACAAATTTCTTGCTTTGCATTTAGTCACACAACATTCATGTAATCAACTATTTCACATAAAGAAACATATATCATTAACTACCATAAACATGGTTTAATACACATTATCACAAGGTTAAATGCAAAGTCGACCACTAAATTTTTGTGATATTTGGGTATTGTGCCACTTTCTTTCGCTCAGCGCAAATTGAGCCTCTTTCTATTCAAAAAGTTAGACTTTGAACCCCCAGGTGCCACATGTGCGTTGACCTGCGTGGCAGATCTAACATGGTATTTTATATTGTAATTTTACATGTAAGCGCATTGATGACGTGGCTTCCTTTTGATTTTTTTCTAAAAAATTTGTTTTTGCACATATTTGAACCCACAATCTCATATTTGGAACTTTAGTCATATGACTGCTGGACCAACACATGTCAACTATTAATATCTTGCAAAAAGTAATATTTATATCAAAACATGAGATTTTTCCCATATATTCCTTTCTTCTCATTCACTACATACCATTAATAATAACTGTTAATATTTATATTTGTAGAACTAACCATGTTAACTGTTGTTGTTATTATTATTATTATTATTATTATTATTATTATTATTATTATTATTATTATTATTATATGGACGTGGTTCTTATGTTCTTTTAATGTACAAATTTTATAGTGCAATTGTCATGTATATTTCTTTATAATTATTTATGTATTTATGTAATATATTTTTAATTATTTACATTCTTCTTCTGCCTTCAATATTTTAGCCTAATCTATATAGTCTTAATTCTCCGTATAATTGTTAAATTGGAAATTTGGAAACCATCATCACAAATTAATTACGAATCCAATTCATGAGATAAAACCACCTCAGAAATTAACCATAACCTAATTACAAAGAGGTAAACAAAAGATCAATCCGTTCATAAAATCTTGATACATAAGTATAATATAGATAAAGCCACTAGATCTGGTTAAAGTTTAACTCATTGTCTACAAACAAGAAAAAAGTTGAACTCATTGTCTCCCACATTTGCTAATGACATTTAACTTCATTTTTTATTCTTGAAACCATTTTCATAATATAAAGGACTTCTAAAAAATATCTCCCTCTCTCTATAGCTCATAAATGTTAATAATAACTGTTAATATTTATATTTGTATTACTAATAATAATAATAACAATAATAATAATAATAATAATAATAATAATAAAATAGTGATAATAATAACAATAAAAATAACAATAGTAATAATAATAACAATAGTAATAATAACAATAACAATAACAATAACAATAACAAATTTAATAATAATAATAATAATAATAATAAAAGAATAGTAATAACAATAACAATAAAAATAAAATAATAATAATAGTACTAATAACAATAATAATAATAATAATAACACTAAAAATAATAATAATAGTACTACTAATAATAATAATAATAATAACAATAACAATAACAAATTTAATAACAATAATAATAATAATAATAATAAAAATAAAATAAAATAGTAATAATAAAAACAATAACAATAACAATAATAATAATAATAACAATAATTAAAATAAAAATAAAAATAAAAAAAATAAAAATAAATAAAAATAAAAATAAAATAATAATAACAATAATAATAATAACAAATTTTTATTATTATTATTATTATTGTTATTAGTACTATTATTATAACTTGAATTTAGCCATGTAAACTCCTCAACATTCTGAACCTCTTGTAGCTTTGCCTGGTGGGTTTACCAAAAACCACATCCTCATTGCAGCATAATTGAGCCTATCGGTGACAATGCGGAAAACATGGTTTGAAGGATCCTGCAAGGGATAACACATTATGATATTAACAAAAATAAAATTTTGTTAAAATTATTATTATTAAATTTGTTATTGTTATTGTTATTGTTGTTGTTGTTGTTGTTATTATTATTATTATTATTGTTTTTGTTTTTGTTATTATTATTAGTACTACAAATATAAATATTAACAGTTATGGTACGTAGTGAATGAGAAGAAATGAATATATGGCTAAAGTTATTAATTCTTGATATAAATATTAATTCTTGCAAAATATTAATAGTTGACATGTGTTGGTCCAGTTGTCATCTGACTAAATTTCCAAATGTGAGGTTGCGAGTTCAAATCCATGTAAAGGCATTTTTTTTTTGAAAAAAATCAAAAGAAGCCATGTCAGCAATGCTTACATATAAATTACAATATAAAATACAATGTCAGATCTGTCACGAGTGTCACGTCAGCAGATCAACGCACATGTGGCGCCTGGGGGTTCAAAGTCAAAATTTTTGAATAGAAAAGGGCTCAGTTTGCGTTGACCAGAAGAAAGGGGCTCAATACCCAAATATCACAAAAGTTCAGTGGTCGACTTTGCATTTAACCCCATTATCACATAAGAGCAAGTTACTGAAGAACTTGCCTCAAAGCGTTCCATGCGCGATTAGAAAATTTTTTCCTTCCATTGACCTACACAATTAAGTGCGTATACAAATACAATTAGCAACATAACGACATTTATTAGTTATTTATGCTAGCTCTACTCTACCTTTCATTATTTTCCCTTTTTAAATCTGGATAAACAATGCTCAATCATGTGTTCAAGTCTTTCTAGGACACTTTATTATCCATTCGGTTATTACATTAAACTTCATTTTACATCTTATTACGTTTCCTCTTTCTTTAATTACACTTAACATATAAACTCAAGTTCTGAAGAACTCTCATGCACCGGCGTTTTATCATCTACATCATCTTCATTCATAATTTACTTCAGATGATAACTCACAGCATCGATGAACATCTATTTGATTAAGTAATTAATTATCATCTCGCAACTTAACCTGATAGTTGCCCTTCGACTTATACCAGAGTATACATCATTTCACATTACTTTTATAATATTTGCATAAAAATATGTGATTAAACTTTTCATTTCGCTGAAAGCCTAATACTCTCATTTAAGCCTTCTTAACCATTTTATCATTCATCTTAAATTCTTGTCTAATATTAGTAATCATTTAATAATATTTTATTCCTTTACTAATACTATTAATCATTTAATAATACTTTATTTCTTTACTAATATTATTAATCATTTAATAATATTTTAATTACTTACTAATATTATTAATCACTTTATAATATTTTAATCACTTTCTAATGTTATTAATCATTTAATAATATTTTATCCATTTATAAACTTATAAACAATTTTAATTTAATTGTTTATCTCTTACTATTTAATTCATTTAACAAACATATCAAACTCTTCATATAACATTTTATCAAAATAACCAAATTACCCTTATATAGTCTTAATATAACATATTAATGATCATTAGTCACTAAAATCATATTAACAAATTTTAGGACTTAATATAATCTAATTTTTTCAATTATTCATAACTTAATCATAAGCATGAAAAATACCAAATTATCTTATTATTTTTTTTATCTTTTGGCCACACATATAAACATATATTCTATACACAAATATAATTTTTCTGGAATTTTTTCATTTCCTTTAGTATTTTTCAAAAATCCGTTTTTAGTTCGTAACTTAAGAAAATTATCTACATCATGCTCAACTCCAAAAATTCTCAAATCTTGGCAGAATCTTACATGAACTTCCAGTTTAAATTTTGTGACCATCGGAGTTATAGAACTCCAGTTATAGCCGTTTTCGTCGAAAACATCCAAATATTGAAATTGTCATAACTCGATCGATATAAGTCGGAATAAGCTCATATTTGGATATGAGCTACTTTATATCATATATTTTCATGTCAAAAAAGGCAGGAATTTATTTCAATAATTAAATTGCCTAATATGCCCCTTCAAATTTTTGGACAGTTTGTTTTTCGATATTTCCTGATTTTGCCTACTTTGCCAAAAATAGTTCATACAAAAATCTACAACACCTTTTTCAGTGATTTCACTTGGAGATGTTAGAAGACTCATAGATCTAACTGTAGAACTTGACCACACTCAAAAATTCAAAATAGAATGAGAGATATGATTGTTTGAATTTCATGCTTCGTTTTCTCGAAAATCTGATTTTTTTAACCTTTATGTTTTGTAAGAAAACTTCTATGATCTCTTGATTAATCAAACATTAATCAACATAATACATCTTAATACATCCTAATACCTCTTATACTCATGGATCCACCATGATCCATGATCTATTTCATCAAACTCCCATAAATACAAGATTAACAACTATAAACATAGTTTTAGAGTTAGAATTTAATACCTTTAGGTTTTTTCCCTCTTCTTTCATCTTCTTCTCCTATCTTCTTTTTCTCCATCAATGGCAGCATTCTCCATCTTCTTCTCTCTCTATTTGGTCAGGTATTCTAGGGAAAATGAGAGAAAATTTTTCTCTTTATTTGCCTTTTCCTTTAGTTAAAAGAATAAACATTTAGGAGAGAGAGAGTGGTTAGGATTAGGTGAGAGTTGGTGAGGAGTGGGTGAGGTTAGGTGGCTGCCCATGTGATGGAATCTCCAACTATTTTAAGTCATGTGGGTCTCGTTTTTATTTCCTCGTTTTGCGTGGTTAATCCCGTATTTGACTTTCGGACCAAAAAAATCAAAATTTTGAGTTTATAGTCGATTCCTACTAAATTTGACGCTCCCAACGTTATGGGCACATCCATTTCCTGAAATTCATCTCCTAAGTTTAAGTTTGATTTTTCTCCATAAAAGTCAAATGTTGACTTTGACTAAAAAGTCAACCTCGACACATTTCGTGTTTAGAGTCTATTCTTACTAATTTCGACGTTCCGGATTCAAATATCTCGTCCGCATATGCAAATTCCACTCCTAACTCTGATTTTGACTTTTCTCCATAAAAGTCAACTGTTGACTTTGACAAAAAAAATCCACCCTGACACATTTACATTGCGTTCCGGACGCAACCGAGTAGTTCGTGCTTCAAAATTCTATCTCTAACTCAAAATTTGAGTTTTAACTTGCTTTTAGAAATTCCTCCCAAGTTTGGGCTATCTAATAAATTGTTTGGGACATGTCTCATAAATTTTACATTTCCTTAATTATTCAATTAGGGTTTTTAGTCCACTTACTTTGGACTTTAAATAATTACTCCTTCAATCATGCACATCCTCTTCATTAGTCATAAGTATTCACTTCATTTATAAATAATTAATATTCTTTTATATTAGGCTAGACATTTAATTCAACGTCTATTAAAACATCTTTAATTAGTTTGCTACATTCAATAAGCCTTTTCAAATGGCTTGACATAATGAATTTTATTAATCCAACTTTTCAATATCTTTTGGTCATATTCTTAAATTTAGAATATCATACTAATAACGTATGTCATCCTTACAAGTCCTCTTAATAATCAAATATTTAGGCTTGTTTACTTTGATCATATAGTTTGCCATATATATTATCTTGACTTGTCATATTCTTAATCCCTTAATGATATCTTACTCTTCAACTTTTTTATCTTTTCTATTTAATTCTCTTTACAGTCTTTCAGATATTAAAGCATATAGGTTTTTCTTAAAAAAAATAATCATTCCTCTACTTTCAATGTAGTTTTTATTCTTTAAACCTTTATTTATTTATTCGAGATCTTCTTTATAAGTCTCATAAATTTTTGAGTTATCACATTATGCATCCTTCATTTAACTTGTACATATATACTTGTACATTATGTATATTTCATTTATTACTATGTTGTAGTTAACTATTTCATACCATTACATGTAATTATTATCATTTTATTTGTATATGTTGTGACGCCCCCAAAATAGGTATACAACACCCATTCTAAGTCGTCAAATACATGGTATAGAGAGCAAACTACAACTTCAATAACACAATTATCGTGCAAAATACGACAACACATACTGTGAGTTTAAATACAAATATTGTCTTCTAGATAATATCCACACTCAAATAAGTCCTCGTTACAATTATTCAAACACTATTTTACAGAAATTCTCAGGACTGCTAAAACATCTTTCTAGAACCATCACTCCGTACCCCGACTAGTTCCTGCTATGTTCTCACCTCCTGAGAAAAATGGAACAAAAAGGAAAAGGGTGGGCTCAACTAGCCCAATAAAGAATATTATGACTAAGATAATATACAATAAATTATCTTTAGTCTTCAACAGGGAAAAATCTGATAAAATATAATAGCCAACAAGTTTTAGATCAACAACTACAGCGGAAACAGCAATCCATTAGAAGAGTCAAGTAGAGAATGAGTTCTACTATCTTCTAAGATTTAAAAGTCCATCATCAATATTTTATCCCTGTAACAACAATCAATATACATCTTTAATCAAATATTCATCTTTGCACTACAGGCCAAAGATATTCATTTGTATCACGAGTTGGTCATGTTCATCTCAACACTTGTTCATCTTTGCACAACCGGCCAAAGATATTCATCAGTTAATCATTTATCTTTGCACTACAGGCCGAAGATATTTAGTAATATCATCATTTAGGACTGAGGATGATGAAAAATATTTTAAAGAAAACAAATCCAGTGAAACGGAATGGACAAATTGTAGGGATTCGTATAACAGTTTATCCAAGATCAATAATACTTCATAAATACCAATTTTGAAGCAGAATTCAAGAATAAAGATCAAAACATGGATACAATCAAAGATAGTAACCATAATAGACATCTTGGACAAAAAGGAAAAATTTTATTTTTCAGTGAATAGTGTCGTATTCGTGAATAGTGTCGTATACGTGAATAGTGCCGTATACGTGAATAGTAACCCCGACACAAAAAGTTCCAAATTTGATAAAAATTCAGATCAATACTTCGGCATAATGATATTGAAGAAATAATATCATATATGAAGAAAATAACATCCCTTACCTCAAAATATCAGTACTTCTGATCGGAATATCGGTATAAGACTGAAGGAAACTTGCACTGATGAATAGAAACTCACAAAGTATCTAAATACTCACAAAATACACTCAATAATCTAGAGAGAGAATGAGAGAAAACTTGTTTCTGGTGTAATTTTTAATTCTAACTTAGCCCTCTATTTATAGGAAAATGTTAGCAGACTTGACCTGCAACCTGATGGCTTTACCTGCTACTATTCCCACCCACCACATTTAAAATAAATTCAGCACATTTCTTCACCAACCACAAGTGGGGTCCACTCAATTCTAGAATTTTCCACCAAAATTATTTATAAACCTAATTTCTGAATCAATCACCTCTTAAAATTCATAACAAATCATACGTTCATTTTTAACGGTTCAAAATTTGTGGACATATATTCAACTTATATATGTATAACATATCCAAAAATTACAACGATCCAATGGTCGGATTAAAAATTATAACTCACAAAATATATCTCAAAAACACTGGTTTAATTTTTAATACCTTTATTCCGACAAAAATACTGATAAAACACCTCAACATTAACTCCTTCATTTTTAACCACAATAAATATATCCAACATTTATATCCACATAAAATAAATATTTCCTTATCATATGAATCAATAATTAATTATTCACAAATAATATTACAGAATCACATTTATGACAACCAGGCCGTTCCCAAGAAAGAGGGGGCTTTCCAATAAGAATTTCTCCTTATTGGCGCGCAATTAGATGACCAAACCTCTCATTGACAGAACTTTCTAGACATTGCCAATAATGCTATCTAATAATATTATTCAAATAATATGAATTATTGATCTGATAATGGGAAATACTGTGCAGTGACAATTATTGAAACAACAATAATATAAAATATCAACGCAGCAATTATTGAATCAATAAAATAAAATATTGAACAGTAACTACTGTAACAATTATTAAGTAGTGCCTTCTTACGTAAGTATCAATAATTCATCAATACTGTGCATCCACGCGTATTACTGTATTTTAACCACCGGGTATTCTAACAGTGTTAACAGTAACAACTACGTCGTTATTTATAAAAACTCAAACTTGTCATTTTCTTCATCCGACAGTTATTCTGTTATAAGGCCCACAAATGACTGCGCCGTCGTACGAATATTCCCCGACAACAAGAATATTCCACGACCAAACGAATATTCCCCGACACAATGATTATTTTATAACCACTTGTATATTTTGCAAAATTTGCACATTTCACCCATAACCAGAGAATTATATCAAATTAATACCTTATTATTCACAAATATAATTAGAGTAAATTCGATTTTATTTATAATAAGTTGGGGTCTTACATATGTACTCAAATATATCACCGTATTAAACATCATGAAATTTATTTTTACAAATGACTTTTGAACCAGCTGCAAGAAAGTGCGGCTTGGGTAAGGGTCCTAATCACGTGCCGAAGGCCCCGACAAATCTAGATGAGCAGATTCTTATACATATCTGTCCTCCTCCAGACAACATGTATGTTAAATATTTATATGTCAACATTTTATATTTCAATTGTTTAAGATATATACAAGATATATACTAATGTAACTTACTTAAAATATTATAATCAAATGTCTGTATTTAATGTAAATTGGTGTATATTGTAATGACTTTTGTGATGGAAAAATTGTGAAGTGCATTCCACAATTATGCTTACAGAACTGGCCTACGCCAGTGATTACGTGGGCGAGTACACCTAGCTCCCACGAGGATGTTGTTTGGGCTGAATTTCAGATATACTTTTTTGTTAATGATGATCACAATATAATTAATAAATTTTTATTGATCAGTAGTGTTCGATTATGTTAATATCATCGTTTTAATATTATTAATGCTTGTTTTATTTGCAGAAGAGATATAGATGGGACGACGCATATGCATCTGTTATTCAGACACTATTCTAGCAGAAGTGCGTCGTTCGAACCAAAGACAATCTAAAAAATGAAAGACAAAAAGTCCTTCATAATGCAGGGATTGACCATCCAGGACAGGGTGAAGAGTACATGCATAAGCATAGCCCCTGGTGGTGCACACAAAACATATGAGATGATATGTGTGCCCAGTGGAGAGCCGAGGGCTGGGTCAAGAGACGGAAGACTGCCTCCGCGAACAGATCCTCAGGTGTACCTACAGGCGAAAATACAAAAAGGACCTATAAGGGCGACAATATATCACAGGTGCATCACATTACTGCCATGGTACATATTAAGTATAAAGTTTCAGTTTTAGTTTTAGTACATCACACATGTTTACTTGTTAATATATGAGCATATTAATTTTGTAGGAGGCATCGTCTCAGGGTCAGCCCATCCATTGGCTGGATGTATATGTGGCCACCCGCGATGGTTTGCCTGAGGCTATCCACATAGCTGTATACTTTGATATGTTTATAAATTTTTACGTCATTCTAAAACATTTTATATTTATTGTTAACTATTTAATTTCTAACCTGCTGACATGACACTTATAAGAACCTACTGAATGAGAGTTATCCTGAAGGCACCCCGCGATCGCTGATTGATCAAGAATTGTGGGAGAGGGTGTCGGTTGTGAAGAAAAATTATGTCAAAGGCCAAAGACAACGACAACGACGACCGACTACCAATGGCACTGGCAGCTCTGCTAGTCGGTTTACTCAGTCCTCCTGCCATCTGACGCTGCACACTCCTGCTGACTGTGTGAGAGCAATATGTCAGGATCAGACTCTTCTACTCACACTTGGTGTGCATCTACAGTCCTGCCTCCTGAGGAGTTAGCAGATGCGGTGGTGAGAGCAACACATCATCAGGATGAGACCGCTATAATCTTATGTACTTTATGTACTTTAGCTTTATGTATTACTTTGCATGTTTAACTTTACATTCAATAATACATGTTTTATTCTTTTGTTACAACCCTATCTAGACGATATTGATATGTGAAGGCATTTGTATTCCTTCTTTGTCTTGTTAATTGACATTTGAGTATACATTAATTTTATCCACTGAATAATTAAATTCATGTTTATATTGTACGTTTTGACATTTGTATATAAATGTTACTCGGACGGTACTTATTTATATATATGAGCACAGTATATGTGAATGTTTATATTACTGTATTGGTTTTATTAGATTGTATATATCCACCGATATATATATATATATATATATATATATATATATATATATATATATATATCGATGGATTTGTATGGATGTTGGTTTATTTATATATATTGATGTGTGTTGGGATATAAAACAGGTACAAAATAGATTAAAAAAACTGAGAAATCAAAAAAATAGCCAAAAAAATTTAAAAAATTAATAATCAACTCCGCGACGCCATCGATCACTATTATGCGGACGCTGAGAATACGGTCGCTGATGTCCGCTCAGCGACCATATTATGTGCGACCTACATTAGCGACCGCTTTCGGTCGCTGATGGCTATTGGCGACCGTACGCGGTCCTTACACTGTAAGGCGATCGCAGAAGAGCCTTTTTCTTGTAGTGTTAGCCCATATATACCCACCTATAACTATAATGGCAACTACAAGAAACACAAAAGTAATTGAAGACTGCCTCTTTTCTGGTGCACCCATTTTCTTTAATGATGATGATGATTTGCAGTTGTTGGAATATATAAACCAATCTGTATATAACTATTTTTATTATTTACTTTTGTGATGATCTTGCCTTTCTTTGGTGTTTTTAATAGTTTGTTTGATGATTTGACCAACTGGATCAATTATCCACTCTTGTTGAAATGGAAGAAATAAAAGCTAAAAGGGAACTCCTTTTGGAGCATGTCACTTGGGAACTTTTCTATTTTCGTTCCTGCTAGACTTAGAATAAACCTCTAGATTTGTTAGCATATGAATGCAGTCTTCGGGTGGTTGCTTAAGATAGTTAAAGCATATTGTGGGCGGTAAAAAAAGGGTCAAAATCGATGGTTAAAGTGCCATAAAATGGCAATATTTGTACTGCTCATTCAGCAAATCCACAAATCTGATTAATTTAAAATAATTGAATGAATGAATGAATTTAATAATTCTGTCAAGTGATATACAAATTATGTTAGTGGTACACATATATACAAGAAACACTCCACAAAGAATATTTCAACAAAAAATAAACTAAAAGTATGATCAGAATAGTTTGCTGCCAAACTCCTCAGTGTCCTGCCCCTTAGCCGCAAGATCACTTAGCTCCGAAAGGCTCCTTCCAAGCTGCAAAGCCACCTTCATCTCAAACAACTCTCCATTTTCTCGTCTTTCGACATTTTCTTCCTTCAAATTTGATTCAATAGTCTCCTCCATTAGCCTAAAAAAACCCGCATTGCCCCGGTACAACTCAACCACCATCCCAACCTGCCCACCATGCTCCATTGTGTTCACCACACTTGCCAAAGCACCTGCAGCCACTCCGAGAACCGCTGCCCAAGAACCATGACAATTAGACCCAACAAAAGCACTCCCAATAGCTGCTAGGCACGTTAACAAAGGCCCAGATATCGCCAACACTTTGTTAACTTTCAAGGCCTTTTGACCCAACCTCAAATAATCAGTCTTATCATTTTTTCCCAAAACCCCAACAATTTCCCTCATTTCCTCCTCCAAATTCTCACTCCATCCATTCCCACTTCTTCCATCCCCAACCCCATTCGCCTGTCTACGTTTCAATGGAGCCCACCACACCGCGGGCTCCACTGCAGTCGGGAATTTCTCGAGCATAGCGCCAAGCAAGGGAAGTGGGAGAGCCCTGTCAAGAGCCAACACTTTCTCCATTGCCTCCTCCACGTCACTCATTGTGGGACAACCAATAGCTATCAATGTTTGGATTTGAGAATGAAGCTGTTTAAACAATCTGGTAGCGTTTCTTTGCTCTTCAGCCAATTGGGATGGTTGGATTTTGTTCATAATTATTAACATCCCCGTGACACCTAAATACATTAAACTAGAACTGAGCTTTAGTCCCAAAACCGGAGACCCAACAGCACTTGTAGCTGCAATACCAGCAATTGTTGCAGCAGCGAGTGTAATTGCATTTATGGATGTTAAAAGAAGACTATTCCAGTTATTTCTCTGCTCGCATATATTCGTATGCATCTCGATTCTATCCGCAACAGCCTCCATTATCGCGTAGAGCTTCGCCATCACCATTGGATCATCAGATACGTTAGTTTCCGGAGCTCTAAAATTTTTGGATGTATGTTTTGTAGTACTTGTGACCACTTTTTAGCACCAGTTCTTGAACAAAATCACTAGGAATTGGTAGCTTTGGAAGAGAGAGATTAGGCGTTCGCAGTTTCGGAATATTGATTGTAGCCATTGAGATTCCTCTGTTGCTGCCAGATGAACAAAGGAAGCTTGAAACTTGAAGGGTTGCCATATGTATATATGTAAATGTTTTTATGGTCTTTTGATTTTTGTATGGTGCTTTATATGGTTCTCGGTATGTATATTGAAGAGAAAATATGATTGATGTGTTATTTGGCAAAAAATAAAATAAAAATGAGGTTCATATGAATGAATGTATTAGATGGTTTGGTTGAGATGGGATTTATACATGTATATATAGGAGGGATTTGAGAGTTGACTACTAATTCTATATGGCATCAGGCTGAAGTGGTCAAGTGTTGAAGGTTTGAATATATGGGGTCTATTTTTTATATTTATTTGTTTTTATTCATAATAATAAGATATGAGGGTCCTTCAATACTTACATTTTACGTATACGGCTTTAGGTTTAATAAATATTTTTATGTATTGGACTATTTCAATTCTCAGTCATATTCCAAGACATTGACTTCTCCCACGAGGGATATCAGCTATAAAAAAAATATTGAATATTTACACGCATATGTATAATTAAATCCATATTCACACTTTTATATCAGCTATAAAAAAATAATTTACACGCATATGTATATAATTAAATCATACACTCACTACCTTCACTTAAAAATTTCTCATTGTTGTTTTTAATTTTTTTTAAGAAATATTATGATCTGCATAGAGCCGGGGAGAGGGGGTCAAATTACCCCCACCAATATTTTGTACAACCTATATATTAATACATATATTAATAGCATACATATATTAATAGTCAATATATATATATATATATATATATATATATATATATATATATATATATATATACGGGAAGGATCAAGAGCATAATTCTTAAATAGCATAATGCCTTAAGTAGCATAATTTCATCAAAACGACGTCGTTTTAATGGGACGCGGTGGCATTTTTGTAAATACCATGCCACCGCGTATTTACAAAAATGACATCGCGTCCCATTAAAACGACGTCGTTTTGATGTATTTATGCTACTTAATGCATTATGCTATTTAAGAATTATGCTCTTGATCCTTTCTGTGTGTGTATATATATATATATATATAAAACCAGGATCAGGTCCGGGAGTCCAGACCTGATTAAAATGCAGACCAAAATTTTTATTTTTATTTTTTTGCTTTTTTTAAAAAACAACTAATTTTTTTTTAATATTTTATGAAACTGAAATTTTTTTCATAATACAGTGTTTTGGGTGTGATTTGGATACATATAACAAAAAAAGTTTGTACAAACTGTACATACATATTTTGTTAAATGTATCCAAATCACACTCTAAACACTGTATTATGGTATTTTTTCTAGTAGTTTTTAAAAATAAAGCGCAAAAAAAAAGTCCATATTTTGTTAAAAAGCGGGAGTCCGGACCTGATCCGCTCCATATATATATATATATATATATATATATATATATATATATATATATATATATATATATATACACACACACACACACACACATATCTATACATATATGTATATATGTATAATAATAATATTTATAATAGCAGTCCAAAATTTTCTACATGCGCTCCATAAATTAAAAAATAGAATAAATTTTATTTTACAATGAAATTCAAATAAAAGAACTTAAAACACAATCAAACATAAGTCACTACTTGAGGTTGAAGAATGATCACAAAAACCAAGTCTTTATTTACCAAATTATTTTCTACAAATAATTTTTATTTTTAAACATTATTAATTTACTTTAGAGACTCTCCCCTTTGTTGATTTCTTTCTTGATTAATTTCTTGATTAATTTTCTATGTTATATATAGAAAATTGATATTTTCATATAAATAATAATATTTTTACATGAATCCCTCTCACGTATTTCTACATGAAATAAAAAAAATTCTATATAAATTTTGATATTTACCAAAATTTTGAGACATTTTCAAACTACATAGAGTCGCAGGATACAGTTACCTCCTCTCAGTCGTACAGCCGAAAGAAACATTCCAATTGTCAATAAATAATTTTTTAATTGATTTATTTTTATTTCCCTTTAAAAACATTTTGATTCCGCCACTGCATAGAACAGAATTACGTAACTTTTTGCAATAAAACTTTAATACTACTCAAATTAGAGTAGTAATACATTTTAATCTTTAAAATTTGATATTAAAAACTTATGAGTAAAAGGGTATCTTACGCAAAGTTAAAACTACTCTTTGTTGTGAGCGTATACTTAATTTTGAGAGATTTAAAACTATTTGTGTGACGCCCCCAAAATTAGGTATACATCACCCATCTTGGGTCGTCAGATACATAGTACATAATTCAAATACAACTTACTAATACAACTGTCGTGTACAATACGACAAAACATAACTGTGAGTTTGAATACAATTATTGTCTACTAGAGATTATACAAACT
The DNA here is from genome assembly GCA_020205505.1 of Panax japonicus. Taxonomy (NCBI): domain Eukaryota; kingdom Viridiplantae; phylum Streptophyta; class Magnoliopsida; order Apiales; family Araliaceae; genus Panax; species Panax japonicus. The sequence continues at coordinate 10,499,778 of CM035113.1, forward strand.
CAAAAAGAGTCCTCATTACAATTATTAATACACTATTTCACAGAATAGTGAGGACTACTAATGTTATCCTTTGGACCGTCACTCCGTTCCTCGACTAGTCCCTGCTATGTTCTCATTTCCTGAAAAGAACAGTGAAAGAAAGGGTGAGCTCAACTAGCCCAGTAAGAAATATTATGACTAAGATAATGCAGAATAAATTATCGTTAGCCTTCAACAGTATTAAACTGATAAAATATAACAACATCAAGTTTAATAGCAGCGGATCAAGCAATCCATTAAAAGAGTCAAGTAGAGAATAGAATCTACTATCTTTTATGATTTAAAAAGTTTTTCATCACTTTTATCGCTGAGACTCATCTCAATAAATAATCCACATCATTAAATCATCCTTGCACTACAGGCCAAGGATATTCTTTAGTATCACGACCACGAATTATCCATGCACTACGGGCCAAAGATAATCGTCTTTTCATCAACGGTCCTGATCATACCATAAAATAATTCATCTTTGCTCCCTTGGCCGAAGAGAATCCATAGCCATAATCATACCAAAAACTGTCCATCAATGCACTACGGGCCAATGAGGACTTTTTTTTCCACATCATTTATAACATTACGGTCATGATTATACCGAATAATCCCTGGTCATAATCATACCAAGTCCATCTATGCACTACAGGCCACAGATGACTTTCAACATAATATAAACATGAGGATGATGACAATGATATAAGAATTCAATAAAACAAGTTCAAGAATTAATTTGTCCAAGAACTACTAACGTCCAAATTGTCAACATGATACTGCTTTGTAGAGTAAAATTCAAGAATGATCAGAAGAATATTTTTATGAAAAGATACTAGATGAAGCGCAAATATCAAGGATATTCTACTAATTTTATGGAGTATAGAAGTCAAAACTTTAACCAACTGAGTATAATAAAGAATGGAATAACAACAGAAATCACCATGCATGCGGTACTTCGCATAGACAGGTTATTCCAACAGAATAATAATAACGGAACCAGGTCAGGAAAAATTTGTACTGACAGAATGTTCCAACAGAACAATAAAGACAGAACTAGGTCCGGTGTAAAACACACAGACAGGATGTTCCAACGAAATAATAATAAAGACGGAACCAGGTCCGGTGTAAAACACACAGACAGGATGTTCCAACGGAATAATAATAAAGACGGAACCAGGTCCGGTGTAAAACACACAGACAGGATGTTCCAACAGAATAATAGAAGAATGTCACCAAGTATAGGGTAGACCGCGTATACAGGTTATTCTAACAAAATAATAAGAAATGGAATAACAACAGTTCTCTTCATGAATAAGAAAGAATAACACCCCTTACCGTAACAGAAACTGGATATAGGAAAAGAAAAGTTAAGTAGCAAAAAGCTTTTCTTCTATCTCTCTATAGTTTCTCTCTCTAGAGTTTAGTGAATTCGTAAGAAAATAATGAAGGAATGAGCTTCTATTTATAGGAAAATAGAATGCATGGTAACTAATCCATGAACAGTCCAGATTGATTTACTTTAATCTGACGGTCCATATTTAAAGAAAAATCTTTTAAATAAAATATTATATATTCTATTTATATAAAAAGATTTTTACTATACAAACACTATGCAACACTATGCAAAACACTATGCAACACTATGCATAATAAAATATAATATATTCTATTTATAGAATAACTTTAATAAAGTATTCTGTTTTATATAAAAAGATGTTTCTGTTTTATTACGTTAATAATACGAATAAAACAAAATGTCATCATCGCTATAATAATTCATATTATTAATCGACAATAATTGAATCAAACTGAGCGACTTCTCACATAAATATCAATAATCAATACCGTGTGCTACTATGCAACAACGCGTATTACTGTACTTTTACTACCCAGTAGTTCAACAGTATCAACGGTAAAACTTCCGCCGTTATTTTCAATAAAATATTTTTGTCGTTTTCTCAATCCGACAATAATTCCGTTGTGGGGTCCACCAATAATTGTATCGTTGTACGAATATTTTTCGACACAAAGAATATTCCCTGACCAATCGAATATAATATAACAACTTGCATACTTTGTAAAATTTATAAATACTACCCACAACTATAATATTATCTCAAATTCACACCATAATATTAAAAAATTATTTCGAGAAAATTAATTCTTTATTCATAAAATCTGGGGTTTCACAATCTCCCCTCCTTATGGAATTTCACCCTCGAAATTTACGTATGTACCTGGTATGCCGAACAGGTGAGGATACCTTGACTTCACTTCATATTCTAACTCTTGAGATATAACCTTTGAGTGTTGAATATGATTCTTCTTATCCAAGATTGTAACATGTATCTCTTCAAACGTTAAATCATCCGCTATCTCGTTCGGTTCTAAATTAATAATGTGGTTCGGGTCGTCCACATATTTACGTAACATCGATACGAAAAAAAAAACGTTATGAACACGCAATATATTTGGCGGTAAAACGAGTCTATAAGCCACAGTTCCTACTCAATCGAGGAATTCAAATGGGCCAATTAAATCAAGGGTTGAGATTTCTTCTCTTCAGCAACTCTTGCTTCTAAAATAACACCCTCTTGAACCTTCTTCTTCACATTCATCAGATTCGGGTATGTAGCTTGAGCATCTTTAACTTTATCGATTAAAGTCAATTTTACTCGTATATTCGTTATCTTCACATGGGTCCCTAGAGTCTTTAACTCTATCTTCATCATTTGCAAGTTATACGAAATGATTAACAATGTCGCACTTGTAAACGCATACGATCTTCTACTCAACACGTTAGCTACCACGTTCGGTCTTCCACGATGATATTGAATAGCACGATCGTAATCTTCAACAGCTCGAGTCAACGTCTTTGGTGCATGTTACTTTCGTTTTAGTTGAAAAAAATTATTTTGAGGGTTTAAGAAATGGGTTTTGTACTGGTGTCAATACAAAATTCGATTTCACGCTCTGGGGTAGGCTAAGAAGTCTTCAGGAATACGTCAAGATATTTATTAATGATAAAAATATCATTCAAAACTGTTACTCACATCCAAGACTTGGATAGTACGTCACATTGATACCAACTGTGACTTCTATCCCTTAACCTAGATAGCACCTCACAATGATACCTATCAACTTGTTATCGTCATTCACGACGTCGCTTACAGAAAGTCTGGCTTGGGTGCAATCCACACAAGGAAGTCATCAATAAAAGGATCGGGGCTCTTTACTTATGGCTTGATATGACAATGATTGAATTTAGTTGTTTGGTTGCTTGAATTCGCATAATAGGTTGGTTAGGAATATGAAGGCTAACAACCTTACGAAAAACATGATGAGTAGTTAACCAATCATTTCCTAAAATCGCATCAAAGACAAGTATTTTCAAAGAGACAAGATCAACACGTAACGTGAAAGTGTCGATTTGAATCAAATAAGATTTATAAACAGTGGAGGTAACAAAGGTTTCTCCCAATGGAGTTTCAATAGATAAATCAAAGTTTAACTTCTCCGGAGTTAAGTACAAACATTGAACACAACTAGGTGAAATAAAACAGTGAGTAGAACCTGTATCTAACACGGTATAGACTTTGTAAGAGCTTATGATTAACTTACCTGTGATAATTTTATTCAGGTTCCTCGTCACGAGAGAAAAAAAACGCTCTCTCTTAACCTACCGGCTTTGGCTTTTCTGGGACAGCCTTTGGTGCCTCCATCCTAGTTGAATTTGTCTTCGGTGAACGACAAAATCTGGCTAAGTGGCCTTCTCTTCCACAATTATAACATGCTTTGGACGACATCGCGCAATTTGGACTGATGTGTCCCTCCCCTCCGCATTTGAAGCATATGATAGGTGGTCTTTCTCCTTCCTTAACAACGGTTGCTGGTGCTGATGTTTTTTTATCATTGTTGAATCTCCTCTTCTTGAAATGTCCATTTCTATTATCTTGGGCATGATTACCACCGAAGTGGTTACCATTTTTGGCATGATAATTTCCCCCGCGATAGTTATCATTGTTCCGATGGCCATTGCCACCTGTATGATTATTATCGTTTTGCTGGTCATTACCTTTTGGTTGTGATGACTCATTATCGCGCTCCACTAACTGAGCCCTATTCATAATATCTGAATATAAATAAAGTTTGTGAGAAATGAGGTATTGACGTATATCGGGTTTCAAACCTCGCAAAAACATTCGCGTCATTCGCTCCTCGTTATCGACCAAATGGGATGCAAACCGGGATAACTCCGCAAACTTAGCCTCATACTACGACACGGTCATATTTTTTTGCTCCAGCTTGATGAATTCTACCTCCTTCATGTGACGAATACTTTCAGGAAAGTACTTGTCATTGAATAATTCTTGGAACTTCTCCCAAGACATTTTTAGTGCGTCAGGCTGGGTATGTTTTACAGATTCCCACCAATGATCTCCTTCTTCACGCAACATAAAGGTGGCGAATGGAACCTTTTGCTCCTCTGAGCATTCCAAGACATCAAATATCTTGGTAATCTGTTTTATCCATGTCTCCGCCTTAAGTGGTTATGGCTTTCCCAAAAACTCCGGTGGTCCCAGCTCCTTGAACTGCTTAGCGGTGACCGTCCGAGAGTTATCAGTATTTCTACCTGCATTTTGGACATGAGCTGCCTTTGCCTGTTGTTGCATGAATTGCAAAAAGTCTCTGACCATTCCATCATTCACCATTTCATCGGTGTTATTGTTTTCATGAGGAGTATTGTCCTCTAGTTGCACATTATCCTGATTATTGATCTGTGGAGACTCAACGGTCTCCTGTGCTCCATTGATAATCTAAACATTCTCGGATGCCATTTTCAAATACTGCCACAAAACAAGGGTTAATTAACATATCACATATTATCCCTATACTTTGACCGACCAATTAAATACCAAATAAACTTAGGTAGATCATACTAGCGAAGGAATTTCCCGTCTCTCCCCTCCTAGTTCTTATCTCACATCTTAGTCAGGGATCATATCCCTAAGCTTTGATACCAACTGTGGCGCCCCCAAAATTAGGTATACATCACCCATCTTGGGTCGTCAGATACATAGTACATAATTCAAATACAACTTACTAATACAACTATCGTGTACAATACGACAAAACATAACTGTGAGTTTGAATACAATTATTGTCTACTAGAGTTATACAAACTCAAAAAGAGTCCTTATTACAATTATTAATACACTATTTCACAGAATAGTGAGGACTACTAATGCTATCCTCTGGACCGTCACTCCGTTCCCCGACTAGTCCCTGCTATGTTCTCATTTCCTGAAAAGAACAGTGAAAGAAAGGGTGAGCTCAACTAGCCCAGTAAGAAATATTATGACTAAGATAATGCAGAATAAATTATCTTTAGCCTTCAACAGTATTAAACTGATAAAATATAACAACATCAAGTTTAACAACAGCGGATCAAGCAATCCATTAAAAGAGTCAAGTAGAGAATAGAATCTACTATCTTTTATGATTTAAAAAGTTTTTCATCACTTTTATCGCTGAGACTCAGCTTAATAAATAATTCACATCATTAAATCATCCCTGCACTACAGGCCAAGGATATTCTTTAGTATCACGACCACGAATTATCCATGCACTACGGGCAAAAGATAATCGTGTTTTCATCAACGGTCCTGATCATGCCATAAAACAATTCATCTTTTCTCCCTTGGCCGAAGAGAATCCATAGCCATAATCATACCAAAAACTGTCCATCAATGCACTACGGGCCAATGAGGACTTTTTTTTCACATCATTTGTAACATTACGGTCATGATTATACCGAATAATCCCTGGTCATAATCATAACAAGTCCATCTATGCACTACAGGCCACAGATGACTTCCAACATAATATAAACATGAGGATGATGACAATGATATAAGAATTCAATAAAACAAGTTCAGGAATTAATTTATCCAAGAACTATTAACGTCCAAATTATCAACATGATACTGCTTTGTAGAGTAAAATTCAAGAATGATCAGAAGAATATTTCCATGAAAAGATACTGGATGAAGCGCAAATATCAAGGATATTCTACTAATTTCATGGAGTATAGAAGTCAAAACTTTAACCAAATGAGTATAATAAAGAATGGAATAACAACAGAAATCACCATACATGCGATACTTCGCATAGACAGGTTATTCTAACAGAATAATAATAACGGAACCAGGTCAGGCAAAATTTGCACCGACAGGATGTTCCAACAGAACAATAAAGACAGAACCAGGTCCGGTGTAAAACACACAGACAGGATGTTCCAACGGAATAATAATAAAGACGGAACCAGGTCCGGTGTAAAACACACAGACAGGATGTTCCAACGGAATAATAATAAAGACGGAACCAGGTCCGGTGTAAAACACACAGACAGGATGTTCCAACAGAATAATAGAAGAATGTCACCAAGTATAGGGTAGACCGCGTATACAGGTTATTCTAACAGAATAATAAGAAATAGAATAACAACAGTTCTCTTCATGAATAAGAAAGAATAACACCCCTTACCGTAACAGAAACTGGATATAGGAAAAGAAAAGTTAAGTAACAAAAAGCTTTTCTTCTATCTCTCTATAGTTTCTCTCTCTAGAGTTCAGTGAATTCGTAAGAAAATAATGAAGGAATGAGCTTCTATTTATAGGAAAATGGAATGCATAGTAACTAATCCATGAACGGTCCAGATTGATTTACTTTAATCTGACGGTCCATATTTAAAGAAAAATCTTTTAAATAAAATATAATATATTCTATTTATATAAAAAGATTTTTACTATGCAAACACTATGCAAAATACTATGCAACACTATGCATAATAAAATATAATATATTCTATTTATAGAATAACTTTAATAAAGTATTCTGTTTTATATAAAAAGATGTTTCTGTTTTATTACGTTAATAATACGAATAAAATAAAATGTCATCATCGCTATAATAATTCATATTATTAATCGACAATAATTGAATCAAACTGAGTGACTTCTCACATAAATATCAATAATCAATACCGTGTGATACTATGCAACAACGCGTATTACTGTACTTTTACTACCCAGTAGTTCAACAGTATCAACGGTAAAACTTCCGCCGTTATTTTTAATAAAATATTTTTGTCGTTTTCTCAATCCGACAATAATTCTGTTGTGGGGTCCACCAATAATTGTACCGTCGTACGAATATTTTCTGACACAAAGAATATTCCCTGACCAATCGAATATAATATAACAACTTGCATACTTTGCAAAATTTATAAATATTACCCACAACTATAATATTATCTCAAATTCACACCATAATATTAAAAAATTATTTCGAGAAAATTAATTCTTTATTCATAAAATCTGGGGTTTCATAATTTGTTTTAAAACGGGTTAAATACATTTTTTCTCACTCTGCTAGGAGTCAGTTTACAAATGCATCACCGAATTGATTTTTTTTTACAAACAAAAGAGAGCGTCGATCTGACCATTTTTGGAGTTGGGTTTTGAGAGTTGGAGTTGGGGCTATGGTTGATAGTATTTTTATAAGGAAAACTTCCTTAGACTTTTATAAATTAATCAATGTGGGACTTGACTATTAAAGTCTCACTTGGTAGCGTTTTTATAAGGAAAACTTCCTTATATAATTATTAATCAATGTTGGACTTCCAAACAACCATATATATGTGTTCTTTAATATGTATTCTCTTGTCTTACCAATATCCCACCTTGTCTAATTTGTATTCTCTTGTTTTACTTCTATTTTATAAATAGAGGAGACCACTAATAATTTTATCGAGTCCTACATATTCTATTATGTCTTTTTTTGTGTTATTTTTATTTTATACATAGAGAATACTTCAAGCCAATTCTACTACAAGGCTAAGTAAAAATTTATTTAAAAAGAGATTTTGACAGGTACAATTGGTTCGGTCTGGTATGTATTGGACCTATAAAACTGGTAACCGAAACTGGTATTGAAAATCAATTTTGTACTGAACTGGTCCCAAACCAATTTTTTTTGTATCGAGTCGACCGATTCGGTTCACCTTGAAAACTGAAATTATCGAAATTGTTGAACAACCCTAAGTGCTAGTCCTATTCCACACCCATTATATTTATCCAATTCTTACTTTTATTCAACACGCATATGTATAATCTCGCACAATTTATATATATATATATATATATATATATATATATATATATATATATATATATAACAAAATACAACTGATTTTGAATTTTCCGCTCACCCTGATAAATCATCTAGACCGTCTAAAATTTGGGATAAATTCCACCGTACTAGTACTAAATATGCTAATATTGCTTCTTGAATTTCTAAATATATATTGTATGATTTTTCCAATCAATAGGACAAAACTTGAGTAAAATCTGCATTATTTTATACATAGTGAGTAGTGATTGTAATTAAAAAAAAAAGAATCAAGTTTCTAAGCTGAGCCCATGACTTAGATATTATAATTAATACCTGTTGAGTCATGATATTTTCTTCTATTTGGGCCGAATGAATTGGGCTCACTTATTTAATTAGTCTATTGGGCCTTCATTATTGAACCTTGAAAGTCATTGGACCTAGTCATCATATTATTTCTATTAAAACCTTATGCATGTGACCGGGTCGGTTCATTAGACTAACCCATTAGATATTTTAATATCTATTACTTTGACTTGTAATGATGGAAAAACATGATAGTTGACTGCTGTAACTGCCATGCATTAATGTGGATGAGATCATAGCCGGCCGGCGGTAGAAAATAGTGACCAAAGGTAGTGGATAGACTGCATACAGTCGGCAAAACCTATCAGGTCAGGGGGTTGTGTCAGATAGTAGTGGGTGGCACGGTAATCCGGGCAAAGAGAGTATATCCTACCAAGGAAATCTTTACAAAGAGGTACGTTCACATACACACAGGACTGAGAATTATCATCTCTCTCAATACACTAGACAATTATTATCCTCCATTGTTAATCTCGTGAACATGTATACTGACTCTCACGCCTCAGCTATCCCCCGACGGTCGAAGCCGTCAAGTTTGTGGTGTTTATCGTGTTTACTGTGCAGGATCAGGATGTCTTACGTGATTGGGACGTGGCAGCAGATCTTGGCGTTAACATTGGCGCTAGAAGGAGGGGAAATTCTAGTGTTCAAGAGTTGGCAATCACAAATATTTATTTGTTCTACGTTTTCAAAGATGGGGAAGAGTAGAGCAGTTACACCTGAAGGACAGCGATGGCTGTCAGTGAATCAGCACCACGAATACCTGTCAAGGAACGTTTGGGACCTACATTAAGTGTTCATGTCAGCACAGCGTCCAAACGTTCGCATGGAGATTCTCGTCCAAGGACTGTGGGCAAAGCTAAGAGAAAGCTAGTCTTTACTGCAGAGAAAGAGTCTGGTCACGGTCGGAAGCAAGTAGAAGGCACCTCACCTAAAACTCGATACTGAGATGACCAGGACGAAAAGGCCTCCCGGTTGGCTAAGATGGCAGACGAAGCGGATAGGGCCATGGAGGCACTTATGAAGCAACGGCAGGATATAGCTGAGCAAATGTCCCGGATGGCAGAGTTGAGGGATGAAGAGTCCAGTTATGTTCGGTCCGAAGGGCGTGGGCAACGGAGTGGGAAGGAACCTGCCCATTCAGGACGTGAGTCTCGAGGCCAACATCGAGAAAGAAGATAATCAAGGAGTCCAACTCCTCAGAGATCGAAGAGGGCACATCACCCTATCGAGTCTAAAGAGAAAGGTTGAAGTGAACGAAGAGGCCGATCTAGGGAATGTACTCCGGAGAATACAAAGAAGGCGCTCGTTGTTGCGCATTCTCATCACATCCACAGAACCCAAAGACGAAGTAGATCTAGGGGCCATACACCAGAAAGTCCACTGAGGGCACGACGCTCTGCGGACCATCATCATCGTAAAAGTCCCTCGAGAGTTGGGGGTTCTATTCGTAAAGAAGAAAGACGGGAGTATGCGACTTTGTATTGACTACCGAGAATTAAACCATGTCACCATCAAGAATATGTATCCACTACCTCGCATTGATGACCTGTTTGACCAGTTGCAAGGAGCGCAATTCTTTTCAAAGATCGATCTTCATTCTGGATATCATCAGCTGAAGATTAAAACTGAGGATATTCCAAAGACTGCCTTCAAAACTCGGTACGGGCATTATGAATTCTTAGTGATGTCTTTCGGATTGACTAATGCCCCTGCTGCCTTCATGGATATGATGAACCGAGTATTCAAGGAATATTTGGATCAATTTGTTGTTGTCTTTATTGATGACATCCTCATCTATTCCAAAAACCGTGAAGATCATGAGCACCATTTGAAGCTAGTACTTCAAAGACTTCGTGAACACAAGCTTTATGCCAAGCTAAAGAAATGCGAGTTCTGGCTTGAGGAAGTAGCATTCCTTGGGCACGTGGTGTCAAAACATGGAGTATCTGTGGACCCGGCGAAGATTGAAGCAATACAAAGTTGGGAGCAGCCAAAGTCGGTGACCGAAGTGCGTAGCTTTCTGGGCTTAGCTGGTTATTATCGGAGATTCGTGGAAGGATTTTCTCGAATCGCTACTTCGTTAACTCAGCTGACTCGGAAGGATGCAAAATTCGTATGGAGCGAGAAATGCGAGAAGAGCCTCCAAGAGCTCAAGAGGAGACTCATTTCGACACCTGTTCTGACAATACTATCTGGTTCGGATGGATTTGTTATCAGAACTCGGTACGGGTTCGGATGGTATTGTCAGAACGGGTTCGGATGGATTTGTTATTTTCTAAGCTGAGCCCATGACTTAGATATTATAATTAATACCTGTTGAGTCATGATATTTTCTTCTATTTGGGCCGAATGAATTGGGCTCACTTATTTAATTAGTCTATTGGGTTTTCATTATTGAACCTTGAAAGTCATTGGGCCTAGTCATCATATTATTTCTATTAAAACCTTAAGAGACCGGGTCGGTTCATTAGACTAACCCATTAGATATTTTAATATCTATTACTTTGACTTGTAATGATGGAAAATCATGATAGTTGACTGCTGTAACTGCCATGCATTAATGTGGTTGAGATCATAGCCGGCCGGCGGTAGAAAATAGTGACCAAAGGTAGTGGATAGACTGCATGCAGTCGGCAGAACCCATCAGATCAGGGGGCTGTGTCAGATAGTAGTGGGTGGCACAGTAATCCGGGCAAAGAGAGTATAACCTAGCAAAGAAGTCTTCACAAAGAGGTACGTTCACATACACACACGACTGAGAATTATCATCTCTCTCAATACATTAGACAATTATTATCCTCCATTGTTAACCTCGTGAACATGTATACTGACTCTCACGTCTGAGCTATCCCCCGACGGTCGAAGCCGTCAAGCTTGTGGTGTTTATCGTGTTTACTGTGCAGGATCAGGACGTCTTACGTGATTGGAATGTGGCAGCAGATCTTGGCGTTAACAATACATATTATAATTAATATTTCATCTGTTCAACATTATTTTTCCAAGACGCATACGTATTACTTGGTCAGCAAGTAAAGGCCATAAATATGCGTCGACTGTTTTGAGGATACTTAGGGGCTGTTTGTTTAGAACTTAATGGGTCTGAATGGCTGAATCGGTAAGTGGCTGAATCATTAAGTGCGTTTGTTTAGAAAAAAAATCGTCTGAATGGCTGAATAGGTCAGATGCGCTGGCTGAATGGTTAAGGCTGAATTTTTGGTCTGAATGGCTGAATGGTTGGCTGAATGAAGTAAAAAAAATTAAAAATAATAATAAAAATAAAAAAAAATATTAACTATTATATTATGTAATATTAAATAAATTTACAACAACTTTGAATTTTTTCAGAGGGGTAAAATATTAAAAATATGTCATTCAGATCTTTAAGATATGTCAGTTATCAAACAGCTTTTTTCATTCAGATTCAGATTCAGATTCAGCTCATTCCGATTCAGCTCATTCAGATTCAGATTCCGATTCATTCAATTTTTATCAAACACCCCCTTAGTTATTGAGCTTTAATTTTGGTTTCCTTAACACTACTGTTAAATTTAAATTGTTCAATGATAAAAAAGATAGAGAGAAAAAGCAAACAGGTCATAGCCGGTGGACATGTCCGTCAAAAATGACCCTATGTCCGTCAGCATTGATCTCATTCTCAATGGACACGTCTATCGTGCGCACCGTTGCCCCAAGTGTCATTGTCCCGTATCCCCGTCGACTGCCGTCAGTATTGAGTTCATTGGCGACGACAGACAGTCCGTCGACATTGACTCGTTAGTGACGAACTAATAACTCTTTTAATAATTAATTAAAACAATGAGTTATTTTATTAATTAAATTAAATAGTCATTCCTGATGGCAAGTCTGTGAGAACAACTTTTATCAAACACCCTACCCGCAGACTGCATTCATATGCTTACAATTTACAAATATTGAGGATTATTCAAAGTCTAGCACGAAAGAAAATAGAAAAGTGGTGTCAAAAAAAGTCCCAAGTGACATGCTCCAAAAGGAGTTCCCTTTTAGCTCTTTCCCCATTTCAACAGCAGTTGATAATTGATCCAGTTGGTCAAATCATCAAACAAACAAACTACTATATTATAAACACCAAAGAACATGCTGAAAGTAAATGACAAAAATAGTTATATATATATACAGATTGGTTTATTCCAACTACTGCAAATCAGCATCAAAGAAAATGGGTGCACCAGAAAAAAGAGAGGCTGTCTTCAATTATTTTGCAGTTGTTCTGTCTTCAACAACCTTCCATTTGCACCCTAAAAACAAAACAAATCCTCTTATTTACTCCTCCTCTCTCACACACAAACATACACATCATATATTCTCAATGAGCTAGGGAGAGGGGGTTGTGAGATACACCCTGTGGGAATCATGATTCTACTTTTTGTAATCTCCAAACGGTTTTATTTTATTTTTATTTGTTACACTTTTATATTCTTTTACTTTTTAGTTTACGATGGTTGAATACGTTAACTACATGAAATTGATAGTTCCACATTATTTTTTGATATTTTCACACGTAGGGCCCACATATTAGCTTGTTTTTGATATGCATCTTAAAACAAGTTTTTCAAGCCTAAAATGATATATTCTTTTTGGCTGCAGGCAATGAATATAGTAGATTTTATTACTTGTTTGATTTGATATATTAGGATCTAACTCATTCTTAATCAAAAGTTCATTTTTTGCCATTTTAAAGTTTTTTGAGCTCTTCTATGCAGACATAATAATTGAATATGGAAATTGGACATGAGCGTTTTAAAATTTTACTTATTTGTATTTTTATCCCCTTTAAGAGTCAAAATACAAATAGATGAAATTGTAAAGCACTCATGTCCAATTATCATGTCTGCATAGAGTTTTTCGTAACTCAAACACAAAAAATCTTAATTCGATTTGATTTTTATCACAAAGTTATCACTAGAGCTAGATACTAAAGATTAAACTTTTTTATAAATATTTCCTAATTTCTATCTTTATCTCTTCCTCATGTTTCTCCTATAATTATATGCCCTAAAAAATAAATTGTAATAATAAGCCGCTCAATAATAATATAAAATAATTAAATAATAATAATGATTAAAAAAAGTAATTGCGGCCATAAAAATAAATTAACAAAAGTATAAGGACTTAAAAAAAAGTAATTTCGACCAAAAAAATTAAATTAACAAAAGTATAAGGACTCAATTACAATAAGATGGATCTTCAGGCCCCAAAGGCCCATTCAAAGTCCAGGAGAACTTATGATTTGGGAAGTACAGAAGAAGCAAGGCACCATTTCAAGAAAAATTGAACCTATTCCTCCCCTTTTTCCTCTTCAATTCTCTGTGATTTCATTCAGCCTGCCCTATTAACTTAACTTGCACATCTCTCATCAGAGCCCTTGAAATCACAAACCCAGCAGCCAATAAATTCTCGGCCGTCCGATATGATTCAGCTACTATTCAGTCTGATATTCGTGGAGATGGGTCTGATCGTGATGTTCGTGTTCAAGACTCCTCTGAGGAAGCTGGTTATCATGGGATTGGATCGGCTTAAAAGGGGTCGGGGCCCAATTGTGGTGAAGACTGTTGCGGGCACCGTTTTCGTCGTGATGATGTCCAGTCTTTACAATGTGATGAAGATCCAGAAGCGTTGGATCGAAGATGGTGAGTATGTTAATCCGACGGATCAGGTTCTTTCGGCCCAGCACCTACTCGAAACTTCTCTCATGGGTAACAATCAATTTCTCTCCCCTCTTTCTCTTAAAAAAATATATATATACATATATAGGCATGTTTATAGTATATGTTTGCACAATTATATGTCATCTATGGTTGTTTGAATTGATTAAAGTATTGAATGGACAAAATTTTATTTAGTTTGGTTTAAATTATTTGGTTTTGCTTTGGAATTGGGAAGGATCTTTATAAATACTTTAGCCTTTATTTGGATGCTGGAAAGTAGAAGTGAATGGAAAGAAACTGTAAAGGAAAAAAAGAAGGAACTTTCTTAATAAACTTGGTACAATTATATGTATGTTTGAAAAATCTAATATTAGATATAATGTTAAAATTAAGTGTATTGAACGGTTGATAAAACTCGTTTAAGTTCTAACATTTCTATGTTTTCCCCCATCTTTTTTATTTTGAAAAGAAAGGTTATTCACATATTCTTCGGTAAATAGTTTCAAAAGTCAACACTTAAACACTTGTACTATTGAGGCTAAGGGGGGTGTTTGTTTATAGCTGAATTACTGAATTGGTCAGCCATTCAGTGTGTTTGTTTTGAATAAAAATCGTCTGAATGGCTGAATTGGTCAGATTTTTTGGTTGAATGGCTAAGCGTAATTTTTTTGGTTGAATGACTGGTGAATGAAGTATTTATATTTAATTTTTTTTACAATATTAACTATTATATTAAGTAATATTAAATAAATTTTCAACAATTTTGAATTTCTTCATAGGGGTAAAATAATAAAAATTTGTTATTCAGATGTTATGTCAATTATCAAACAATTTTTTTCATTCAGTGTTCAGAATTCTGCTTCATTCTGCTTATTCAAATTACTTAAACATTCAAAACTATTTCATTCAGTTTTATCAAACATCCCTTAAGTGAATTTGTTATTGTGTTACATTTTTCATCCAAATTGACCACGCGCGTGTGCCATTCTCAAAATGTGTGTGAAAACCCACTAAAATTGTAAAATTTTGAAATAAATGTCTAAAATTCCCATACCCACTCTCTCTCATCATCTTCCTTCCTAAGTCACCACCTTCTATCAAAAGATTTCCATAGCCACCAACATTTTTTTATACTATATTTAACAATGAATTCTATTTTACAATAAACTTGAAACTCAATTAATGATAATATACGAGATCTTGTGACCTAATTGAATCTAGAAATTGAGAAAGATTACAAGATGAGATTGTAGAATCTTCTAAATTAAAGAATTTCCTCTCTTCTGCCATGTCTCTCCAGATGAAAATTACATGTTGCAAATTGAAATTCGAAGAAAACATGAGATTTTTTAAAACCCATTTCATGTGTAGAAGAGAAAGGGTTTCTTAACATCTTTCTTCTTCGATTTTGACCCAATTACATTTTATTATTTTATTTTTGCACATACCCAATTGCATTTTCAGCTTCCATTAATATTCTACCAAAGACGCATAAAAGTTTGAATTTTTTGAGTTTGATTCAATGTTTATTTCTCTGCTATATTACCTTTTATCTTCTTATAATTCTAATTCTCCATTGAAGTCTCAAGTTTCCTTCATCATCTTTTATGTTTTTAAGGAATATTATACATTAATTTGTAGATATTTCAAAGCCTCAATTTGATTTTTGAATTTTGGTGTTTTTGGTTAGTTTGAAATTCAATTGTAGGTGTTTAAAAATCATATATTAAGAAGCTGGTGTAAGGATAATTGTGAATGTATTCAAAGCATAATCAAGAAAGATGTGAGATTTTGCCAAAGAAAAATAAAATATGGGTTAGTGCTTACTTAGGTATAGGTGTTTACTATTTAAGATTAGGGATAAGGTTCTTGGGGCCAAAATGTACTTGCAAACTTCAGTTAACGGAGTTATGATGGAAAATGAGTTTTCACTTGGCCTCGATAGTATAGGTTTTTAAGTGTCGATTTTTGAAACTTAGGTGGTCATGTGGGAAAACGTGTAAACCTCAGGTGTTTAAATGAAATTTACCCCATATTCGTATGTAAAAGTAGGAGTAAGTTTTGTTTAGAGAAATTTTTTATGTGGGTTTTGGCTGTTTGTTTGTAAAATGCTAAAAAGTTTATAGCTTTAGAATTGTTGGTAGCTAATGATCCCGAAAAAAAGAAAAAAAAATGTTTTTTTAGTAGCTTCATACAACATATTCCTTTAATGTATTGACTGATGATTTTTTGAGTTGAATTTAAATTGGTGAACTCATTCCCATTGATCTTAGTAACTTGGATGTTTCTTATAGAAAACATAATGAAATATGCTATGTTGGTATTGTGATTAAGGAGTTTTCCTTCAAAAATGTATATTTTCCTTGAGGTGAGTTGTATAGTTGTAAAAGTTGGCCTATGTAGGTGTTAGGCTATGACGCTATGCTAATATTGTAAATGCTTTTTATTGATAATATGTTTTATATTTTATAATATATTTTTTATCGGAATACCTTGGTTTCTTTATTTTTCCTTATCTAGGTTTCATTTATCTATATAAAATTTCATATTTATGTTATTATGTTTTATAATATATTCGTATCACCTTGGTTTCTTTCTTTTGCCTTGCCAAGGTTTCTTTTATGTTGTATAAAACTTCATATATATGTTGTCTCTTCAAGATCTAAAGGTTAGTTTGATTGCAACTCAAATTTGACTTGATATTTAATGCCAGATAATCATGGCATACTGCAGTGTCTGAACAACCATATTTCCTGAATGGTATTCTATTTCTACATCTGTGAAATCTCTTCCTTGGGCTCCAGCATTAGACCACTTAGGAAAGATATCTGCTACATTCCTAGAAAAATATGTATACATGAATATAATTCAATGAATAACTTAGTTGTAATGGGTAAATTATTCTTGTTAAGGTATATTTTTTTATTGCAAAATGATCTCTGTCACATGCATCATTTAGTAGTGTTATCCAATTTCGCAATCAGTAAATACGTGCAAGTATACGCGGTCAACAAGTAATATAATGATGAGAAAAATGACGATCCCACGAGGATTTAATACCAATTTTATCAAATCAACCTTATTTAAACAAAATGAAAATTATTTAAATTAACAATTAAACCAATGAGCAAAGATTAATATCAGAATGAGCAAATTTAAGACTACAATTTCTCCCAACTCTCCCTTCAATTAATTGACCACCATGAACCGTTAACTGAGAATTTTAAAATATTTATAAACCTCTTCCGATGGTCAAATAAAAATATCCCTTCTAAATAAATCACTATATTCCTATGAGAAATATTTTTGAGAGGGATTCTCACAATGTTTATACACGACATATAGGTATATTCCTAACCTATAAACAAATCAAGTTATTCAATCCTAAGAAGAATAAACTAGACACATGTTATTATATTCAAGTCTAAACGCTATAATCCATTTTCTAATTTCATATAGGTTACCAAATTAATCACTGGCCGGGCAATCAAAATATAAAGTGCAAAATATGATAAACAATTCACATATGATTAACAATAATCAAAATGAGAGTAATTCAATTCAAATTACACGTTGGGTTTCATTGCAATCTTAAACTGAAAATTTAGTTCATAGCGAATAAATAAAACATCATTCACAATTTAGTCAACATCCTTGGAATACAAAATTAAAGGAGATTAGAGATGAAAAATTGTGATGGCGCAATCTTCAATCTCCAAAACTCAGCCTTCAATTCTTAACCTCCGTCTGTGTTGCTCTCCACTCAGTTCTGTTATTATTCTTCAATTTCGTCCGGCAGCTCCCTTGTGTCCCCCCTTCATACCAGCCAAAAAAGAGTATTTATATCGTCTTTTCTCAAAACCTAACAGACTTAGTTTTCACCACAAACTGCCATGCTTCAGCGCCCCAGCTTTGCTCTTGTGTTCCCCGACGCCCCAACGCTCTTCTACCAGCGTCCCAACGCTTTTGACTTAGCATAATAGAGTACTCTACGATTTTGATGTCACTCTACGATCATTTGATGAAATAGAGCACTCTACGATCGTACAGTGAAGAGCGAGCACTCTTCAAACAGTGCCCCAACGCTCCCTCAAACAGTGCCCCAACGCTTCTGGTACTGCTCTTTGACTGAGATTTGGGCACTTCTACGCCTCTATTTCCTTATCCTACACAGTAAGATTAAAACACATAAAAGTAACAGGAGATACTTGAAGATTCACAATTTATCAAGCTAAAGATAAATTCTCAAGTAATAAACCCACTCATCAAATACCTCAAAATTGATTCTTTGCTTGTCCTCAAGCAAAACAATGATAACAAGAACTATTAAAATTAGACTCTACTAATCACACCAACTTGAGCAATGAATTAACTTGAATTTCAAAATGGCCTCAAAGATTTCTTCACATGATAACCCTAGAAAAATTAGAAAACATTGCAATGTCTAGGATTTCAACTTCCTTGCCGGTCATGCTTTGCTCTTGATCCTTTTAGTGAAAGTGTGTACCCATTTGTACCAAACTAATTATAGCTCAGATGAGCTTATGTAACCAAATGCTTTACTAAAGATTTCTAGAGATGAATGAATTTTGATCCAAAACTCCATACGCTTGCTTTTTGCATCACTCTCCACTAATGTAGACAAGCCATACTCGAGGATCAAAAGGAACTAAATCACCCTTTTTCTCTTGCCATCTATATTTTTTTTTCAGGTGAGTGCGTTTTATGCTCCATCTCACTTTAAGAATATGTTTATAAATGAGTGCGTTTTACGCTCCATCTCAATGTAAGCATGTGTTTATGAATGGATCGTTTTATGCTCCATCTCACCCACGACATGATTTGCTATTCAAGCTAGGTTACTTGCATGGGTGACAAAGAAAGGCTAAATCAGGCTCAAAAAAGTGACTAGGGATATTACAAACTTGAGTAGGCTTGACAAGTTCAAACGATCCGAAGAAAAGTGCCTAAATCATTTCCTCAATTTATATGCCGCCTAGGATTTCGCCTTGAGTGATGTTTAAACAAGTTCTAGAGTTTACTGCTATCTTCCACAAGCATTCAGTCATATAAGCTTTCTCTAAGTGTACAACTGGCTTACTACAAATGGGTATGTGCTCATAAATGAAAGGGGTCACAAGCAATGCGATAACCAACAAAAAGTCAAGCACACAGACTAAGCAACATCAATCATTTTCTTATCATTGGCCATAGTCCTATTCAAATCAATTCAATGCTTAAAAAACATATCCTAAAAACAATAATACCCCTAAAAAAACTATCTGACATCGAAAACGCATATCAAAACAACACAAAACACATCAAAACCAAACAAAGACACCCCCAAACTTGAAATTGACATTGTCCTCGATATAAGCAATAAAAGAATGAAATGCAAAGTACTTTCCTGGTATTTTGTCAGTTGTTGTCTTCCGCTTCCTCATCTTTTGCTGCATTTGGGTGGTACATTGGAAACACCGGTGGATTTGGAAACTGGTAGTAATAGAAGACGAAGACGCAACAATCTTCATTTGCTAAGAGGTTCGAATCCAAATCATGACAGTAGCGGAAGTAGACACCAAAAGGAAATTCGAAGGATCAGACGCACTTGGGGTTTTAACGTAGTACGCCTCTACGAGGCCCACTTAACACCCGCTAACACGAGGGCTTAGGGGAAGGGATCTTTTTTCTGCAACAGAAAAAAAGGAGCAAATTTGACTCGGCACAACCTAACGATACATCCAATACCAATGATCTGTGCCTAGAATGCCTAGATTCCAATCACCGGTTGGGTTGGTGCAACCAAGAAAGACATGGAATTTGGTGGCATTAATGAACACAACACTTGGTCAGCTCTTTCTATTTATTTCGCCTTCTCAGGTCTTTGTTTTCTTACGATATTCTTTATTTAACCAAATCGGGTCGAAGTTATAGTACAGTTTTTCACATTTAGGAAAAAAAGAAAGAGCTACTCGCCACAGAGTAGGCCTACTAAGATAAGAGTAGATCATGAACCCAAAAGAATAGATACGATTTCGGGTAAGCCGGAGAGCTTGGCCCGATCTTACTTGATAAGGCGATGGATCGCGAGATTGACGATGCTATTATAGCCACTTTTACACTCATTTTCAAGTGGACGATCAATATGATGACTTGTTTTCTTTCTTCAGTGGCATGTTTCGGTCCTCTTCCCCATTACTTAGAAAGAGTGAGCCACCGGTTCAGGTACAAAATACTATCATTATCGCCTAGACAATTAGACATCCAACCCGTAATCGCAACGACCCAATCTGGGTTATCACATTTATTTCCCTTCAATTTTATTTGATTTCATATATCAAATAGAAATGCTTCAGTTCGATGTATTATCAATATATTCTTTTTCCCGTACTTATTATATTCTAGTCAATCGAATCAGTTGAATTTTTGTTCATATTGAAATGAATCGAGATTGATAAAAAGATTTTTAATTAGAGTTCGAAAATTGCCCAGAATCATTGCATTCATTAGAATAAGTTGAGCTCTTCACAATGCTTAGTCTATGATTTAATTACCAGTCCTAAACTCAATTACCAATCATTCAGTCGTTTATCAAGAAAAAGGAACTCGCCTGAACTAGGCTTCGAGTCGTTCTAGATAGACACCTGGTCTTCTAGGAGGACTTTACTCGGGTCTCGCTGGTGTCTTCACCAACATCGTCACCAAGAGCCTCCCTAGGACCCCTACTGTGACAATAGCTACTACGCATCCCACATCAGAAAATGCTATCGACGAAACAAACCTTTATCAAGCACATCACCATGACCTGGTACATATAGCATAGCATGTAACCAAAACAAAAAGTAAATGTTACCAGTTAGACAAAAGACAAGTCGTACGCCCTGTTGCCGCCAGCCCGTAGAATCTGGTGGGACAGTTTGTTATCAAGGCCAGAAGCAGGACGTTTCGGACGTAAATTAGAGGGTAGTGGAAAGTTGAGGGTGTTTGCTATTGGCTCAGAATTCTAGTGCTAGTTCCGTTCTCTCGAGGAAGAGAAAGCACAAATCAATTACAATCTGAGTTTAGTAGAGAAGAGGAATAAAAACGTTGGTTCTTCGTTCCGTCCGTCCCTTCGTAGTCAAATCTGATGATACGCTTTTTTGATGTTACCCACAAAATAAAAGGCCTGCTAGGTGATCGAAATCCCTCAGGCCCCTAACCCTTAAACAAGAGTCTAGCCCGGTGTATTGGTTTGCGTAATCACTCACTTAAAGAGTAGAGGAATCACTCCAGAAAGGCGATCAGAACGAACTCTCGACTCACAATCGGAATAATCAGCCCTATGACAAGCCAAGATCGGGGTTGCCTTGCGACGTTTGTTTACAAATCTCCCTGAACCACCTGTAGCATGGTTGCGATCCACCATGCCCCATCCTTCTAGTGTACGAGTGCTGCTTTGCTGCTTCTTCGCCTGAGCCCTATATTCGTTCAACAGAAGCAATAATAAAGAAAACAAACGAAAATGTTCGGGAGTTCCTCTATTCAATCCTTTTTCTTGTTGTTGCTGGATATCTCGTTTGTACACATCTTCTCTTTGTTTTCCGGGCCTCTAGTGAGTTACAGACAGAGTTTGGAAAGGTCAAATCTTTGATGATTTCATCAATGAAGATTCCAATATTCACTTTAGGAAAGCAATGGACCTTTAGCTGACAGATGGAACCCTCGCAAAAACCGAAAGGAGTATTTACTTCGGGGTAGGCTTAGAGGGTGGTCCCCCTTTCTCGCGTAAAAGCGATCAAAATTCGATCACGCCGCGTTTTACTAGGAAGGATCGAACCATGGGAACGAATCTACAGGGCTATCCAAAACATGGAGAAGAATACTGAAGAGGGACAAAAAACGCCAACCTGGTACTAGGGTTTTAGATAAAGGTAAGAGGAAAGAGACCTGGTATGATGTTCAGGTCATGGATTTTGAGGACAATTGGAACGTGGGCATAAGGGTCTTTATGACGCAATCAATAATTCCCTTCATTTTCAATTAGGCCTTGCTCTAGCTTCTTTAAGGGTTATTACTTCCTTGGTAGCTCAACACATGTACTCTTTACCTAAACAAGACGAAATTAAAAAAAAAGGTTCGAGTCCGAAGAAGGGAGACAAAAAGTCCCTGAATAAGGCAAGCAACTCCTACTCCCCCCTTGTTCCTTTTTGAATCTAATTGACAGATGGAAAGATCTTAAGTATTCGACGTTATCCCAGCTTTTTTCGCATCCCCTGCTATTGAATCTGCAGTACATTTGCCGGAAAGAGTTATCCTTATTGCGCATAGCCCTCTCTTATTGGATTCGTCGGGATTGACGGGGCTCGAACTCGCAGCTTTCGCCTTGACAGGGTGGTGCTCTGACCAATTGAACTACAATCCCAGGGAAATAAGGGATCTACGGAACGGATCAAAGAATGAGAGATTTCTAATCTCGAATTGATGGGAGTGCAGTTCCATTCTTCAAGAAAACGAACTTCATTCTTGATAGGGCTAAAGTAGCGCCTTCGCTTTGTTTGTAATGAAAAGGAAAGAGGTCTTCAGACATTTTATCTAGTTCAGGGGGACTACTTATCTATCGAAACCGAAGCCTTGGTGTAGTTCTCATCAGGAGATTCATCGATCAATGCAGTTCTGCTTGCATGTGCTAAGGAAGGTCGGTCTGAAAGGCACTTTGTCGAAGCTGGGAGTTGATTCATCTTCCATTGCCCGAAGAGAAGGTGGTAGTCTTTACGAAGGACCCGAAGATTCTCTCAAGTGATAGCACCTGCTTATGTCTGAAATCTTACTATTTTGGTGTATATCCTTGTCCCATTCTTTCATCAAAATCGAAATGACCAAAACCGAGGAAGAAAGGGAGCTTCTCTCCTTGATCTCCAAGCACTGATATTGAGAGAAGAGCGGATGGATGGCCCGTGGGATTACTTGAGTTATTCGCTGACCGGAGTGTGGGATCCGATTAAGCGTGTGCTCTTTCTTCGCAAGAGTCGATGCTAATAATATAATGCAAGACTGCCTTTGTCTCGTCAATCACGATGCTAGCGAAGCGTCATTTCGCATTGTGTAAGCCACATGAGGCAGCGGCCTCCTCAGGTAGGATATTCCATACAAATATTTCTGATCCTCATTTACAATCAATCAAACAAGAGCTTTTACCAAGCAACACCGTAATTGTTTGTGTAGGCAGAATCTAGTTGTTGATCAAAATGCCCGCCCTTAGTAGGATTTCCAGTAGTAGGTTTTAGGTTGGGATGCGAATAGTAGCATACTTGCTTAGTTACCTTCCTCTTACGTTTTACTATCAAAGGGCTTTGAAGCTGATGACGACCTAACTAAAGCAGCAAGAAACGAAACGGAACTGCATCTGTATAGAAGGAACTCAACTCTTCGGCTATTGGAGGTCCTAATAGCGCCAATTTCACCACTTCCCTTTTCCTTTTCATGGAAGTAAAATAAAATGATGAGACTTTCCATGCAAAAGGCATGGCTTTTCATCCATGGCAAAGGACCCCGACCGCCCCCTTGGAGGTTCAACCCTTTCGCTTCATCCCTCCGCGTTCCCCTTACTGGAAGAGCTCCGTCTCTCTCTCTCTTCGTTCGTCCAAGACTTCAGTCGTTCGTTCCTCTCTCTCTGCTTGCTTATGAGCGAAGCGAGCCGCGCTCGCCTATTACGTTTTTCAGCAGCAAGCTACGGTCTAATGACCCCCTAACCTAGGTTGGGGCGAAAACTCCAAAACTAGGGTTCTTCTCCTTTCTATTAAAGTCGAGTTACTCCGTTCCCAGAAATGGGTGTAGAATCAACGCGCAGAAATGCCTGGTCAAAGAAGGGCTTGCTAGAACTCTGAAGAAAGGCTTAAAGCAAAGCTTTCTCACCGACTATAAGGTATAACAACAGAACTACTAATAGGAATGCCAAGAAACCTTTATACTTGCGCTTTCAAATGAGATTTGGGCCCTTCATCTTTCTGAATCGAGACCCGATCTGAAGAAGCTTATGTCAAGGGCTTAGGGAGCAAAGATGGAATGGGCAGGCAATGTCGGCTTACTTGGGCCCTAGCTTAAGGTTTTTATTTCCTTGACCACATGAATGAAATATATAATAGTTGTAGTTCGTACCATCACGCTATGGTCGAATGGATTGGTACCGCCCTTCCACCTATTTATCCTGCTAAAAAAGTCCTCAACTGAACTAGCCGAGATTTATGTACACTCGGCTATCGATTCTACGATCGCGAGAATAGGAACAAGAGGAATGAAGTAGCTCGCCTAAAAGTAGAGGAACGACTTAAACAAGAGGAACTAAGGAGTAACGCTTTTTTTCGTTCATTCCAAGGAAGCTGATTGACAGAGAGATTCATCTCCACAAGTTCTCCTTTTAGTAAGAATCGTATTTCAATATAGGAAAGACTAGTAGATAACGGTCGAAGCATATTCATCATACGAGGTTTGAGTTCCATTTGTTTTGTTTGTGGTGGCGTTCTTTACTCGCGGAGCTAAAACCAAGGAAACCCGCTTGTTAGAACGAATGGTTAGGTCTCGCAAGAGACTCTAATAACTTGCCTCCTCATACTAGAAGAGAACTTTGACTCTCGTTATAAGGTCCGGAGCAAGAATTTGTGAGTTAACACTTCGGAAAGAGGGGTTGCTTGCCTTACCACACCAACCACCTTAGCGCTGGGCTAACTGAATTCACTTGAAAGAGGGAGACAAAGACGTGAACATGAAGTGAAGAAGTTCCCCAGACGTGGGTATGGGGCACGAACGAAAGAAGAAAAGAAGGCCACATCCTCATTTTACTAGAAAACTTGGTTCTATGTCAATTATATGTCAATCGAAAGGGTATTACAAAGTCTTATCCAGGTCCTAGAATTTCTTGGATCTTCTCATGAGAGAATCGCGCACAGTTTCCTTTGCTCTATAGAAATGGATGTGAATGTACGTGATCTGCTCGGTATAGTGATGGATTTCATGGCCGACGGTGTGGTTCGATTATGTTCAACAGCCCAAGGACTTGGAGCGCATCTTTTGTTGTTTCCATTGCTTGAAGTGATTGTTACGACCACGTAGAAACGACAAATCCCAACTTACGAATATATAAGAAATAGGAATCCGTGTTATCAAAGGATTTCCTGTGATTATTTCTAGTATGGAATGAGTCGATCATCCACTTTGGTATCTTAGACATGAAAGCTGGAGTCAGACAAGAGGTTGGACTTAGACAGCTAGAGCTAGGAGGAAGGGGCTTGACATAGGCTTCTAGTATCGTAAGTAAGTAATGAAAAGTTGATTAGCAGCGCCTCGTTGAATGAAATAGGACTTCGATCAGGCTACAAAACAAGACTTCTCACGTTTTCGACAAAAATGCCACTTCCATTACCTAGGTACCGCTATAAATCTGGGCATAAGAGTCTCATTTCGACCTTTTCCATTCATAGAAGATGCCAGAGGATGGATCCACTCAATCGTCTGACTAACCTTCAAAACCGGCTTTTATGCCTTATTTACAGGGCTACGCGAGTCTCTAAAAGGTCTTCAAATACTGCTCTAAGCTTTCCATCTTTCACAGTCAGACTAAGGGAAATGTGTCGGCTCGTGAAAAGGAGCAATCTACCGCTCTTCCCTTTCCCTCTGGATTGTGTTTCATCCTCATGGAGATCGCTCCCTCGCTCGTGTACTTGAGCCCGCTCTATTCGATACTACTTTATTTCTTTCTTTTCCATTCTATCATTTGTTTGACAGCTTAAACTAGGCCCCACTTTAGATATGAGCCGCTCTCACTTATCGACGCATTAGTATTTCCAGATGAACTGGCATTGAAGCAACTGTGACTCTAGCGGAATCCACACATGAGATCCTATTCTATGAAATTTCTCTCCTCATCGACGAAATCTCTTTACTATAGCTCGAATCGAAGCTTACCCCTGAACTAATTGAAGCTTCTTTTCGAAAGTTTCTCGATCCGATTTCTCACTTGAAGAAAGATAGCCAAAGTTCTTATTAAATAAGTAATTATGAGAAAGTGTTTTCATTGAGCTGCTCGATATCCTGATCTGCTCCCTAAGGGGCTTCCTCAGGGCTTTATAGCATCCATCATAGTATAAATAACATGATAGACAACAAGTATCAATAGAAAGACGATTAATGCTGTTGAAGGTTATGAAATAAAAGATGGCATCCTTGAAACTGATTTTGCAGAAGCTCTAAGTCTTATTACAAATGCTGAGATTGAGGATCACCCGTGAAGAGCTATGGTTAGCTCATCTGGTAGCTTGCCTTCTTCTTCTTCTTTAAGTTCTAGCTAGCCGGTTGCTGCAACATAAGGAAAACGTTCAGAATGGGTAGTTTTTGAGGATTTATACTTGGATGGGGGCTCGACAAAACAGAATGGGAATTTATGACCGACTGAAGCGATCCACTAAATCTGCTTCTGATTTGAGGAACACTTTCTTCTGTAAATAAGAAAAGGTATCGGATTTCACCCCGCCTGAAGTATGGATTTTGGAATTTCCTAGTTAGTGATGTAATATAGAACATGTGTTCATCCCGTCCTCTGGGGGACTGGACTCCACCAAGAGGTTCTTTCTCTCACGTAATTTCGCCCGCCCAACTCTTCTTTAAAGTTGCAGCTAGAGCGGCGGTAGCAGGAGTTGCGGGAAGAGCGTGTAAGGTGGTTGGGCGCCTCAGAAGTCCAACGGCAAGTGCAACCCCCCTCTAATTTTTTTTTTCTTTATTTGCATTTTGGGGACTTGTATTGAATTTTGCTGTCTCCGAGAAAAATTCGGGGGGTCGTTTGGGTTGTCCATTTACTCCGCAATTTAGACAAAAACAGAATTGTAATGTTGGGATCTTGGGTAGAGACGGGTGATATTTTAGTAGTTAAATTAACGCCCCAAATGGTGAAAAAATCATCATATACCCCGGATGATAGATTGTTACGAGCCATACTTGGCATTCAGGATTTCAAAGTTGTTATTTTAAATAGCGGGCTTTTGAATGCATGACTGAATTTCTGTAACAAGCTACATAGCATAATCCCGCAAAAAATTATGTTCTTCAGCCATGGTATCTTGATTGTGTATATCTCGAAATCTTTCCCTTCGCAGTCTTCGAAAAGTTCTTTCAATTTCAGGATCGTAAGGAACTAATTCCAGACCGTGAGATTGTCGCATACAAAATCAAGAGTACCTGCAAAAGTAGAAAGAAATACAAGTTTAAATTAAGATTAACTTGATTGAAATTAATATTGGAATAAAATTAAAAAAATAATTCCCTGACAACACCAAAAACTTATTATCTAATTTTGCAATCAGTAAATACGTACAAGTATATACGGTGAACAAGTAATATAATGATGAGAAAAATGTCGATCCCACGATAAATTATCACTAATAATTGCCAAATACCAAAATTTTATCAAATCAACCTTATTTAAACAAAATGATTTAAGCTAATAAAATAAAAAAAATTTAAATTAAAAATTAAACCAAGATTAATATTAGTTTAAGACTACAATTTCCTCCAACGCTTCATTCAAATCTCCCAACTCTCCCTTCAATTAATTGACCACCATGAACCGTTAATCAAGAATTCTAAAATATTTATAAGGCTCTTCCGATGGTTAAATAAAAATAACCCTTCTAAATAAATCACTATATTCCTATGAAAAATATTTTAGAGAGGGAGTCCTTAAATTCAGATTCTCACAATGGTTACACACGGCATATAGGTATATTCCAATCTTATACACAAATCATGTTATTCAATCCTAAGAAGAATAAACTAGACGCATGTTATCGTCTAAACGTTATAATCTATTTTTCAATTTCATATAGGTTACCAAATTAGTCACTGGCCAGGCAATCAAAATATAAACAATTCACATATGATTAAAAGGAGTTTAATTCATTTCAAATTATACGATGGGTTCCATTCGATCTTCAATCTCCAAAACTCAGCCTTCAATTCTTAACCTCCGACCGTGTTGCTCTCCACTCAATTCTGTTATTATTCTTCAATTTCGTCCAGCAGCTCCCTTGTGTCCCCCCCCCCCCCAGCCAAAAGAGAGTATTTATGTCTTTTCTCAAAACCTAACACTTATTTTCCACCACAAACTGCCATGCTTCAGCGGCCTGGCTTTGCTCTTATGGCACCCTGACGCTTAGTTTTGCCTTCAAGAGCGTCCAGCACTCTTCAACCAGCGCCCCAGCGCTTTTGACTTAGCATAATAGAGCACTCTACGATTTTGATGTCACTCGAAATAGAGCACTCTACTATCGTAGAGTGAAGTGCGAGCACTCTTCAAACAGCGCCCCAGTGCTTCAAGCACTGCTCTTTGGCTGAGATTTGGTCACTCCTACGCATCCTTATCCTACACAATAAGATTAAAACACATAAAAGTATCAAGAGATACTTGAAGATTTACAATTTATCAAGCTAAAGACACTCAATTCGTAGGTAATAAATCATCAAGTAGTATGATCCAAATTTATGGAATGTGGGCGTTGAGCCTATGTCTTGGACATTGAAATGTTTTGCTGACGGATGTCTCTATGTGCATTTGTACAGCTTACCCTGGTTTTTATAGCACCGCCTTTGTCATGGCAATTTACATTTTACATTTATGAAGTCTTGGTCCAACAACTGCCTTCTAGACCACTTTGTAGAAGTTGTAATTTAACCCATAATGTCTTTGCTAGACAAAATTGTTTGTTCTTTGCTTTGTACAATTTTCTTTCTTTTTAAACATTTTGACGTCTACAATTTGAGTGACAAATCATATGCACGAGGTTGATATGTTTATTGATAAGTCAAAGGATTTTGTTTCAACCTTTTCTGGATAAGTTTTGAGTTACTTATGATCTAGGCTTATGGCTTGTGAATGAGAAAGTTATGATCTAGCTCTCATTCTGTTGCTGACTTTAGAGCTAATCACGTGCAGGCTTCTCTCTATTCCTTGCTTTGATGATAGACAGATTGCACCACTATATCAGAGAACTCCGTATAAGAAGAAAGAGCATGGAAGCTGTGAAAAAGCAAAACCGAGTATTTGACGACGGAAAAGCTGGAGGTTCCGAGGAAACCAAAGCTTTGGAAGAAGAGGCTACCAAGTTAAGAGAGAAGTTTAAGCGGCTGGAATCTGAACTTGAAGCAAAGACAAAAGAGGCAAGTACTGCAGAAGCCAATGCTGTTGCGCTGAAAAAGCAGTCGGAAGGATTTCTTCTTGAGTACGACCGTTTGCTAGAGGACAACCAAAACCTTCGGACTCGGTTACAATCAGTTGACCGGAGATTGTCGCGATCTGGTAGCAAGAAGCTTATGTAAGAATTATACTTTTCCTTCCATTTTTGTGGAATTTATTGTTGAATACAGTGACTTGATTGCTGAAAATAGCTTGTTAGTTGGTCAATATAAGAGAAACTGCAATAGAAGAATTTAAACGGAAAGAAGGTAGCAATACATTTGTGTAGTTAACTTTTGTGTGATTTAATGCAGTAGAGCCAAGTCAAGTCTGAAGTTGAATACTTTCTTCCAACAGATATGGGACTAGTTATTATAATATGGGAAATGATTTATCAAGCATGAAATTTTAAACGATAATATAGAATAATTTAAGGCGAGGGACATTCTTAATTCATACATATCCATGTATGCACGTAGGTCACTATTTACTATGGACACAAATTTGTTGTCCATATTAATTCTAATATTAATTTTGTATTGTTTTGTATATTAATTTTAACACTGCAAATTAATTAATTAAAAATTCAAAAAAACATAAGATAAATTTTTAAACGGTAATAATCTATTCAACCCTGTTATTATTGAACTTTCACTTCAGTGTAGTCAACCCCATATTGTTGCGTGTATCCTTTCGCTGCAAGCCAAGCTTTGTGCTTTTCTATTTCTCCATTTTCATTTAACTTGGTCTTATAAACCCACTTCACTCCGATTGTCTTTCCTTAAGGTAATTCTGTTAATTCCCAAGTGCCATTTTTCTTTATTGTTTCCATTTCCACATCCATTGATGTCCTCCATTTCTCACTTTTAACTGCTTCTTCAAAATAAATAGGATCAATAGCTGCAACCATGGCAAGTTGAACTTCATTTTCTTCCTCCAAAAAACTTTCTCCAGTTTCATGATTTCTCATCCAAACAGGTGGTCTGAGATTTCTTGTGGCAAGTTGAGAATCTGTTTCATCAACACCATCATCTTCATTTACTTCTACATTTTTTCTACATCAGCATCAACATTGGATTCATTTTCTTCTTCATTTACAATTACTTCTTTTGCAGAATCACCCCATTCCAAATCACATATAATACTTGTTTCGTACTTCTTATCTTATCCCAATCTCAATGCTTGTCTTCTTCGAATACAACATCTTTACTGATAATAATATTTTGCGAAACTGAATTATAAAGTCTGTAAGCCTTCGATTCTTCACTAACTCCCAACAAAACACTACTAAAACTCTTGTCATCCAGCTTAGTTCTCTTCTTGTCAGGAATACGAACACGAGAAATGCATCCAAAAACCCTAAAATAATCGACTGAGGGCTTAACTTTACCCCAAGCTTTTTCTGGAGTCTTGTTTTGAACTGCAAAAGTTGGACTTCTATTCAGAACATGCACTGTCCAATTTACTGCTTCAGTTGGGAATTTTCTTTGCTGCCAACACCATTCTGATGTGGTGTATATGGTGTCGTTAACTGTTGTTGTATGCCATTTACATCACAGAAAATTACAAATTCTTGGGATGTAAACTCACCTCCTCGATCAGTTCGCAAGCGTTTCATAAAAGAATTAGAATTTCCTTCACAACAGGAGTCTTAAAATTCTTGAAAACAGTCGAGGCTTTTGATTTTTCTACCAAAAAATAAACCCATGTTTTTCTACTAAAATCATCAGTGAAAGCAAGTATGTACCTTTTGTTGCTATTGAAGATGGGTGTAATGGGTCCACAAATGTCTGCAAAGAATCTTTGCAGCTCGCCAGGTACTGCTTTTTGGAAATGAATCCCTTTGTTGTTTCCTACCAAGCAATCCTTGCATAACTTGTAGGGAGGGTGAAGTTGTGGTATTCCATTTACCATTTACTTTTGCTGAAGAGTCTTTAAACCTTTAAAACTCAAATATCTATACCGATGCTAAAGCTGCACAATATCTTATGTGATTGTGTTGAAAACAAGATGATGCTTTAGGCTGAAATAAAGCATGCAAGACAAACATCGATTTTACAACATTTTCGAATGCATAATCAAACCTTTTTGTGAATGGAACACCTTACACTTGCCATGCTGAAATAATATGTAACATATATAAATAATATAATTTTATTTTATTAAGAGTTCATAAGTTGAGAAATTCTAGCTCCCAAAACTTTTTTATGCATTAAC
Source organism: Panax japonicus (assembly GCA_020205505.1). Classification (NCBI taxonomy): domain Eukaryota; kingdom Viridiplantae; phylum Streptophyta; class Magnoliopsida; order Apiales; family Araliaceae; genus Panax; species Panax japonicus. The sequence continues at coordinate 10,531,446 of CM035113.1, forward strand.
GTACTTGTATCCAGCTTCTAGCTTTTAGTAGCTTTTGAACCAAAAAACTGAAACAAACACCACTCATGTAGCTTCCGAAGCCAGAAGTATGCAAGAAAAAGCTGAGAAAAACGGGGCTATAATAGCTCACTTGGAGCTGACTGACATTGCAAAAACGATAAAAATGAAGACTAGTGCAGCAATCATGTAAAATGCCAAGCACATTATCCAACTGTCAAAATTTCAGTTACGAGCAAAATTATCCAGGCGAAAGAAACGTTTAAAACACATGAAAAAGCAAACCCACTATTACCAGAACAATAAAATGTATTTGATCGACATATATACCTAACAGTCTAATATTATTACCTGCAATCCTTCATATATGGATAAAAGTAACAGCTCGAAAATATTTACATCAAGTGTTTAGTGCCTTCAGTCATCACCATTTGTAGACAGTTTGTTCTAGTCAGTCAAAGTATTTCAAAAGAAAGAAAGAAAAGGAACTAATAGGAGCATTGGCCACATTCATTTATGCTGCTTTTGCAAATCCAACTCTTCCATAGCCATGATCGAATACAGTGTGATAGTAGCCCATAAAGACGTCTCCCAAGATCCTGCGATTAGATCGACACTTGGGTTACGTACGCAAAAAGAGGGAAAACACCATAAAAATGGAAAGTAAAAATCACCGAAATAAATCAAAAGGAAAAAGAGTATACCAAAGAGGTCCACGAGGAGGCGGAACATCCAAAGCAGTGAAGCCACTAATGCATTGAGCAGCCACTCCCTCACCCACTTTGAGTATGTACTATTTACACATCCAAAAAAAAAAACTGAATCAGTACCATGATATATCAAGTTTATACCTTTTCTAAAAGTAAAATGCAAACGACTCAAACGCCCCAAAAACTTTCATTACAATTAGTCCAAAGATATCTCTGACTCAAAATACTCATAGTCGATGGTCAACAAATTTCAAAACATAGACGTGGTAGAAGACAAAGAAGACCAAAATGGGCCTTGCTAGACTCATTTCCGATTTTCACTTATTTTGATTATTTAAATAATCTGCTAACTTTAAATAGCTGTTTGTATATCTGAAAGAAGACAAACAACACAAAAAAATTGTTTGAGTTAGCTTATTTGGAGACACTTTTACCTTAAAAGCCTGAATCACAATCTTGATTCTAAAAATCTAAAAAAGTAACTTCACTTGATTTTCCGATTTGCCATAATCTTATCATTTCGACTTATAAATTGATCTAAACACCTGAAGTTTGCTTTTTAATTCTGAAAAGAAATAATTAGCTTCTAAAGACCCAATTCAAACAGGCTCAAATATTGTACTCCACTCATTGTCCCAATCAAAAGACATAATTCAGTGTCCTCTCTCATAGCGAACGAAATATATATGTTAGTCGATATTCTAGAAGGATTCTAGGATATTATTCTATTGCATGATTTGGGTGATTGCATGATTAGAGGGATTGCATAACTACGGGATGTGATTTATTTACTTTCCAAATGTACTGCAGCTCTAAGCCAATATAAAAGATCTCTATTATACATTGCATAATATAATAGAAAACATATTCCCTTATTTCTTCACAATATATATATATATATATATATATATATAGTAAAAGACATCTTAAGTCGATCTAAGATAAGTTATTTTAGGTCAATTCCAATACAACATCATTTAACGGTACGGATGTAATGGACACGAAAAAAAATGACATTATGTAAAATTTCGTTTGATTTGAGGTTATGCATCAGCAACTTTATAATAATAAAAATTAATAAAAATCTAAGCTATCGAAATATATACTTACATATAAATATATATATATATATATATAGGATTAGCGAAGGAAAAAACTATAAGTATGGGCTGTCATGTCTGTAATTTCTGCTTTTCACTTCCCTATTCCTTTTTATAGGAATGTGTTGGACAGGTGATCCCTCAAATAATCTAACTGTTTGCACTAGAAAACCATGCTTATTAGCAGTGGCGAAGCCAGAAAATATTACCAGTGGGGGCGAAATTATTACCAAGTTATAAATAATTTGGCTGGCGGCAGCGCCCCCGAGCCAATTTTTTAATACTTTATACTTTCGAATATATATATATATATATATATATATATATATATATATATATATATATACGATATTACAATAAAAATATAATGAATAATAATATATGGTATATATACACTATATTGACTCATAATAGATTTTTTTAATCACAATTGTTCATAAGTAAGTAATTCATTATTTATTTTTAAAAGTAATATAAATTAGATTATTATTTAGTTCAAAATATTATAGAGAGATACATTTATTGAGAGGATATGAGTCATATGTGATTAAAATTTGATTAACAATTTCAATGTAAAAAGAGTGGGTGCAAATTTCAATGGGTACAAATTGCTTTGAAACGGGAGTGTATTACCCAATTTCAGTAAAGTGTAATACCCAATTTCAGTAAAGTGTAATACCCAATTTCAGTGGGTGCAAATTGACTCTTCTGACCCTCAAAAAAATCTATTTATCATATATTAAAAAAAAACCAGTGGGTACAATTGATCCCACTGGCTAACAAGTGGCTTCGCCCCTGCTTATTAGCTACAGAAGCATCTTAATTCTTAGACTACGTTTATCAATAATGATACATGAGATTGGACTATTTATACTACTAGTGGTTACTGCACACGCGTTGCGTGAATAAATTATGTGGGTAAAATAGGAATTTTATAAAATTTAGAGTAAATAGAAAGATAGAAAAATTAATATTAAAAGGGACAAAATAGTAATATATCTAAAGTTGTAGGGGCAAAAGAGTATAAAGAAAACAAAGAGAGAAAAAAAGAAGAAAAGAGAAAAAGTGTCGCAAAATCACCAAACTTGTGGAGGAAGCCTCGTGGAGACTTTATAATATAGATATATACTAATTTAGTATAATTAAACACTATTTTATCCTGGATTAATTAGTCCACGGATTGACAATATTTTTACTCAGTTTGATATCTCAAAGGGGTATTATATAGTAAGAGGTACTAATACTTCAAAATTCACACGAAAATTGCCCAATACCATCTTATCTGAAGAGCATATGCTCAATAACTACACAATATGAAAGAATTGGATACCCCTTTAAAAGCCTAATGCTGCATTAAACTATTCTACAGGGTAATACACTGACAATGAGTATGATTAAACCTTCCATATCCAGTCAACTTGTGTAGCACAGAACCATCCTTGAGTAATATTAAGATTTAAAACTTGCAGAAAAAGGACAAATGAATCTTTTATAAAGTTAGTTGGGAAGCAAAACACAATAAAGAGGTTAGATTCGAGTGAAGAAACGATTTCGTCCCTGGCTTAACATAACATGGAAGTTCTTATATAATAGTGACTACGAGTAAGAATTTTCTATGAAAATGTGTGGAATATAATTTATCTCATAATCTGCAATCTAAGAGGAAGAGAATTCTTGATGCAATGACAACAATGATGATGAAAGAATCTATAAATTCCTCACCTATCAAAGCTTCATAAATACTGGTCCTAAGGGGCAAATTATGGGCTATTTTGATGGACTCAGATCCTTTCATGTAGACAAGAATCACAATTGAAATCATACCTGCTTAGCAGGAAGGGTGAAAACTTTGTCGCCAATAGTAAATGAGACACTAGGCATCGATGAAATTTTTGCACAGTCAACACCCGATTCTCCCATCGGGCTAGGAAGCCGATCACAAAGCTGCAATATATCACAAGCTCAGTCAACGTGAACCATGAAGAACTACTTTTAACTAATGAAGAATATTCACCTTATTTGTGGTTGTTCCTCTTTCGTTTTATGGTTAAAAATAGAATTAAATTTATAACGCACACACTAATTTCCATTAGTATAATAAAAGGACTGTAAAAAAAGGGGAATAATATATGGCATACCTCATTAACATAGTTTAGAATACGATCTTGTGTCTGGTTTTGCCTAAGCTGATTTTGCATCCACACCACTGTCATTTCACAAGCAGAGCACATAGCATCACGAAACCCAGATGATTTGCCACTATTCTCACCGACTACACTCTTGATGCCCATACTGCATAGAAGAAATTTAAAGAACCAGTTGGTTAATTTAGGTACAAATTTGTACTAGTTATGCCTTCCTACTTAAGGCATCCACAACCCGGTTGGTCCCATCCAAGCTTATACTAACGGAACCTTCCATCTTAATATTATTATTATAATGATTACAGGAATTTTGATAAAGCATTTTGAGAAAGCAACCACACAACCAAAAGTAATGTGAACTCTAATGAGCCTGACCTAACACCACGAGTTCCATCGAATGTGCACAATCCAATTTGGGAGCATATCTTCTTTGGTTGTGCCTGTTTTAATTGAGCTCAACAGGAGATGTCAATTTTCAGTGTTAGTGTATCAGAATGCAGTATAACTTATTTGGCTTAGAGTTCAAAATTGTAACGCGCTTATCATGTAATAACCTCAAATCAAAATCAGAACATAATGTAACAATTACTACCTCTGTCAAAAGCAAATCCATAATTTTTTGCCCATATTGTTCAACCACAGACTTGCATTCCTGGCTAACAATACCAGCTGCCCCAATGGCATGATTTATCATCGCGATCACAGTCTACAAATTTTGGTAAAAGAGATACGGGGGAGAGAGAAGAGGCAAAAAATCAAAAAGTAGGAGCAACAGATGTAAAATTTGACAAAATGTGATCACAGTCTACAAATTTTGGAAAAAGAGATACGGGGGAGAGAAAAGAGGCAAAAAATCAAAAAGTTAGCGACAAATGTAAAATTTGACAAAATGTGATGCAGTAACCTACTGTTGGACCTGCTAACAAAGAAGTTCCAGAATCTGCAATTGCAGAGCAACCTTTATCACAGTAACCTGCATGAAAACACATGCTGATATCAGAAGAAAATGTAATTTAGCTTTCTTCTTTCTTTAACTTTTATTTTATTCTTTTTTTTCTTTTTCTTTTTCTTTTTTTTTTTGGGGGGTGGGGGGTGGGGGTTCTGTCCATTGCTAGTTTAGCCTTAAACACTTCTTTCATGCTGAATAGAACTGGAGACTGATAGAGAGCATACCAGTTTCTTTCCCATCAATGAGAACGTCACCCATATTGAACTACCAGTAACATGAGTAAAGAGTTAGGAGAAGTTGAATATATAACAAACGTATATCAGCAATTTGACCTCGAAGGTCATGATAAACCAACCTGCCAATAGCCTTTTTGTGTTACAGGAACATAAGTGTGTTCGCCCTGGTAATGATCTGGATCTACACCGCCAAACACAATTTCACCACCTTCTACTTCCTGCGTGTTTCGGTTAAGCCAAAATGAAAAGACTGGCTCCTTAACAAGACCTTGATTCACCATGTTGTACCTGTAACATACACAACAGATCTTAAATTTTTTTTATCTTTAACTAAGGCCATGAGGATGCTCAAGAAATAGACTACTTGCTAGAACCAAAAAAATCATTTAACTTCTAGTCAAGCAAGCACATTATGCTTGCTAAAAGAAAAATTATTAGAGACACACTTACCAAACAGGGACTGCATGTCCTACAGAGATCTCTTGGAATCCAAGGCCAAGTATACCATCAAACTTTGCTGCCAAGAATGTGATACCAGGCTCCCTGGTTGCCTCAATAAAATCCTGACAAGGTCAATATCATGAGTAAACAAAATACTAGATTCAATTTCGAAAGGGTAATGTTACCGAAGTTACCTGATTTTTGACAACTAGATCACCAACTTTGACATTGTCCTGACTGAAGAATCCAGATATAGCTCCAGTACCATAGTGAATAGCAGCAGACGTCCCTGCATGATGGATAATATTGGGCATTCCTCAGAATAAGCAATGGCAACAGTTACATAATTGGTATAAATGTATCAGACTAAGCCCGTGAGATTGTAGAAATTTGAATCCACATGGTAAAAAGTCACAAATACTGTAGCTATAGCTACACTACTGATGTTTCATCGGTTCATCTCCACCCACAACCTTGAACTCTTTTTATACATAAAGGTAGCGTCAAACAAATTCCATTACTTGCTTTTCAACAATCATAGACATTTTTAATCTGTAGACTTTTCTACAGAATGTTTGCAAAAAAAGCAGGTAATACTTTATTAAGAAACACATATCACAGAGAATAGAAATAACAGGAAACTAACACATGCACACATTGAAATCCAAAGTGAAAAAACAGACTGAATACTAACATGAATAGACAGATGTTGTGGACACATCAAAACATACTTGTGCATCTCTATCTATGAATGCTCTGCAATATAATTTTTTTTATATGAATATTATAATGTAATGCATAACAACATGCATGCACGTACATGCTCACTTATTCCAAGTTCATTACTGAGATTTCTTTTGTCATGCTTTTGTTTCTTGAATTTGGTCCAACTTCTTAACAATTATAAGTTTATAAATTTTCTTTCTAGTCCCTCCATGTGCCCAATCCCTCTCAAGTGTAAAAGTGTAGATTCAAGTCTAAGACTGAGAGTGTCCACTTCGTTTCAGTATACCAAACTGAACCTGAACTTTCTATCCAGTCTACCTCTCCCACCACCATGTATTAGGAACTCAGAATGTAATGGTGTTTCCAATTTCCTAAACGACAGAAGTCATCATTTGTCAATCATGGGAGCTAAGTACCCAACAACAGCAAAGGCACAGACCACTTGCCACTGAATATCCTTTTCAATTTAAGCACAATAGGTGCAAGTGATTTGAGCCTCAGTGAATTTCATTCAAATAATTACTACTTTTTTGTAGTAATAAGTATACGTATTTAACTGTTAAGGTTCAGCTAAAACTTAATCGGGAAAAGAAATTTGACTACTTGTAGAATCACGCAACTAGTCATTAAATGACAGAGACATTGATAGTGACAGAGACTATTCATTGATAATTATACTAGACCAGGAATTCAAAAGCATGTGAGCCCTTATTTGTCATTGTTAATAGCAACAGACTCAAAATCATTACAAAACTGACCACAGATAGCAAAAGGCACCATGATTACTTAAGAACAGAATTAACCAGTTCCATTTATATGTTGAAGGACATAGACAAACCATTTTTCTTGTAGGTGTCTGATTGGCTTGCCTTATACTTTGCATGGAAAAAACACGCGACCTGCGCAAAAATACAGTTTTATTATTTACCATACTTATAGACAGGAAGGTTTCACCTGGCTTCTTTTATTTAGAAACAAGTATACAGAAACTCACCGAGAAGTGACACTTCGCTGATGGCACCCAGAGATTAGAACTGCCAGTGTCAAAAATCACAGTGAACTTCTGAGTGGGAGTACCAATACCAATCTCACCAAAGTACTGAGCATCCATGTAGTTTTTTAATGCTACAATATCAGTATCTTCAGAGTCTCCAAGTTTACCACCGAGATAATACTTTCTAATAGAGGCCTTAGAATCAAGCCGCCATGCAAGACGGTTGTTTTGATCGTATTTCATTTTCTTTAGTCCAATTCTAACCAACCCGTCATTTGATGCAGGAAAGACCAGCGGAAGCAAGAGGGACGAAAACAAGATAGCAAATGCAATGGTTTTCAATTTGGTTCCCATGTTTACCTATAACAACATATCAAAAAATCAGATTTTTTGAATGAAAGGTAGTGAAACAGTCAATTTAATCACATTTTCCACGAATTCAAGTATTACATGTGCTGATAGCAAATTAATAATATGATCATCCCTCACAAATAAGGTTGTGTACGTATTATACTTCCTTATCAAAATATCAACCTCCAATCCATTAAACAGATTTCATCCTTAAATTAAATAAACTAGAATATATTTTTGAGGAGTTTATCTTTATGGTTCAAAAAAGTTCTATTTGTGGTGATTTCATCTCTGAAATAGGTGAACTAGACACATGATTTTCTATTCGTAAATCAAACTGAAGGAAATTAAACTCCGCAAGCTTCACAGTACACCTAAGATAAACTAATCGTACACCTTAAAATAAAAAAATCCACCATAGATGTTTCACATATCAAAAAAGGACAACATTCAACCATTAGAATTTAAACTCAGATTCTTCTTTCCCAAAAATTCTCACCTTTTCACATGATTTTGCTAGAGAAAATTTAAAATAAGATTGTAAGTTCCACGTAAGGAAGAAATTTAAGTCTCCAAATTTCTTAGCTTCGTTTCTTATTAATTTTTTTCCCCATCAACAAAACAAAGCTAAGTAGCTAACAAATAGAAGATAACTAAATCACAATAATATGAAGAATATAAATAAAATTACAACAAGATGAATTATGTTACATTAACATAAATTGGTAAATTAAAACGAGAAACTCGAACAAGAGCATGTACACGCAATTAACTGCCATAAAAAATTATAAATAAAATTGTAAAGATAAAAATTAAAAAAGTAACCGAAACATGAAACTAAAACTTACAAGTTGTTTTAGTTTATCACATAAAAACTCAGAAAATCTAACAACAAAAAGGTTATAACGATGATCATTGCGAAAAATAGTCTGCAATCTCACCTAACTACTTACTGAAACCTAAAATTAATTAAGAATATCAGATTTCTGTATAAAAACACAACAATAAGGGAAGAAACCTAAAATTATTTAAGAGCCAGATTCTATATAAAAACAAACAGTAATCACTTAGATAATCAACATTACTCACCTGAAGGATGATCGATTCCCCTAACAAACAGAGAGGAAAGTTGAATGAACAAACGCAGAAACACAAAAAGCGAAGGAATAATATAAATGGAGTTCTAAAGAGGAGAGAGAAAGTAAATACAGATAAACCACCGTTAAAACCCGATGGACCCCACCTTAGTCAGCAACTAGTCTAACGTGATTCTCGAAGCCCAACTTTTAATCCTCGCCGTTGGATCATTTAAAATGTCTATCACTATGTCCTCAGCCGTTGATTTTTTTAGATGGAGTTGTCGCTCTCACGAAATGCTCGTTTCAGGGATTTTATTTTTGACGAAGCAAAGCATATTAGAAAGGTAATTAGGTGCTTCGCGACTTTATGTAAAGGAAGTTTATCTTTAGTCATCAGCCGTTACATATGTGATCAACAGTTGTGATCGCTTTATGGTTTGTAGGTCGGTTATGAGTTGGGGTTAACGTTGACGGAAAACGACACGGGAAGATAGTGACGGAGTTGACAGAGAGGGTTAGTGCTGACGTGGAAGGAAGGCATGCAAACCGCTTACCAAAGTTACCTTAACACGCGACACGACGCCTATTGCCCACCTTTCACAGGAGGTTTTTGTGCCTTTGAATTTCTATATTGCACATTTAGCCCCCTCCTTTAATAGTTTTTGTATTTTTACCCTTTTGTTGAATAAAATTTTTCAATTATGCCCACGCATGTAAGATTACAACTATTTTTTTCATTGATTGATCGTACAAAACCTTGTTAGAAATAAATTGTTTAGGGGTGTACGAGTGGTTAACAATTTTTTATAAGAAAAAAAAAAGACATTGATCTCTATTTAGTTCGAATTATTATTATTATATATATATATAGGGGAATGATCCATAGTATCTATTTGCTATGGATTAAAAAGTGGCATATAGCATATTAACCATCCGTTTGTTCAATGAATGAGTGAGATTTAATTTAAAAACACGCTATCCGCTAGACTTACTAGCGGACAGCTTAAGTAAAATTTTTGGACACAAATACCCCACTTTCCCCACTTAGCATCTGCACCCGCCTCCTCCCTTCAGCCCACCATCCCATTAAAAGTCATTAAAAGCTAGCTAGTCTCAGTATGTGTCCCCTTGCAATTAGGATCATAACATTCCACCACGCTCCGCGCTTGCAATCAGGAGGTAGTGGACAACTTTGATACCAATTGTCACAAACCATGTGAGAGTCACACCTTAAAAGCTATCTATTAAAGTTAGAGAGCCCAAAGTTTATAAATATCTCATATCAAAAGTCACATACCATCTGTTAGTCAAAAAGATCCTCACCCACCCACTCCACTACCAATTGTTTTTTCCATTCACCAACTCCACTCCACCACCCTTGTGTTTTTTATTACCCACTCACTTGCTCATCTTCTCTTTTTTCAGCTATAAAAGGGCAACAATGCTCAAAGAAAAACACACCAAACCAAAAAACAACTCTCTCAAGTCTCATCCGAGAGCAATCCAAGAGTTGGAAGAAATAGAGAGTGAGAGAAAGAAGCTTTTATGAAGCTTTAGAAAATAGAGAGAGAAATGTAGTTCAAATAAAAGAGTGTTTTATTTGGGTTCCATCACATAGTTATTGTGGTGAAGTAATTTGGGTTTGTACTCAAATTAAGATATCTTTGTATTCTCTCATATTATTCTAGTGAATTTTTTGGAGATCGTCCCGTGGTTTTTACCTCTTAGTTTTAGAGGGCTTTCCACGTAAAATTCTTGGTGTCTCGTGGTTTGATAATCTTGGTGTCTCGTGGTTTGATAATTTTCTTACTACTTATTCATTGAGTAGTTTGGTTGAAAGGCTCCGTGTTAGATCAGATCGCAAACCTGTTTACAACATAGATGATTCAGACGATGATACTGATATTATTATTCATTTAATTTATCAAAGACAATAGTATTTGGGTGGTGTTTTTCCCAACAACTGGTATCAGAGCTAAGGTTATTTGCTCGGTTGTTTTGATAAATTTTATGGAGGAATCAGTCGGAGCCATGATTAAATTGACCTCTTCAAATTTTTCGATCTGGAAGCCCAGAATGGAGGATATCCTTTATTGCAAGGATCTGTATGATCCGTTGGAGCTCGAGGGAAAGAAGCCCGCGGATAAGTCTGAAGCTGATTGGAATAAAATGAATAGAAAAACTATTGGTCACATCCGGCAGTGAATTGATCAAAGTGTGTTCAACCATATTTCGCAGGAGACGGATGCTCACAATTTATGGACAACACTAGAGTCTATGTACGAGAAGAAGAATGCACAAAATAAAACTTTTGTCATTCGAAAAATTGTGAATCTAAAGTACAAGGACGGGAGCAGTGTGTCGGAGCATATGAGTGAGTTCCAAGGTTTAGTGAACCAGCTGTCCACCATGAAGTTGAATCTTGATGATGAGATTCAGGCTCTTTTGCTTCTCAGTTCATTGCCAAACAGCTGGGAGACTTTGGTGGTGTCTCTAAGCAATTCAGATCCAGAAGTAAAAATGACTATACAGATGGTCAAAGATAGTCTTCATAATGAGGAGACAAGGCGAAAGGAGCAAGGCGTAAATTTTGAGACTCGTGCTCTTGTCACAGAGAACAGGGGCAGAAGCAATTTTAGAGGATCTCGCAAAGGAGATACAAGTCGCAGCAAAAGCAAAAACTACAGGAGCAAGTCAAAGACCAGACAAGGCGAAATGTATAGATGCTTCCATTGTAATAAGGAAGGTCATTACAGGAGAAATTGCAGAATCTGGTTAGACCAGCAGAAAAATGGTGAGCAGGGAAAGTTTGAGGAGAAGAACACTGCAGCCACAGTTACCGAAGATGTTGTTATTCTTTCATTTGGGAAAGAAGAATGCTTGCACGTTGATGATCAGAAAGTTGATTGGGTGGTTGATACTGGTGCCTCGTATCATGCGACACCTAAGAAAGAATTTTTCACAACTTACAAAGCTGGAGACTTTGGGTACGTGAGAATGGGAAATACTGATCAGTCCAAGATTATTCGAATTGGAGATGTTTGCATTCAGACAGGTGTTGGTTGCACTGTTACCTTGAGGGATGTTAGACACGTTCCATATTTGCGTCTCAACCTGATTTCTGGCATGGCCTTAGACAGAGAAGGCTATGAGAATCACTTTGGCAGTGGAAAGTGGAAGCTTACCAAGGGCTCTATGGTGATTGCAAGAGGAGCTGTTTGTTGTTCGTTGTACAAGACTCATGTGAAGATGTGTTCTAGTGAATTGAATGCAGTTGAAGATGACTCTTCACCAAACTTGTGGCATAAGAGGCTTGGCCACATGAGTGAGAAAGGGTTGCAGTTATTAGCAAAAAGGTCACTCATTCCTTTTGCTAAAGGTACTGTTTTAAGCCCTTGTGATTATTGTTTGTTTGGGAAACAACATAGAGTCTCTTTTAGTAGTTCAGCTAAAAGAAAATCAGAACTACTGGAGAGAGTATATTCTGATGTATGTGGACCCATTGAGGTTGAGTCTTTGGGTGGAAATAGGTACTTTGTTACCTTTATTGATGATGCTTCGCTGAAGGTGTGAGTATTTTTGTTGAGAACAAAAGATCAGGTATTCCAGCATTTTTAGAGTCTTCATGCTATGGTTGAAAGGGAGACTGAAAAATCATTGAAGTGTCTTCGTAGCGACAACGGAGGGGAATACACTTCAAAAGAGTTTGCTGAATACTGTAGTAAATATGGTATTCGGCATGAGCAGACTGTTCCTGGTACCCCACAGCATATTGGTGTGGCTGAGAGAATGAACCGCACTATTATTGAGAGAGTGTGATGCATGTTGAGAATGGCTAAGCTACCTAAGTCATTCTGGGGTGAAGCTGTTCGTACTGCTTGTTACCTGATTAATAGATCTCCATCAGCACCGTTGGATTTTCAGATTCCAGAAAAGATTTGGAGTGGTAAGGATTTGTCTTATTCTTATTTGAGGGTATTTGGGTGCAAGGCTTTTGCACATATCCCCAAGGAACAACGATCGAAACTTGATGACAAGTCTACTCCATGTGTATTTGTTGGTTATGGAGATGTAGAGTTTGGATACCAGTTATGGGATCCAGTGCAGAAAAAATTATTCAGGAGCAGAGATGTGGTGTTTCATGAGCACCAAAATTATGAGCATTCTGATAATGCTACACAGCCCAGAGATAATAGAGTTCCAGATCTCAGCGAAGTTCCTTCTCCAGTACAGAATACCACAGTTGGAGAAGGAGGTCAGAATGAAGATATGACTGATACAGACTTGCACGATGGTGATGGGTCAGATGCAGAGAGTGTTGATCAGGGGGAGCCACCTGATATTGAAGAAACTCAGCTAAGAAGATGCACGAGAGAACGTGTGCCATCAGTCAGATATCCTTCATCTGAATATCTTTTAGTTGCTGAGGAGGGGGAGCCAGAGGATTTTCAGGAAGTCAAGACTCATAAAGAGAAGGGCAATTGGCTGAGAGCTATGCAAGATGAGATGGATTCTTTGCACAAGAATCACACCTATGAGTTGACTACACTTCCAAAAGGCAAGAAAACATTGAAGAACAAATGAGTGTTTAAGCTTAAGAAAGATGGCGATAAACTAGTGAAGTACAAGGCTCGATTAGTTGTCAAGGGTTTTGCTCAAAAGCAAGGTATTGACTTTGATGAGATTTTTTCTCCAGTTGTGAAGATGACTTCTATTCGAGTAGTGCTGGGATTATTTGCTAGTATGGATCTTGAGCTTGAGCAGTTAGATGTAAAGACTGCTTTTCTTCATGGTGATTTGAAGGAAGAAATCTACATGGAACAGCCAGAGGGATTTGAAGTTAAAGGGAAAGAACACTTGGTTTGCAAGTTGAAGAAAAGTTTGTACGGCCTGAAACAAGCCCCAAGGCAGTGGTACATGAAATTTGATTCATTTATGGTGGATCAAGGTTATAGTAAAACAATTGCAGATCATTGTATGTATGTCAAGAGGTTCCCAGATGGTAACTTCGTTATTCTGTTGCTATATGTAGATGATATGTTGATAGTTGGGCAGGATGCTGATATGATTCGCAGGCTCAAGGGTGAATTGTTCAAGTCCTTTGATATGAAGGACTTGGGTCCAGCTAAACAGATTTTGGGTATGAATATTGTTCGTGACAGGAAAGCCAAGAGGTTGTGGTTGTCACAAGAAAGGTACGTTGAGCGGGTGCTTGCAAGATTCAACATGAGTGATGCTAAACCAGTTAGCACACCACTGGTTAGTCATATTAAGTTGACAAAGTGCATGTGTCCTTCTACCAAGGAAGGGAGAGATGATATGGAAGCAGTTCCCTACTCCTCTGTTGTAGGGAGTCTTATATATGCAATGGTTTGTACGCGGCCAGATATTGCTCATGCAGTTGGCGTTGTGAGCAGGTATTTGTCAAATCCTGACAGAGAACATTGGGAAGCAGTTAAGTGGATTCTCAGATACTTGAAAGCTACTTCCAATTTATGTTTGATTTTTGGTAGTACGAGTCCAGTCTTGGAGGGTTTTACAGATGCAGACATGGCAGGTTCTGAAGAGAAGAAGTCTACTTCGGGGTATTTATTTACTTTTGCAGGGGGAGCAGTATCATGGCAGTCCAAGTTGCAAAAGTGTGTTGCTTTGTCTACAACCGAGTCAGAATACATCGCTGCTACTGAAGCAGACAAGGAGATGTTATGGTTAAAACAGTTTCTCCAAGAGTTGGGTTTGAAACAAGATGAGTACGTGGTTTATTGTGATAGTCAGAGTGCATTTAACTTGACCAAGAATGCCACGTATCATAATCGGACCAAACATATTGATGTTCATTATCACTGGCTTCGAGAAGTGATGGAAAAGGAATTGATGAAAGTGAAGAAAGTTCATACTGACGAGAATCCCTCAGACATGTTAACAAAAGTTGTTACTCGTGACAAGCTGGAATTTTGCAAGGAATTGATCGGGATGGACTCCAAGTAACGGGGTCATGGAGATTACCTCCTCTAATGGGTTCGGAGGGGGAGATTGTTAGTCAAAAAGGTCCTCACCCACCCACTCCACTACCAATTGTTTTTTCCCTTCACCAACTCCACTCCACCGCCCTTGTGTTTTTTATTACCCACCCACTTGCTCATCTTCTCTTTTTTCAGCTATAAAAGGGCAACAATGCTCAAAGAGAAACACACCAAACCAAAAAACAACTCTCTCAAGTCTCATCCGAGAGCAATCCAAGAGTTGGAAGAAATAGAGAGTGAGAGAAAGAAGCTTTTATGAAGCTTTAGAAAATAGAGAGAGAAATGTAGTTCAAATAAAAGAGTGTTTTATTTGGGTTCCATCACATAGTTATTGTGGTGAAGTAATTTGGGTTTGTACTCAAATTAAGATATCTTTGTATTCTCTCATATTATTCTAGTGAATTTTTCGGAGATCGTCCCGTGGTTTTTACCTCTTAGTTTTAGAGGGTTTTCCACGTAAAATTCTTGGTGTCTCGTGGTTTGATAATCTTGGTGTCTCGTGGTTTGATAATCTTGGTGTCTCGTGGTTTGATAATTTTTTTACTACTTATTCATTGAGTAGTTTGGTTGAAAGGCTCCGTGTTAGATCAGATCGCAAACCTGTTTACAACATAGATGATTCAGACGATGATACTGATATTATTATCCATTTAATTTATCAAAGACAACAGTATTTGGGTGGTGTTTTTCCCAACACCATCGATGTGGGACACAAGTCACATACCTTGCAATTAAGATCATAACAGGTGAGAATGGAAATTCCCAAAAAAGTGAAGATGATGAGAAGAGAGAGAAAGTGGTTAGTGAACAAAAATGGTGCTTTCTTGATCTGGGGCTGCTCTTCTTGGGGGAGAATAGGAGTGGGAGTAATGGAGAGACTGAAATTAAGTGAGAGAAAAATGATGGGTTTAGAGGAATTAGTGAGTTCTTCATGCTTTTGGTTCTCACCATAATCCCAGACCTGATTCTCTACAACTTTTGATGTTCTATAAAATTCGTACAGTGTTTGGCACATAGGGTCAAAATTGGCTAAATTTTTCACCTACTACGTCCGCTTGTAAGACTAGCGGACAGCGTGTATTAAAATAAATCACAACCCTTCATTAATTACACGGATGGTTAAGATGATATATGTCATTTTTTGATCCATAGCAAATAGATGCTATATATATATATAATTAAAGGTTGACTTAAGACTGAATACTGTCACAGGTTGAGGTACTTGGAGTTTCTCATCCATGGAGGGGCATATTTACTCGTGAAGGCCCTGGTGCAAGGTTATGCGAAGGCAGTCACAATTATTTAAAGGATGCCAACCCTTTCTTATCTAGTACAGATACCAATCCCTTAAGTGTTGCTTTATCCAATGAAAAAGTGTCACCATCTATGCAACCTGATAAGTCTACCAACTTATGGATGGACCTTTTGTCTGGCGATGATGAACTTTAGGAATTCATTTCTGAACCTGTGATGGGAAATGATGTGCATGAAGGTGGTGACTTACTTGACTTCTTGGATGATTTCGTTCAACGGCTGGTCCAAAACGATTCTACAAGTATTCCATCACAAGAACAAAAGCCATCCGATGATGATGCTGACAAGTACTTAAATAGTTTCAGGTACTTAAATAGCTCCCATCAAATCCACCATAATGAATGCCAAGTAAATCACACAAGGGAACTTATGGTATTTTCACATTGATTAGATTATAAAATTTTAAGAAATTTTTCTTTTGTACTTGGTGGTCTACAAATGTTAATTGGTAAAATTTTAAGAAAGTTTTCTTTATAAAATGATGAATTAGTAATGACTGCCAATAAATTAGGCTTATTATATATAAAGCCTTGAAGCTTTGGTTTTGGGCCGAATTTTTCTAGGCTTTGGGTTGAATTTTTTTGGGCTAAAAAGTCGGTACAAGCTTTGGTAAAAATCGTATCAGACTGGCTAATTGGTCCGGTATACTGATTCAATTGGTACCAGTATTGATACTAAATTTTGGATATTTTTGATAACCAGTTCGGATCGGTTTGGTCCGATATTTTACCGATGAACACTCTTAGGCCCAATGGGTAGATGAGAGTTCAATTATTTGCAATGTCGAAGTAATATAACATGACTCTAGTTTTAATTATGAATCACTCTCTTTGACATTGCATTGATGGAAAATTTGACATTTCACCATTTTATCAATCAAAATTACGTTATATAAGATACACGACACAAAAAAAATTTGTGTTAAAGACGCATATTCCCTTGAGAAACCATTACTCATAAACGGACTAGAAAATGCAAATTAGGTGTATTATGATAAAAGTTATCTTTTAAAATACATTGGCCAACACCGATTATAATCCTGACTAGTAAATTAATCTGCCGAAAGCCTGAAACCGATAAATGAAATAATATAGAAAAAGTCTAGAAAGTAGAGTAGTTAGCATGAAGTTAACTTTTATCAATTGATCAATACAGTGTTGACACGCAGGCCGGGATGTGATCTCTCTCTGCGTGTCAGCACTGTATTGATCAATTAACGAACTTAATATAAAATTAACTTCATGATAAACGGATTCCTACATACAATAGTACATAACCTGAATTGGTACAAATACCCCAACATCCTTGAACTGATTATATCATCTTTATTCCAATTCTTGTAGAAATACTCATTGGTAATTTGGAAATGGCCGTAGGTCATATTTAAAATAGGAAGAATTACATATATTAGTACATTTATGAAAGTAATTACAAAAATCATACACTCATAAAATAATTACAAAAATACTACACTTCATCATTTTTATTTTCAATACTAATACAATTAAAAGTCCTTAAATTAAGGGATTAATATTAATGGGCAAATTAGTTTCCATCTTCCTTCAGTCTCTCTCTTTTCCATTAATATTTCTCTCTCTTCTCCTTTACTACTTCTCTCTCTCTCTCTCTTATTACTTCTCTTTCATCTCGAAGCCACTCATCGTCGTCCTCTTCCGGCGCTGCCGCCGCCGCCGCCGCAACACCAGTCTCTCAACTCGTCGTTGTCCTCTTCTTCATCTACTGGTATTTCTTCATCCACTGATATTTCTTCATCTACTGATATTTCTTCTTCTTCTTTTTGTATTGGTATTTCTACTGGTATTTCTTCTTTTTCTTCATCTTCATCATTAATTAATTAGTCTTCTTTTTTTCTATTAATTAGAGCTGATATTTTTATTTATTTTTTTATTTTCTTTTTTGTACTGATATTTCTACTAATATTTCATTTTTTTTCTACTGATTAGTCTTCTTTTTTTGGTGGCGTAAATTAATTAGTTAATTAGTTTTTGATTATTTTTTAATTTATTTTTGTTGCACTTGTTGATTCACAGGTTGTTCATTTTAGTGAAAAGAAGGTTTTGGATCAGAAAGCATACATGTTGTTCTATTATCATATAATTTTTAAAGGTGTGTTAATTTAAATTTTGTTATTGTTACTATCATATAACTGTTTAGTTACTTCTGCATTATGTTTTGGTTACTGTTAATTTGTGATTCGGATACCATTTTTGTTACCTTGATTTGGTATTTTGGTTACTTTTTTATGTTGTTATGGTTACTATGTATTTGCTTAGTATACATGGTTGACTAAACTGGTTTTGGTGTACATGTTGTTTATGTATTGGTTACCATTAATATATGTTTTGGTTACTAACATATAACTGTTTGGTTTTTTTCATTAGTATATTTTTTGTTACTGTTAGCTTATGATTTGGATACCATTCATTTTCTCTCAATTGGAATTTTGGTTAATTTTTTTATGTTGTTTTGGTTACAATGTATTGGTTGACTAAACTGGGTTTGGTCTACATGTTGTTTATGTGTTGGTTACCATTAAAATATGGTTTGGTTACTTGTATATAACTGTTTGGTTACTTCTTTAGTATATTTTTTGGTATACATATTTTGTTTATTACATAAAATGGTTTATACTACACATTGTTTATATTTTGGTTAGCATTAGATTATATAATATAACTTTTTGGTTACTGTTTTATTATGGTATGGTTAATGTTATATTATGATATGATAACTATTATTGTGCAGTCAATTTAGGACGTTGGTTATTTGTTATAGTCTGTTTTGGCTACTGTGTAAGTGTTATATTATATTTTGGTTAGTATGCTCTTATTTGTTAATCACTATATAAATGTTTATGATATAGATATTGTTTATATCTGGTTACTAATGACTGTGTAAATCTGATTTTGTTTATTTGCAGTTATGAGATCTTTACTATGAAGAATGCAATTCATTATAAAAGTTATATATTGGTTACATGGAAGTCCCCAATATTATTACCAAGAAATTGAACTCAAGTCAGTTGGAGAAGTTTAAGGCATCATTAGTTTGTGGATGTATTATTATCATATGTATTTTAGTTATTATTTATTGTTTCTTTTAAGTTGTATTTGCTACATTGTTTGAGATGTACAGTTGGTAACCAAATATGTATATAAAGGTAACCGACTATTATTTTGATAGTAAACACAGAGTTACAAGCTTATTTCAGGACATATATCAAATGTGAAGTGTACATGTCATAGTATAATTGGGTTGCCTAAACAAATAATATCACCTTCATTACAGGATGCTGGATACACAGATTGTTTTATATTTTGGTTACCATTAAAACATATTATGGTTACTGTTATGTAACTATTTGGTTACTTATTTATTATATTTGTTTTACTGTTATTTAATTATTTTTGACTGCTATTATTGTACAATCAATGAGGTATTTTAGTTATTATTTATTGTTTCTTTTAAGTTGTGTTTGCTACATTGTTTGAGATGTACAGTTGGTAACCAAATATGCATGTAAAGGTAATCAACTATTGTTTTGATAGTAACCACAGAGTTACAAGCTTGTTTCAGGACATATATCAATTGTGAAATGTACATGTCTTAGTATAATTGGATTGCCTAAACAAACAATATCACCTTCATTACAAGATGCTGGATACACAAGTTGTTTTATGTTTTGGTTACCATTAAAACATATTATGGTTACTGTTATGTAACTATTTGGTTACTTATTTATTATATTTGTTTTACTGTTATTTAATGGTTTTTGACTGCTATTATTGTACAATCAATGAGGTATTTTAGTTATTATTTATTGTTTCTTTTAAGTTGTGTTTGCTACATTATTTGAGATGTACAGTTGGTAACCAAATATGTATATAAAGGTAACCAACTATTATTTTGATAGTAACCAGAGAGTTACAATCTTGTTTCAGGACATATATCAATTGTGAAATGTACATGTCATAGTATAATTGGGTTGCCTAAACAAATAATATCACCTTCATTACAGGATGCTGGATACACAGGTTGTTTTATATTTTGGTTACCATTAAAACATATTATGATTACTGTTATGTAACTATTTGGTTACTTATTTATTATATTTGTTTTACTGTTATTTAATGGTGTTTGACTACTATTATTGTACAATCAGTGAGGGATTTTAGTTATTATTTTTTAAAATCAGTATATAGCAGCTATTTTGTATAATCAGAAATCAAAATATTAATCAATATCAATTTTGTTTACTGTACACAATAAAAAATACTACCAACCATATGGATAATGGTTACTCATAGTAAACAATTATATATTCATGTATTTACACTCTTAATGTACAACAATTTATCAGGCCTTTTTTGGTCTTAAAATAGGTGGATTATTGCATGTTTTCCTGTTGTGTCCTTTTTCTTAGCACCTGCTGCATTTGTTTTGAATTTTAATTTCAGACCCATGTTTGTACCTCCCTATTCTTGATCTTCCCATTGGTCTTCTTGTGTTCGGTGGTTTTACACTTATGTTTCTTACTTCCTCTGGTATATCCCAGTTTTCTTTGTCATCTAACGGCACGATGGAAGCTGAACAAATATAATATTAAACAACAATCAAACCAGCATTAGTCAGTAACCAAATATAATGTTAAACAGTAACCAAACCAGCATTAGTCAGTAACCAAGTCATCATTTTTCAGTAACCAAGTCAGCATTGTTCAGTAATAATATGCACTAACCATTATAATTTTACACAGTAACCAACTCGGCAATATTCAGTAACCATTATAATGTTACACAGTAACCAAGACAACATTAAACAGTACAATTTTACACAGTAAACAAGACAACATCAGACAGTAACTAGTAGTTTTAGGAAGTTAAACAATGCATTTAATGAGTAACCGAATCAGCATTAATCAGTAACCAAGACAACATTAGACAGTACAATGTTACACAGTAAACAAGACAACATCAGACAGTAACTAGCAGTTTCAGAAAGTTAAATAATGTATTTAATGAGTAACCATCAATATAATAAAATCAATAGAAATCATTTAAAAATTATAAAGCAATCAAATAAACATTATTCAGAAACCAAATTTATAATAAAAAACAACCAAATTATATATATTTAATAACTATAATATAAAACACATTTTCAAATGCATTTTTACAATCAAAACAGTCAGTATACTGACTTTGTGCCAAATCAAAGAGC
The DNA here is from genome assembly GCA_020205505.1 of Panax japonicus. Lineage (NCBI taxonomy): Eukaryota > Viridiplantae > Streptophyta > Magnoliopsida > Apiales > Araliaceae > Panax > Panax japonicus. The sequence goes on from CM035113.1 coordinate 10,552,751, forward strand.
GAAAAACTTAAGAAAGGTAACCAATATACGAGTATATGGTAACCACGGGGTAACCAAATAAATATTTAAAGTATACAACAACCAAATAAATATTATACAGTAACCAAATCAATAATAAACCACATTTTTAATCAACATCAATTTTGGTTATTGTACACCATCAAAAATGTTACCAACCATGTGGTTAATGGTTACTAATAGTAAACAATTATATATTCTTGTAAATAATTAAATTTGTTGTATTAGTTACTGTCAGTCTCCATTGTCTGGCAACTGAATAAATATTGTAAAGTAACCAAATGAATATTAGATAGTAACCAAATTACATAATGTTAGTAACCAGAAAATAAACTAATTTTTTACATGCAATTTTGAAGGCCTAAATGATAGAATTTGACCAAAAAACCATGCAATTTTTTACGCGTAATGTCTATTTTTTTCTCTCCTAAGACATTACGCGTTATTCAACTTCTTCTCAAATAACCAGAGCTCCTCACGCGAAATACAGCTTTTCCCCTTTCACGATCTCTCTTTCTCTCTCTTCTCTCACGATCTCCTCTCTCACGTTCTCTCTTTCTCTCTCACGATCTCTCTTTCTCTCTCTTCTCACGATCTTAGGCGCTCATTGGCTTCGCTCGCTCGCTCGCCCCAAATCTCAAATCTCTAATTTTTGCCCCAAAGCCGTCGCGCCCCAAATCAAAAAGCCCCCTCTCAATTTTATCGTGACAGGTTTGTCTTCTATCTCTCTATCAATTATCGATCCTAACTGTATTACATAGATCGATTTATTCATATTATATTATGTATGTCTGTTGTTTTCTTAATGTTGTGTTTAATTGACATTGCTTCGAAAATGGGAGTCTCTAATTCACTATCATTTTTTATAATTTTTAACAACTATTAAGTTGAATAAAGTTCCTGAAATGTGTGTTCAACTATACAAGGACTACGGGATAACAATGGCTGGTCTCCGAGTATGATCTTACATATGAATTTCCATTTAGAATTAGCTACAACTTGTAAAGGGCATTAATTTATTTTTATTCTTCTTATTTCCAGGCCATCGGTTATGATTTTGACTATGATGACTACCATAGGTACATGTTTTTTTGTTTGCTATCACCCAATGCTTAGTTTTCTTGTTTTTAGTGAACATCTACCTAACTGATTGTACTTTTTCATGTTTTAACAGTTTTGTACATGATAGATTACCCTATGAGAATCTGAAATCTGACTCTGTTCTAAGAAATCTTTTACATAGCCTGCCCATTCGTAAAGTTGTATGTTTTCTTCTCTCTATCTGCAAATGAGTTGATGACTAAGTTATGAGCTTTCTTCCAATAATAATTTTCCGGTATCTATTACAGATTTTCTCAAATATGAATGAATCCCATGATGCTAAAATTCTTAACAAACTTGGATTAGAGGATTGCTTTGAAAGGATTATATGCTTTGAGACTTTGAATCCGACACATAAAAATAATGCATCTGATGACGGGGATGGTGCAGAGTCCAAAGGGTCTAAACTTACTGAACTAGTTAGCAGTATAAACTTTGCTGAATATAGTGCTAATTCAGCACTTCATAAGTCTCCAGTTGTCTGCAAACCATTTGAAATTGCATTTGAAGAAGCTTTCAAGATAGCTGAATAATTAACCCTGAGAGAACAGTAAGATAATTTAACTTTGCTATAAGTTGATTTGTATACACTCACACATATAACCTTGTTTGATAAAACCAAAAATAATAATTGTGCTTTACTTTTCTTGCTGTTGTTCACTTCTGTGCTGCATAATGTCTCCAACTTTATCTCTTTAATCATCTTATCTTTTAAGTTTTAACTTTTTTCCCTATTGCAGTTGTTTGTCGATGACAATATACGTAATTTGCAAACTGCGAGCCGAATAGGCCTCCAAACTGTGTTGGTAAGTTGTCATAGTGTTCAAGTATGATCCATAATTGAAATAGTAGCAAGGATTTAGTACATGTTTCAATGTTCATCACCTTAATGCTCAATGAATTTATCCTCACCATTATCCGTTTATGGGATATAGGTGGGCTCTTCTCACCACACTAAAGGTGTGGATTATGCACTAGAGAGCATCCACAATATCAGGGAGGCATTGCCGGAGCTTTGGGAAGCACTTGAGAAGTCGGAAAGAGTTCACTACACAAGAAAGGTTGGAATCGAGACGGTTGTGAGAGCTTATATATGTAAACCCTTGCAAGCAAGAAAAATATGTATATGAGGGTTTTTTTCATCCCCAACTGTGTTATTTTATTTAGTGGATTTGGATTCCACATATGTTTACAACTATAAAAACTTATATTAGGGATATGTATGTCCTGTCTCATGAAAAATTCATGTCAGGATTGTTATTATTTTAGATGGTCTTGTTGAAGAATTTTGTCAGGATTGTTATTATTAGGGATTGCTGAAGAATTTTGTATGTATGATTTTGTTGAAGAATTTTGTCAGGATTGTTATTTTGTCAGGATTGTTATTGTTATTATTTTAGAATTTTGTTATTATTTTGTTATTATTAGGGATATTTATTTTGTTATTTTGTTTTTTGTCAGGATTGTTATTATTTTGTTATTCATGTCAGGATTGTTATTATTTTAAATGACTTTTTTGACTGCTTTTTAGCTATATTGATATGCATACATGTTATCAAAAAATGAAATTAAATGTGCAAGTAATTAAATGTGTGATCAACTCTCAAAAAGATGCTCAGCTCAAGAAAATTCAATATTTTGCCTTATCAATATAAGTTCAGACTTCAGCTGTCTAATAAGTTGAGACTGTCCATAAATATGTTGCACTAATTTTTTTACACAGCCGTCTAATAAGTTCAGACTTCAGACACTACACTTACAAGGCATTCCAAGAAAATAATAATGAAACATGCAACTGTACTTGCACATTGCACATTCAACATTCAAATGAAACATTTCAACTGTACTTTCCTTCAACTGTCCACAAAATTAAGAAACATCGTTGTTTTCCTTTACTGAGAACTACATTCAACTGTTCCTTACAGCTGCTTGAAAACCTACAATATATGGTGCACTAATCTTTTTACACAGCTGTCTAATAATAATAATAAGAGACCCAGAACAATATGGTGCACAAAGTTTATAGCAGAACAAAGTTGTGCAGCATCATTCGCAACTAGTGCATCACCAACAAAAAGGACCAGATCTGGAGCTAAACCATAGAGAAACTGGATAGCTACTGGCAGTGACAAAGTCCCCCAAAATACTACACTGAAATGAACAACAAGAAAAACAGATTCAGCCACTTGGAATTTGCAATTAAGATATAAAAAAAATCAAATGTAAAATGAAATAAATGTGTTCACAAATGAGTATTGCACCTGGGTTTGAATCACTATCAACATTATTATCTACACTTGGATCCTGAGTAGCATCATCATTTGATGCTCCAGTTCTACATTTAAACAAATAGCAAAGTAAAATTTAAACCAATATCAAAGTCAGTTTTAAACATATAGCAAAGTCAAAATAAGTAAACTTGCTTACAGATTATTAAGTTTCGGACAGTTTCTTTTATCGTGTGTCACATCAACTTTGTTACACGCATGACAACGTCTACTCTTGGCAAATGAATAGAAAAAAAAATAAATTGGTCTATATTGGAACACCCATACTACATGTTCCTCCTTATATTCTCTTTATTTCCCTATTAAAAGATCAACTAGCCAAAGTCAAGAATTGCACATTATTTATTGACAACTACAAAAAAAAGAAATTGTTGAATATTTTAATTCTCTTTGGATGCATAAAATTCATCAGACAAAGTCACAAAACAAAATGAGTCAAAAATTAAAATTCCAATGCTCCCTAAAATGTGTCAGAAATATCTTCCTCCAAAAATCTGTTTAATCTCCATCCAAAGTTCCAAACCCTTTAAAAATCACAATCCAAATGTCAAAATACAAATGGTACAAAGTTCACACCACACATAATAATCTGAATCTATTAAAATCTAGAATAAAATTCAAAAATCACAAATTATTTCGGGTCCGTATTAAAAACCCAGCTGGGTACACGTTCAAATAATGTTCTTGGTAAGGAAAATACATGGGAGACATGAAAATACCTGTCTCAACAGAAGGGGAGGTAAACACTTGGGCAGTAACAGCTAAAACTGCTGGGATTAGGAGACATGAAAATACCCCGTTTTTGGATTTGGGGCAAAAAATTAGGGCTAAACCTCGTTTTGGGAATTTGGGGTGACCACGCGAACAGGGGAGAGATGAGTGTAAGACCCCGAATTTTATGAAATAAAAGTATTCAATTTTTCTTATAATTACTATTCAGTAAATGGTTAAATTGATAAAAGGTTAAAGTTAAGGGTGATATATGATTTTTTTTCAAAATACGCAAGTGGCTATAAAATACTTATTGTTGTCGGGGAATATTCGTACGACGACGCAGTCATTTGTGGATCCCATAACAGAATAAATGTCGGATGAAGAAAACGACAAAATTAAGTTTTTATAAATAACGGCGTAATCGTTACCGTTAACACTGTTGGAATACCCGGTTGGTAAAATAAAGTAATACGCGTTGTTGCACATTAACACACGGTATTACACAGTATTTTTAAATTATTGATTCTTACGTAAGAAAGCACTACTAAATAATTGTTATAGTAATTACTGTTTAATATTTTATTTTATTGATTCAATAATTGCTGCGTTGATATTTTATATTATTGTTGTTTCAATAATTGTCACTGCACAGTATTTCTCATTATCAGATCAATAATTCGTATTATTTGAATAATATTATTAGATAGCATTATTGACAATGTCTAGAAAGTTCTGTCAAAGAGAGGTTTGGTCACCTAATTGCGCGCCAGTAAGGAGAAATTCTTATTGGAAAGCCCCCTCTATCCTGGGAACGGCCTGGTTGTCAGTACTGTGATTCTGTAATATTATTTTTGAATAATTAATTATTGATTATTATGATGAAGAAAATATTTATTTTATGTGGATATAGATGGAGGAAAATTTTAATGTGACAATTGTTGAAAATTAATATTTTATCTTTTTTTGATAAAATAATTTATTTAAATATATTATTTTAATAATATATTGATGGTGATATTTTTATAATGAATGTGGGATATATGAGTATATGAGGAGGAAGAGTATTTTGGTGGCATTAAATGATTAACACATGTTTTGGGTGTTGGTGGACCACAACTCTTGACCGAAAATTTATTATAAACTGTAAAATCGTCCGTTTGTGAATTTCGGTCAATTTCTGTTTGGAATTTGAAAAACTTCCTTCTGTAAAGTTGTAGATAATTGAATTTCCTATAAAAACACGTGAGATTCGAATTTTCTGATAAAAGAGCTATTTATTGTGAATTATTGAAGTTCCGGAGTTCCGAAATAATTGATTTTTGGAAATTTTAATTATTTTATTTAAGAAAAACGTTTTTGTGGTTGTTAGAACATGGGTGACTGATGTTTTTGACCAAAGATGGCTTTCAAAATTGGTTGGTGAAGGTTGGTGTGGAATAAGAAAAAGAAAATGATATTTTATTATTTTAGTCTCCTTTGGCGTTCTAGCATTTTCCTATAAATAGAGGGCTAAGTTAGAATTGAAAATCACACAAGAAACATAAGCTTTCTCTCTACTTCTCTCTCTATATATCAAGTGTGTTATTGTGAGTATACTTTGAGTGTTGCTATACGGTGAAAGGTTTCTTCGATTTTTCATTCGATATTCCGATCAGAAGTACTGCTCTTTTGAGGTAGGGGATTGTAAGGGATAGTAAGGGGTATTATTTTCTTCTTAAATAATATTTTTTTCTTCAATATCATTATGCCGAAATATTGGTGAACTTTTTAATCAAATTTGGAACTTTTCATGTCGGGGTTACTATTCATGAGTTACTATTCATGAGTTACTATTCACGAGTTACTATTCACGAGTACTATTCACGAAGCGTGATGATGTTTTTGTGAAATTTCTATCTTTTGGTGTCGGAGTTACTATTCACGTATACGGCACTATTCACGAATACGGTACTATTTATCGAAAAATGAAATTTCTTCTTTTTATCCAAAATATCTATTTTGGCTACTATCTTTGATTGTATCCATGTTTCGATCGTTATTTTTGAGTTCTGCTTCAAAATCAGTTGTTATGAAGTATTATTGATCTGTTGTTTGATAGCCTTGACCCGTAGTGCGAAGATGAACAGGTGTTTAGATGAACATGACCAACTGATGAATATCTTTGGCCTGTAGTGCAAAGATGACTTGTTGATGAATATCTTTGGCCTGTAGTGCAAAGATGACTTGTTGATGAATATCTTTGGCCCGTAGTGCAAGGATGACATGTTGTTGAATATCTTTGTCCAGTAGTGCAAAAATGAACATGTGTTGAGATGAACATGACTAACTGGTGATACAAATGAATATCTTTGGCCGTAGTGCAAAGATGAAATTATTAGTATGATTATGAACAGGAAATGTGATTTGGTGTAACCATGATCTTTGATGTTTCAGGTAAAGACAGGTGATGTAAATTATCTTCGTCCTAGATGAGAAGAGGAATTTGTAAGCACACTTATGGTTATGAGTTATTCATATGATTGTGGAAAGGAACTGTTGATTGATGTTACAGGGATAAAACATTGTTGGTGGACTTTTAATGTGGAGAAGATAATAGACTTTATAGTCTATTTGACTCTTTTAATGGATTGCTCGTTCCGCTGCAACTATGGTTGAAATTTTATCATCTACCATATGTTCTAAATCTCTGATTTATTATTGATGAAGGCTATTGATAATTTAATTATCTTTAGTCATGATATTCTTTACTGAGCTAGTTGTGCTCACCCTTTTGCTTCACAATTCCTTTCAGGTAATAAAAGTGTAGCTGGGTCGAGCGGTGAATAACAGGGGAATAGAACGGTGGTCTATAGATGTCGAGGGTGAGGTGAATTCAACTTTGGAAGGGTGTTTTGTCATACAAAATGTCTAATGACATACAACCTCGAGTCATCATAAGACAGGGATGTGCTCATCCACTTGCTGAGTATATTTACGAGCACTTCCTATATAATCTTGGTGTTTGTTTGGAGTATAATTTACGATTAGAGACAGTGGAGATAATGATATGTCAAGAAAAGACTCACCATTGGGAAGAATATGATAGTAATTTTCTCGTTTTTCTTTGGGGTCTATTAGGTCAACCAAGGATAATTTTCTGGACATATGATATCTATCATAACTTAGACGCATGGCCTCCCATGTACGAAGGTTTCCTTGAGCACTTCCCAAAGATTTTAGTTTCTAAAACAGTTTTTGACTATACCTTTATGTAAGGTGTCACTGTGAGGTGCTATGGTTGAAGCACCATGAGGGTCACATTTGGTATATATTTGTATCCAAACTCACAGTATATGTGTTGTTGTATTTTGCACGATAATTGTTGTAATAAAATTGTAGTTGTTTTCTGTACCATGTATTTGGCGACTCAGAATGGGTTGGATTGAATGGACCTATTTTGGGGTCGTTACATTTGGTATCAGAGCTTAGGGATATGATCTCTGGCGGAGATCGGGGAATAGAACTAGGAAGGGAGAGACGAGTAATATCCTTCGCTAGTGTGTCCTACCTAAGCTTATTTGTTGGTCAGTCATAATATCGGGATATTATGTGATATGTTAATTTGTTAAATTAACCTTTGTTTTTGAAGCTGTATTCTAGAATGATATCTGAAATACAGGAGATGAGCATTGGAGAAATCATGAGGACAGGGAAGATGAAATCTGAAATGAAAGTAAGGTATTCTCAACTCTTGAAATACCAGGTACGTAAATTTCGAGTACGAAATTTCATAAGGAGGGGAGATTGTAAGACCCCGAATTTTATGAAATAAAAGTATTCAATTTTTCTTATAATTACTATTCAGTAAATGGTTAAATTGATAAAAGGTTAAAGTTAAGGGTGATATATGATTTTTTTTCAAAATACGCAAGTGGCTATAAAATACTTATTGTTGTCGGGGAATATTCGTTTGGTCGTAGAATATTCTTTCTGTCGGGGAATATTCGTACGACGGCGCAGTCATTTGTGGGTCCCATAACAGAATAAATGTCAGATGAAGAAAACGACAAAATTAAGTTTTTATAAATAACGACGTAATCGTTACCGTTAACACTGTTGGAATACCCGTTTGGTAAAATAAAGTAATACGCGTTGTTGCACATTAACACACGGTATTACACAGTATTTTTGAATTATTGATTCTTACGTAAGAAGGCACTACTCAATAATTGTTATAGTAATTACTGTTCAGTATTTTATTTTATTGATTCAATAATTGCTGCGTTGATATTTTATATTATTGTTGTTTTAATAATTGTCACTGCACAATATTTCTCATTATCAGATCAATAATTCGTATTATTTGAATAATATTATTAGATAGCATTATTGGCAATGTCTAGAAAGTTCTGTCAAGGAGAGGTTTGGTCACCTAATTGCGCGCCAGTAAGGAGAAATTCTTATTGGAAAGCCCCCTCTATCCTGGGAACGGCCTGGTTGTCAGTACTGTGATTCTGTAATATTATTTTTGAATAATTAATTATTGATTATTATGATAAAGATAATATTTATTTTATGTGGATATAGATGGAGGAAAATTTTAATGTGACAATTGTTGAAAATTAATATTTTATCTTTTTCTGATAAAATAATTTATTTAAATATATTATTTTAATAATATATTGATGGTGATATTTTTATAATGAATGTGGGATATATGAGTATATGAGGAGGAAGAGTATTTTGGTGGCATTAAATGATTAACACATGTTTTGGGTGTTGGTGGACCACAATTCTTGATCGAAAATTTATTATAAACTGTAAATTGTCCGTTTGTGGATTTCGGTCAATTTCTGTTTGGAATTTGGAAAAACTTCCTTCTGCAAAGTTGTAGATAATTGAATTTCCTATAAAAACACGTGAGATTCGAATTTTCTGATAAAAGAGCTATTTATTGTGAATTATTGAAGTTCCGGAGTTTCGAAATAATTGATTTTTGGAAATTTTAATTATTTTATTTAAGAAAAACGTTTTTGTGGTTGTTGGCACATGGGTGGCTGATGTTTTTGACCAAAGATGGCTTTCAAAATTGGTTGGTGAAGGTTGGTATGGAATAAGAAAAAGAAAATGATATTTTATTATTTTAGTCTCCTTTGGCGTTCTAGCATTTTTCTATAAATAGAGGACTAAGTTAGAATTAAAAATCACACCAAAAACATAAGCTTTCTCTCTACTTCTCTCTCTATATATCAAGTGTGTTATTGTGAGTATACTTTGAGTGTTGGTATACGGTGAAAGGTTTCTTCGGTTTTTCATTCGATATTCCGGTCAGAAGTACTGCTCTTTTGAGGTAAGGGATTGTAAGGGATAGTAAGGGGTATTATTTTCTTCTTAAATAATATTTTTTTCTTCAATATCATTATGCCGAAATATTGGTGAACTTTTTAATCAAATTTGGAACTTTTCATGTCGGGGTTACTATTCATGAGTTACTATTCACGAGTTACTATTCACGAGTACTATTCACGAAGCGTGATGATGTTTTTGTGAAATTTCTATCTTTTGGTGTCGGAGTTACTATTCACGTACACGGCACTATTCACGAATACGGTACTATTTATCGAAAAATGAAATTTCTTCTTTTTGTCCAAAATATCTATTTTGGCTACTATCTTTGATTGTATCCATGTTTCGATCGTTATTTTTGAGTTCTGCTTCAAAATCAGTTGTTATGAAGTATTATTGATCTGTTGTTTGATAGCCTTGACCCGTAGTGCGAAGATGAACAGGTGTTTAGATAAACATGACCAACTGATGAATATCTTTGGCCTGTAGTGCAAAGATGACTTGTTGATGAATATCTTTGGCCTGTAGTGCAAAGATGACTTGTTGATGAATATCTTTGGCCCGTAGTGCAAGGATGACATGTTGTTGAATATCTTTGTCCAGTAGTGCAAAAATGAACATGTGTTGAGATGAACATGACTAACTGGTGATACAAATGAATATCTTTGGCCGTAGTGCAAAGATGAAATTATTAGTATGATTATGAACAGGAAATGTGATTTGGTGTAACCATGATCTTTGATGTTTCAGGTAAAGACAGGTGATGTAAATTATCTTCGTCCTAGATGAGAAGAGGAATTTGTAAGCACACTTATGGTTATGAGTTATTCATATGATTGTAGAAAGGAACTGTTGATTGATGTTACAGGGATAAAACATTGTTGGTGGACTTTTAATGTGGAGAAGATAATAGACTTTATAGTCTATTTGACTCTTTTAATGGATTGCTCGTTCCGCTGCAACTATGGTTGAAATTTTATCATCTACCATATGTTCTAAATCTCTGATTTATTATTGATGAAGGCTATTGATAATTTAATTATCTTTAGTCATGATATTCTTTACTGAGCTAGTTGTGCTCACCCTTTTGCTTCACAATTCCTTTCAGGTAATAAAAGTGTAGCTGGGTCGAGCGGTGAATAACAGGGGAATAGAACGGTGGTCTATAGATGTCGAGGGTGAGGTGAATTCAACTTTGGAAGGGTGTTTTGTCATACAAAATGTCTAATGACATACAACCTCGAGTCATCATAAGACAGGGATGTGCTCATCCACTTGCTGAGTATATTTACGAGCACTTCCTATATAATCTTGGTGTTTGTTTGGAGTATAATTTACGATTAGAGACAGTGGAGATAATGATATGTCAAGAAAAGACTCACCATTGGGAAGAATATGATAGTAATTTTCTCGTTTTTCTTTGGGGTCTATTAGGTCAACCAAGGATAATTTTCTGGACATATGATATCTATCATAACTTAGACGCATGGCCTCCCATGTACGAAGGTTTCCTTGATCACTTCCCAAAGATTTTAGTTTCTAAAACAGTTTTTGACTATACCTTTATGTAAGGTGTCACTGTGAGGTGCTATGGTTGAAGCACCATGAGGGTCACATTTGGTATATATTTGTATCCAAACTCACAGTATATGTGTTGTTGTATTTTGCACGATAATTGTTGTAATAAAATTGTAGTTGTTTTCTGTACCATGTATTTGGCGACTCAGAATGGGTTGGATTGAATGGACCTATTTTGGGGTCGTTACATTTGGTATCAGAGCTTAGGGATATGATCTCTGGCGGAGATCGGGGAATAGAACTAGGAAGGGAGAGACGAGTAATATCCTTCGCTAGTGTGTCCTACCTAAGCTTATTTGTTGGTCAGTCATAATATCGGGATATTATGTGATATGTTAATTTGTTAAATTAACCTTTGTTTTTGAAGCTGTATTCTAGAATGATATCTGAAATACAGGAGATGAGCATTGGAGAAATCATGAGGACAGGGAAGATGAAATCTGAAATGAAAGTAAGGTATTCTCAACTCTTGAAATACCAGGTACGTAAATTTCGAGGACGAAATTTCATAAGGAGGGGAGATTGTAAGACCCCGAATTTTATGAAATAAAAGTATTCAATTTTTCTTATAATTACTATTCAGTAAATGGTTAAATTGATAAAAGGTTAAAGTTAAGGGTGATATATGATTTTTTTTCAAAATACGCAAGTGGCTATAAAATACTTATTGTTGTCGGAGAATATTCGTTTGGTCGTGGAATATTCTTTCTGTTGGGGAATATTCGTACGACGGCGCAGTCATTTGTGGGTCCCATAACAGAATAAATGTCAGATGAAGAAAACGACAAAATTAAATTTTTATAAATAACGGCGTAATCGTTACCGTTAACACTGTTGGAATACCCGTTTGGTAAAATAAAGTAATACGCGTTGTTGCACATTAACACACGGTATTACACAGTATTTTTGAATTATTGATTCTTACGTAAGAAGGCACTACTCAATAATTGTTATAGTAATTACTGTTCAGTATTTTATTTTATTGATTCAATAATTGCTGCGTTGATATTTTATATTATTGTTGTTTTAATAATTGTCACTGCACAATATTTCTCATTATCAGATCAATAATTCGTATTATTTGAATAATATTATTAGATAGCATTATTGGCAATGTCTAGAAAGTTCTGTCAAGGAGAGGTTTGGTCACCTAATTGCGCGCCAGTAAGGAGAAATTCTTATTGGAAAGCCCCCTCTATCCTGGGAACGGCCTGGTTGTCAGTACTGTGATTCTGTAATATTATTTTTGAATAATTAATTATTGATTATTATGATAAAGATAATATTTATTTTATGTGGATATAGATGGAGGAAAATTTTAATGTGACAATTATTGAAAATTAATATTTTATCTTTTTCTGATAAAATAATTTATTTAAATATATTATTTTAATAATATATTGATGGTGATATTTTTATAATGAATGTGGGATATATGAGTATATGAGGAGGAAGAGTATTTTGGTGGCATTAAATGATTAACACATGTTTTGGGTGTTGGTGGACCACAATTCTTGATCGAAAATTTATTATAAACTGTAAATTGTCCGTTTGTGGATTTCGGTCAATTTCTGTTTGGAATTTGGAAAAACTTCCTTCTGCAAAGTTGTAGATAATTGAATTTCCTATAAAAACACGTGAGATTCGAATTTTCTGATAAAAGAGCTATTTATTGTGAATTATTGAAGTTCCGGAGTTTCGAAATAATTGATTTTTGGAAATTTTAATTATTTTATTTAAGAAAAACGTTTTTGTGGTTGTTGGCACATGGGTGGCTGATGTTTTTGACCAAATATGGCTTTCAAAATTGGTTGGTGAAGGTTGGTGTGGAATAAGAAAAAGAAAATGATATTTTATTATTTTAGTCTCCTTTGGCGTTCCAGCATTTTTCTATAAATAGAGAACTAAGTTAGAATTAAAAATCACACCAAAAACATAAGCTTTCTCTCTACTTCTCTCTCTATATATCAAGTGTGTTATTGTGAGTATACTTTGAGTGTTGGTATACGGTGAAAGGTTTCTTCGGTTTTTCATTCGATATTCCGGTCAGAAGTACTGCTCTTTTGAGGTAGGGGATTGTAAGGGATAGTAAGGGGTATTATTTTCTTCTTAAATAATATTTTTTTCTTCAATATCATTATGCCGAAATATTGGTGAACTTTTTAATCAAATTTGGAACTTTTCATGTCGGGGTTACTATTTATGAGTTACTATTCATGAGTTACTATTCACGAGTACTATTCACGAAGCGTGATGATGTTTTTGTGAAATTTCTATCTTTTGGTGTCGGAGTTACTATTCACGTATACGGCACTATTCACGTATAAGGCGCTATTCACGAATGCGGCACTATTCATCGAAAAATGAAATTTCTTCTTTTTGTCCAAAATATCTATTTTGGCTACTATCTTTGATTGTATCCATGTTTCGATCGTTATTTTTGAGTTCTGCTTCAAAATCAGTTGTTATGAAGTATTATTGATCTGTTGTTTGATAGCCTTGACCCGTAGTGCGAAGATGAACAGGTGTTTAGATGAACATGACCAACTGATGAATATCTTTGGCCTGTAGTGCAAAGATGACTTGTTGATGAATATCTTTGGCCTGTAGTGCAAAGATGACTTGTTGATGAATATCTTTGGCCTGTAGTGCAAAGATGACTTGTTGATGAATATCTTTGGCCCGTAGTGCAAGGATGACATGTTGTTGAATATCTTTGTCCAGTAGTGCAAAGATGAACATGTGTTGAGATGAACATGAATAACTGGTGATACAAATAAATATCTTTGGCCGTAGTGCAAAGATGAAATTATTACTATGATTATGAACAGGAAATGTGATTTGGTGTAACCATGATCTTTGATGTTTCAGGTAAAGACAGGTGATGTAAATTATCTTCGTCCTAGATGAGAAGAGGAATTTGTAAGCACACTTATGATTATGAGTTATTCATATGATTGTGAAAAGGAACTGTTGATTGATGTTACAGGGATAAAACATTGTTAATGGACTTTTAATGTGGAGAAGATAATAGACTTTATAGTCTATTTGACTTTTTTAATGGTTGAAATTTTTATCATCTACCATATGTTCTAAATCTCTGATTTATTATTGATGAAGGCTATTGATAATTTAATTATCTTTAGTCATGATATTCTTTACTGAGCTAGTTGTGCTCACCCTTTTGCTTCACAATTCCTTTCAGATAATAAAAGTGTAGCTGGGTCGAGCGGGGAATAACAGGGGAATAGAACGGTGGTTTATAAATGTTGAGGGTGAGGTGAATTCAACTTTGGAAGGGTGTTTTGTCATACAAAATATCTAATGATATACAACCTCGAGTCATCATAAGACAGGGATGTGCTCATCCACTTGCTGAGTATATTTACGAGCACTTCCTATATAATCTTGGTGTTTGTTTGGAGTATAATTTACGATTAGAGACAGTGGAGATAATGATATGTCAAGAAAAGACTCACCATTGGGAAGAATATGATAGTAATTTTCTCATTTTTCTTTGGGGTCTATTAGGTCAACGAAGGATAATTCTCTGGACATATGATATCTATCATAACCTAGACGCATGGCCTCCCATGTACGAAGGTTTCCTTGAGCACTTCCCAAAGATTTTAGTTTCTAAAACAGTTTTTGACTATACCTTTATGTAAGGTGTCATTGTGAGGTGCTATGGTTGAAGCACCATGAGGGTCACATTTGGTATATATTTGTATCCAAACTCACAGTATATGTGTTGTTGTATTTTGCACGATAATTGTTGTAATAAAATTGTAGTTGTTTTCTGTACCATGTATTTGGCGACTCAGAATGGGTTGGATTGAATGGACCTATTTTGGGGTCGTTACAATGAGAGTCTGAGGTTCGTGAGAAGTGAGGGAAAGAGAGATCGTGAGAAAGAAAGAGAAATCGTGAGAGAGGAGATCGTGAGAGAAGAGAGCTTTAGAGATCGTGAAAGGGGAGAAGCTGTTATCTGAGAAGTTGAATAACGCGTAATGTCTTAGGAGAGAGAAAAAAATAGACTTTTTATATGTGAGTTTGGGTGAGCCTTTTGGGGGTTACATCTACAGCGACACTTTGCGTGTGAAAATATCAAAAATTATTGTGGAAATATCGCTTGTCATATAATTATAGATAAATTGAGTCTACACAACATATAATTGTCACTAATTAATTTGGAACATAATTTTTTTAAGTCATCCAATTATAAAACGTATCTCTAATTTGGAACATATATAATTGCATGAAATTTTACTTCAAATCTTAATGTGATCTGGAATTTAAAATATATGTGTGTTTAATTAGTAATTTTAAAAAATAGTCAATTTGGTCATTAATTAAAATTAATAGACGACATTTAATATGAAAGTACTAGGATTATCTATTCTAATTTCTAAGCACAAGTTTATGACAATATAATAGGTTCAAAGGTGTGCTGAGGACAGAACAATACTAATAACAACATATGAAGGAACCCACAACCATCCCCTCCCTCCGGCCGCCATGGCGATGGCTTCCACAACCTCAGCAGCGGCGAACATACTACTTTCCGGTCCCATGTCGAGTGCCGACAGAATAATGAACCAAAATTTGCTTGCAAGAGCTATCCTACCAATGTCATCTAGTATGGCAACAATCTCAGCCTCACCTCCATTTCCAACTGTTACATTAGACCTAACTCACTCTCCAAACCCATTACACTACCATAAACCTTTGTCCCAATTTCAACTCCCATTTCCGTTGCCGCCGCCTACGCCGTCGCCTCTAGTCATATTTGGTCAACCCCTTTACAACCAATCAAAATTTTCCGGTCTACATGAATCCTCCCACTCCAACCAATCACAGCCAAACACGTCATTTGCTGACACCGTTAGTGCCACCACAGCTGCCATTACGGCAGACCCCAACTTTATGGCCGCCGTTGCGGCCGCCATCTCCACCATAATGGGAGGCAGTAGTATTTATAATGTTGGGTCATGATATTTCTCCTATTGGGCCGAATGGATTGGGCCTACTTATTCAGTTAGTCCATTGGGTCTTCACTGTTGGGTGTTGACATTATTGGGTCTAGTCACTTTATT
This sequence comes from Panax japonicus, assembly GCA_020205505.1. Taxonomy (NCBI): domain Eukaryota; kingdom Viridiplantae; phylum Streptophyta; class Magnoliopsida; order Apiales; family Araliaceae; genus Panax; species Panax japonicus. Next base: position 10,568,871 of record CM035113.1, read on the forward strand.
ATCTTTGTTAAGTCCTTCTAATATCAAACTCAATCAGTGGGTCGATTCATCAGATATTTAAATATCTACATCTTTGACCAGTGATGATGACAAATATATGACTGACTAGTATCTTACATGGCATTAATGAGGTTTGGACAGTCGGTCAGCGGTGAACAGGGGGGCTGAGAAAAAAGGTGTGACAGAAAATATGGAGGCTGAGTGCATGCTTTCGGCGGAAATGACCGGAAATGAAGGAAAAAAGATGTCAGGAAGTGATGGGTGGCACGGTGAGCCTCAAGGGGAGTTGGCGTGGAGCTGTGATGAAAAAGATGAGGTAAGTAACAAAATACTACACACACCACTTAATTATTATCTCAGACACTAGATATTATCATCCTCTTGAGTTAACCTTGTGAACACATATATACTTACTCTCACGCCTGAGCTATCCCCCGGCGGTCCAGCCGTCAAGCTCGTGGTGTTTGTTGTGTTTGTTGTGCAGCATCAGGACGTCATTTGTGATTGGGACGTGGCAAAAGATCCTGGCGTTAACATATAATATGGACAACGTACAACAATACCAATAGTTAATTTGTTTCTTTGTTGATTTTTGAAGGATTTATTATGTGTTAATTACTCCATTATCTTTCTTCTTTGTCAAGTTATTAATTGGGGGGATTTAGAATTAGAACAGTATGTTCATATTAAGGATGGTGGGAAGATCAAATGTTTTGAAAAATATGTATAGATTTCCATTATTTACATATTACTCCCTCCCTCCCTCCCTCCCTCCCTCCCTATATATGTTGTTTTTAAATAAATGATTATATAACATTAAATATAATAACATCAATTATCTATAATATTTTTAAATTTCAATAATTACGTACCATACTTATTACATACTTTTTCTCACATCTATAACATTTTTTATGAGCGGATAATTTTAGAAAGATTATAGTTAATTCTCCTAAATTATATAAAAAGACAAATAATTAGAGAAAAATAAAATTATCTAAAAATGACATATATTAAGGGACGGAAGGAGTATTATTATTTGATTTACAATAATTAAAGTGATTAAAATTGAAGGGAAATAAATGATATAAAATGGGGTTTGAATAGATTATTTAATATTTTATTAATCCTTGAATATCTATTTTAAAATTTTATCTTTCTTACTCTTTTTCTTTAATTCAGTTTTACTAAATTATCACAGATAGAGAAGAAAATAAGCAATCACACAAAACTCAGATGATTTAGCTGATTCACATTATATAACTTAGATAGTAGCTCTCTGCTCCTTCCTCAAAATAAGTTGTTTCACAATCTCACAAATACACAGAGACTCAACTTCAAGCTAACCTCTTTATTATTTTGGTTTTGGTTCAGGATTAATATAAAAATTAACAAACTCAGAAATCCAATTTGAAAATTTTATTTGTATTAAAAAAATTGCTTCTAAATAAACAAATCAAACTTAAACTCAGAGTATTCCTTGATTCATTGATATCTGCAGTTTATAGCAAATTAAAAATACTATACAAATATCACAAGTTGTTAGTAATAGCAGTTTAATTATGCACAGAATTTATAATAAATGTAATTTCAAGTATAAAGAATTAATCAGATAATATTCTAATTCTTGAAATGTAATTAAAACTTACGAAATACAATATGAATGATCTTTGAAAACTTGAATAGTTTTATGAGTGCAATGAATCTAATTGAGTACTTTTTTTTGGATATTTCTTTTTTAAGAATACCACTCACATGCATATTTTGATGGTCTACATGACTTGCTCTGCATGTGGGCTATCAAAATATGTATGTGAGTGTGTGTATGTGAGGTGTTTTAAATTATGTAATAGTAGACTTACTGTTAGTATATGCACATTTCAAATGAAAATAGTCCAACTTGTATATGTGAGGTGTTTTAAGTGTTAGTTTTGTTCATTTCAGTTCAGTTCATTAAATTGAGTTAGTTATTTCAGTTCAGTATTCTTGTATTCTATATTTGTATTGGGCAATTTGGCTCATGCTGTGTTTTTCTTCCGGCGGATAATCAGGGAGATCAAGGGCAAGTGTGATGAGAGCTCCCTTCATTCCAATTGTTTAGAAATATTTTGTTTAGGCTTAATATATCAGTTTATTTGGAGTTGTAATAATTATCTTAGATTGTGGTTTGAGCCAGTGTGACATTTATTATGGTTTGTATTAATGTGACATTATTTGGTTATGGGACCATTCTTTTATGGCATAGAGCTTTCATTTCGTTTTGTTATGTTTTGTGCGTAACCTCTCTTTCTATTTTTGAAAGGGGATGTTACAAAATAGCTATTGATTCGTTCGAAGATGAGGAGATAGAAGTCTACAATGAGAAAAACTAGAGTTGATGAATACTACATCAATACAGTTGAGACATCTCATGTGTGGACAAATTTAGAGAAAATCTTGTCGTTGAGATGTTTAATGTGTGGAGGGTTGACCATAATTTATAGTTTAAAATTGTGTTATTTATTATAAGTAGTACCTTTCGATGCTTATTGTATCTATGATGGGATTATGTATGATACTTATGTTTTGAAATTAAGATGTGATGAAATCTATTGCTTTTTTGTATAATTCTTGAAATGTTTTCTTTAATTGAGATATGTGATTGCTCATTTTTTCCCATAACAATTGTAATGAGTTGGAATGAAATGCAACTAATTTTATATTTGGTGAGACTTTAATTCATGATGGATTATCAAGTAAATGATGAAGTAAAAGGGACAGACAAGAGCAAGCGCAAATGAGTTGAACATGAGGATGACAAGCTTTGTCGAATGTATGCTAGACATATTAATCTTTGGCTGATTCAAATCCTAAATTATGTAATCTTTGGCTAATTTTAATCCTAAATTATTTTTGTATGATTAGCTAGTGATACAGGCAAGTGGCTTGCCATGTTGTGCAAACCATATCTAACCACTGACTTACCTGATATTTACATCATCAAGTCTATTTTTTACTATGTACCTGCAGTTCATTTGTTGAAATTCTATGACCGAGCCCCGTATCAGGCTTCAGTTCAGGGATTGTGTTTAGGATTTTATTGATAGGATGCATTACTAGTTGAGTATACATTTTATTAAAGAAAATTGTTAAATTCACAACACTTTTTGTTATTTTCACAACAAAAGTGTCATTGTAGATTTATAGCGACGGTGAAAACCGTCGTTATAAGATCTATAGCGACACTTTTGTTGTCGAAATAATAATTTTTGTTGTGAATTTAACAATTTACTTTATTAAATTGTTGGTTGTTGAATGAAGTTATCCGATATATTATTGGATTTATCATGACTTTATATTATTGAGTGGGGTGCTATATTAGTTAATATTTTAGTTTTGTTGGTTGTATTTTATTTTACACTATTTATTTTTAGTTTTTATAAATTAAAATAAAGTTAATTCTAGAGAAATAAAAAAATTATAAATAAGAAAAAAAATATAAATAGAAAAAAAAGGAAGAAAGATAGAATTATAAATTTTTTTTACAAAAAATGAGTAAAATTTTAAATATAAATTGAATTTAAGTTAAATTTAAACATTTGGAGGTATTTAGGTCACTTTCTAATTATTTATTTTATTTTTGGATGTATTCCTAACATCAACTAAACATGTACATAGAATATAAAAAAAAAAAAATTATTCCATTCCCTCCTCTGTTCCATTCTTTCTATCCATACTTTGGAAAACGAAAACAGAAACATTGCGACATTGAACAACAATTCTTTTAGGATGTGGATGATACAACACATAAAACCCCAGATGCTTTCAAAACTTTGAGCTTCATTTAGTTTACTCCAATTAAAAAACTCAGTCTATTCCAAAATATAAGATAATTATTAATTTTTTATAGTTTGGTTTTGAGTTAATGCACTTTGTAGTTTTCAAATTTATCCCATTTTACATATTACATCTTACACTTCAAAATATGACACTTTGTAACCCGCACTTTTAGCGAACAAGCAAATAATATCTATGACCCAAATTTCATACTAAAAATACAAAATCTGTCACCTTTAAACACTAACCCCATTACTTTTAGCTACAATTTTGAGTCGGAGGGTGTTATGTAGCTGTTTGCTAAAAATATGGGAGGTAAAATATCACGTTTTGTAGTATAAGATGCACTGTATAAAATGGGATAAAGTTGATGGATACAAAATGCATTTAACTCTTTGATTTTATATAGTTTAAACGTTTTTGTAGGAATTGCTTGTAGAAATACTTTTTATAAAATTAAATACCTTCATATTAATTTAAAATATTTTTTAAGAAAAAATTAAATTAATTAAAAAAGTTTATTTAAAAAAAAATTATTTTGTAACAGGTGGAGTGAGAATACTTTTGTAAAGATGCCCGAATTCGGTTTGACAGGTTCGGGTTATGCTGTGTTTGTTAGTGTTGAATTATATGCTGTGTTGGGATAGCGATGAACAATCCAGTAGAGAAGAAAGAGGAAGACGAGACTACTCAAATGGCCGCTTCTGCCATGGACGGTTTAGCTGCGACGGCTCTTCGTTCAGTCCTCCACCGGGTAAAGCAGGCTGCCGAGAAATCCGGACGCCGCGACGACCAAATTAGAGTCGTCGCAGTAAGTAAAACCAAACGTGTACCTCTCATCCGGGAAGTCTACGACGTCGGTCATCGCTGTTTCGGCGAAAATTACGTCCAAGAGATCATCGAAAAAGCCCCTCAGGTCTTCTGTTTTATCTCTCTTTCGTATCAATTTTTAATATATGTTTGGTTGCTACAAAATAATTTAAATAATATGGTTGTGATTTTATTAGGGTTTGATTATTTTGGGGGGAAATGTTTAACTTTTTGGTAAATGTTGACACAAATGCAGCTTCCGGGAGATATTGAATGGCATTTTATTGGGAATTTACAAAGCAACAAAGTAAAACCTCTCCTCAGTATGTTTAGCACTCTAGTCTTCATTTTAATTTTGTTGTTTGAGTCATTTTAGGTGTAAAGCAGAAAGCTTTTAGTTTATGCAGATTTGAATTAGGAATAACCTATGAAAAACATGCATAAGATTGAAGGTATTTGATTATGTGAAATTGTAAGAATTTGACAAGGCTTCTTTGAATTTTCGTGTTCTAACTTGAGGAGTTATACTGAAATATAACTTTAATAATATTTTTTATGGGTTTATTTTGGGCTGGATAAAATGTGTTCACTTGTACGGAGGGAATGTGGCTCACTGTTTGTGTCACTGAAGCAAATGTATTCTCCATTTGCTTTTTCAATAGTCTCCAGCTGAAATTCTCTGGTTTCTTCTTTTATATTTAAATGTTGAAAATATTAGTAATTTACAAAATTAGTTATAAATACATTTTAATATTTTAATATTTTATATTTTAATTTGCTGCTATATATATACACGCACGCACGCGCACTCACACACACTGACACACACACATACACTTATTGCTAAATAAATATCAAGTTTGCACTCTCACTTATCATTGTATTACTGCTCTTTATGTAAACATTGTGCACACTTCAGTCTTCTAGCTTGTTTATATTTTATGGCATCACAATTTTGTATGCCCATTGAAAAATATTAATATGCATTATCCTTTATTTTCCATTGGGCAGCTAATGTACCGAATCTTGCCATGGTGGAGACTGTTGATGATGAGAAGGTGAACAGTTGACAAGTAAAAGTTTCCATATTATTGTTCTCATGTGAGACCAAGTGTTCATTGATATGCCCCGTGTATAAGGAATTTCTGTAAAAATTTATATTCGGTAACTTCTTTTTGGTTTGAAAGTAAAATGGCTGTGAAAAAATCTGGCTATTCAAAATCTTTGAGGTGGTGTGCAGTAACCCACTAATAGACTATTTCCCCCTTCTCAGTAATTGTTTATAAAAATGTTAGTGTGCGAGCCTTTAGAAGGGGTTACCTTGCGCGGGCAAGAGGAGGGGGATAAATGTCTATTTCCAAATTTGTAGATTCCTTATCTCGGTGGATAGAAAGATTTTCCCCTGAATGTTACTCATGCCGTGATGCTAGACTGCGTCAGATGATGTGCCTCTTATTATTAACTTCCAATTTGAGAACATTTGGTTAAAGGAGGAAGGCTTTGTTGATTTGGTGAGAAGTTGGTGGTAAACATCTTTCTTTGAAGAGTCTCCTAGTTACATCATTGCTTCAAAATTGAAGGCTTAAAGATCAATAAAAGGTGGAATAAGGAGGTGTTTGGGAATATCAAAGATTGCATTAAAATAGGTCTTGATGAGATTCAAAAGCTCAATGAGGAAGAGGGCATTGCAACTTGCACGGTTGTCTAAGGAGAACTTAAGGTGAGAGGAATTGAGGGAGAGAGTGGATACGTTTTCATGGCTGAAGGGATTAGTTGGAGATAGAAATCATGCCTTTATGGTTACGGGTGGCAACACTAAATTCTTTGATAGGGTGGCGACTTTTGCATACACGGATCAATCACATTGGGGTGAAGAAAGTGCAAGAGGCAGAGTAGGTGCGTTGGGGGTTTCTTGCGTTTTATGCAAGACTTTCTTAGGAAGATTCTTATACAGGTTAATGAGCCTTAAAACGCTTTTTCTAGAGTTTCTTATCTTTTTTAGTAAAATGTTGCTTTAATATTCTCATGTCTCTTTTTGCTCAAAGAAACATAAATAAATAGGTTTAGAATTAACTTTTTCTCTCCCTTTGTAATTTGGGTCATTCTCTTTGGGTTTTATAGTTCAAAGGTGAAGTTTAATTTTCGTTGTCTCTTGTTACTCTCTAAATATTACGTATGTAATACTGAATATTAATCAATAGTTGAATTTAGAGTATTTCAACTACTATTTAAAGTTTATTCTAGGCTACAATATACTATATCCATCCCCAAAAGGATAGGACAATTTTCACACAGGGTAATCAAAAAAGTAGGAGAGTATAAAGTTCTTCCCAATCTATCCTTGGGTTTTGGGTTTGGAGAGAGAGAGAGAGAGAATATTAATGTAAACAACTCATTTGTGATTTGAGTGATGTATAGTCAAGGGTAAGGGGAGACGGGTTGTGGCATCGTGATTTAGGAATCACATGTCATGTATGGGGTTAATTTCTATTTCAAGCAATTGGGGATTGTGTGGTGGTTTTGTATCCTTACATGCATCTCATAGGATTAGTGTAGATAGAGTTCAAATCTGTATGAATTATGGTTAGTTAATTCCTTCATCAGTAAACATCTTTTATGGAAAGTTGTGCTTTAAAGTTGAGCAATTTCTGCTAGCGAGCAGATATTAATCCAACAATTAGACATAATGGAGAGGGATTGTTATTAGAGGCTCAACTAATGAATAAGAATTACCACCAAGCTTTGGATGATCAGTTCAGCAGCTTTACGACAGTGGAGGTAAAGGGATACTCTAGCGCTGAATAGACAACAATTGCGCTACGCAAGCCAGAGTGAGCTACTGCAGGTGGAACCGTGGGAGTGTATTTGAAAAACTCTGATTTTCTGGGCCACAAATTATTGACGGTAGGAAGATTGAGTTCAGCAAAGAGTACAAAATATGATAAATCCGGGAAGCAGGTGTCAAGCACAAGAGCATTTGAGATCAGGTTGTGGCTTGTGCAAGCTCACAATTAGCAATCTCTTTTACTCATTAGTCATTCCAAAGAAACGGCTGCCTTTTGAGTTTGATATTAACGCAAGACATAATTTATGAATAGATCTGTCGTAGGGAGTAGGAGTCTGTTGCACATCTGTTACTCCATTGCTCGGTTGCTCGGGGTTTATGCAGTTTGGTTTTTGCTTTTCTGGGGTTGAAGAGGGTGATGAGAAGATCAGTTATGGGTTTCTGTAGGTGTGTGGTGGTGTCGGAGTTGGGAAGAATACTCAAAGGAGGTGCGTAGTGATTACGCATTGTTGTGGTTGATGAATTATTTGAAGAGAGAGGAACTGTTGATGTTTTCAGGGCAAGGAGAGACCAACTGTGCATATTTATTTCTATTTTTAAGTCGTCTCAATTTTTGGTTGAAGGAAGTATATCCTTGAGTTTTTTTAGTAGTGAATAAGGGCTGAACTTATGAGGGATGAAAGCCACAACTCAGTTACCAAGGTTCTGAATCTAATAGGACTGTAAAATATTAAATGCAACTTTCGTTGCATGTCTTGTATCCACACTAATATGTGACTGCTACATTAGTAATTCCTCAACAATTGCTCTTGATGTTTTTATTACCCCCATTGCAATGTTATGTCCAGTGCACCAAATCATTGTTCAATTTTTTTGCAGATTGCAAATAATCTTGACCGTGTTATTGGAAATATTGGAAGAAAACCGTTGAAAGTGATGGTCCAAGTGAATACAAGTGGAGAAACATGTAAGTGGAGGAGTATGGCTTTGAAACATTAGGTTGCTTGAACACCCCCCTCCCCCTCGTCCCCTCCCTCCCAAACACAAATACAAACAAAAACAAAACAAAAACAAAAAATCACTTTTAAGTTTTGCTGGTTAGCCTCTTCCATTAATCAGTCAATCTTATTCCCCTTTACCTCCAAAAATACAATAAATTGAAGATCTAATATAATGACTCTATACTTTTCGCAGCAAAGTTTGGTGTAGAACCATCTGGGTGTGTGGAACTTGCTAAACATGTCAGTTTGGACTGCCCAAACCTTGAATTTTGTGGCTTAATGACAATAGGGATGCCAGATTATACTTCCACTCCAGAGAACTTCAAGGTAGTGGATCCAAGTACATTACTTAGTTTATTTCTCTTTGTGATATATTTCATCTCATTTCTCATGCTCGTAACTTTCCTTCATACAAGTAGTTTATTGTTGACAGACATTAGCAAACTGTAGAAGTGAGGTCTGCAAGGCACTTGGAATAGCAGAAGAGCAATGTGACCTGTCAATGGGCATGTCTGGTGACTTTGAGCTAGCCGTAAGTAAATTTTCTCAAGATTTTGTTATAATCTTATCCTCTTTGTGTTTTAATATTAAAGAAAGAACTATTTATAAATGATGATATTTCAGTTAATGTCATAGTTTAGTAAGCATGATGACCTTGTCAGACTGGATATATGGCAAACTTGATTTCATATTATAATAGTAGCTATATCGTCAACTTTACGAAAACAAATCAGCCCAGTGTTGAGTTTTACTTTGTTGATTTATAGGAAGATATAATATGCATAAAAGTGCTTTCCTGCTATATGAGCATTGGGCAATAGCCTCGGGGAGACTATAAACTTTGTTATAACTAATTTTGGTAATTGATGCAGATTGAAATGGGCAGTAGCAATGTGAGAATTGGATCCACAATCTTTGGCGCAAGGGATTATTCAAAGAAACAATAAAGTTCCGGCCTTAATATTCTGTAGTCAAGTCATCAGGGTTGAGCCTTGATGAACTAGTAAATTAATTATAAGCTGCATTCATTCTTAATGGTAGGTATTACCCACTTGGCCTTTGCGGTATAATAAAGACGGTCTTGTAAGCTGCAGAAGTTGTACCCTGCATTTGGGAGGACTTGGTCTATAATTTATAGCATATGTACGGAATTTCAGAAATATGTTTCAATGTTTGTACCTTGCTGAAACTGCAGTGCTTGTTATTTTCCGTTATATGGGTTACTTAAAAGAGTTTTATACAAGGATTATTAATTTTATTTATTTGTGTCTAAATGGCTCTTAATTAATTCAAAATATGGTTGAAAAAACTAAAATTTTCTCCAAAATTATTGTTTTGAAAGAGTTTAAATTTGATGTATAAGAGCAGTGTTAAAATTATGACAAATAATTAAAAAAAATGTGTTATATAAAATTAAAATTAAAAAATTATTATTATTTTAATAATGTATGCTGTATATAAATGATCAAATTTTAAAATATATGTTTAATTTTAAAATGGGTGGAAAATATTGACAGATATAGATAATCGCCCCGCTCATAACATACCTTCACCCTAACCGCGAATCCCACTTGAACGGGGTTTAGAGAGACAGTTTTGGGGTTTTTATACTCGAACAGGGTTTAGAGAGACAATTTTAGCGAAAGCATGGGAAATCGCAAGGAATCATCGAATTCTGGCCAAGATTTACATGCCGCCGCTCGAACAGGTGATCTGATCGCCGTGCAACATATATGTAGCTCTAATCCTTTGGCAGTCAACTCTAGAGATAAGCACTCCAGAACCCCGTATCCTTCTTCTAATTGCTGACATTGATTATTGTGGTGCATTATTTTCAGAAGACTGTAACTGGGTATTGTATGGTTTCTGTAGAGGTTACTTGGGTTGTTTGAAATTTTGTTTGACCAGGAAGTAATTTATTTTATTTTAAGTCTTTGATATTTCATTATTTTGGGGCCGAGTAAAGTAAAATCTCTTTGCTCAATTGAGTCTAATCACTATTTAGGTTTTAGTTGAAATGGTTTTTTTTTCTTCTCAATTCTTCAACTTTGGTTGTAGTTCCGGACATGGGAGATTGGAATAGAGATTTTTATTTTGCTCCTCGTACGTTATTATAATTATACTACTAACCTTTGCTATTCTCCTGTAAATATGATACTGATTTGGTTAAGAAAGAGCAAAAGGATTTGTATTTAATTAAGTTATATAGATAAAGTTACTTATACAAAAAATGATTATGATATGAAAATATATTTTTGCTAGTGTCTCTGGTTTCTATTGCTAATTTTAGTGATAATTGTCTTTGATATTAGTTTCTGTTGTATCTGCCATCACTGACAAAGAATAAGAGTAATTGAGTTTCAAATTTCACTTGAGAGTTAGGTTTAGGAATAGCATTTCAATGATTTATATTAGTGAAAGATCCGAGGTTGAAGTATACACAAAGAAGCAATATGTATACACACGTGAAAACAAGTTCCATGAATTATTTATTAGTGGCCTCAATTTTGTGAAGATATATTCTATAAACCCATTTGATTGATTTGAGCTTTGTGAATGTTTGGATTGAAGAAGATTTGCAATAGTGCATTGTAATTAGTAAAAAGGATTGGTAGTGAAGAATTGATCATCAGTTGAAACCAAAAAATTATATCGTCTTGGTTTTTCTTTGTCATTTATTCTTTGTCAAAACATGGTGTTACATATATCGAGTCTAGAACAACTTATCAATTATAATTTACAAACAAATTTTTAGAAAGGGTGTAAAAAAACTGATGTTCTATGTGCTTCATTGACAGTTATGCCCGAAATTATCATCACAATTTTGCTTTATCATGATTTATGCAAGGTCTTCTTTTGCTAAGCCCTGGATGTTGACTCCCTCTTTTAAACGTAGGAAAGATGGATGACTCTCTATTTTTATTGTCACCTTCTTTCATCCTTTTCATAACGAGACATCATCCAATTTCAACATCAAAGCTGTGATATAATTAGAATAATGATGTTTTTTATTTTTTTTGGGTGGGTGTAGGCAAACTCTGAAAATCACTTCTAACATTTCATTTGCATTGAATACAATGATAGCAGGATCAGCAGAAAAAAACTGTTCAATAATTTAAAAATGATCACAGATAAACTTGTTGCAATCATCATTTTCATATATACTGATCACAATCTTCACTTGGTAATTTACTTAACTAAAAGAGCAAGATAACACATCAACTTAGTGAACTAATTTACCCTGGTTGTAGATGGTGTTGAGATCTTAAAGTTTGATACCATAATGATGGACGTCTTGTAGTCTACACAGTCAATACGGCATGTCCAGAAATACCTTATGGAAACTGGAGTTTTTTTATTTTATTGTTTCAGGAGTCATGTGTATATTACCATGTTTTACGGTTAAACTGAATAATGTCTCCAACCCTCTCCATCTTTAAAGAATTCACAAACTACTTTCTCAGGCACCAAAAATTACAATGATATTAAATAAAAGTCCTTCGCATGATCTTCAATCATAACAGCTGCTAGAGGATGTTTTTGCCTCCCTCCTCCCACTTTTTTGATGCATCATAACATTTTTTTCAAGTAAATTTGTTTCCTTGAGTAAGTATTGAACTCCAAGGCTACATTTAGCAGCATGGTCTGGACATGCACAAGTGGTGAGCTATCTCTGCAAGAATAATGCTGATGTTGGTGCTGCAGCAATGGATGACATGGGTGCCATTCACTTTGCTGCTCAGAAAGGTCATTTAGAAGTTGTCCGGATTCTGTTTTCATCTGGGGTTTCTGTCAAATCTTCCAATCGCAAGGGCATGACTGCTCTTCATTATGCTGCTCAAGGTTCTAACCAGGAACTTGTGAAGTACTTGGTTAAGAAAGGCGCAAATCTAAGTGCAAAGACCAAAGCAGGGAAAACCTCTATTGATCTTGCGGGCAGTGAAGATGTCCGCTCATTATTAATAGAAAGTGAAAGTATACCAAAAGACAAGGCCGTTGATGGTGAAGAGAAAGCTGAAGAAGCTAAACCAAAATTGTCTCAGGAACAAGCAGAGGGTTCTGAGGCAGAAGTTGCTGTGTCTCAGCATATAGAAGCTGATCATGAGAAAGATGAATCCGCCAAAAGGAAGAAGGATGATACCAAGGAGAACGCAACTCAACCGAAGAAGGCAAAGATCGCTCTTAATCATCTTTTAGCCTCAGATGATAAACAGGAAGAAGAACATAACTTGTGATCATGATGATGTACTGTTACTACCTAGGAATTTTAACCAATCAATTTCCCTAAGTGTAATCTTTTTGTCACTCAGACGGTACCGAAATTGTTAGGTTATTGTTGCTGCTGTTTCTAATTTACATTTTAGGTGAGTTAAAAAGTACTAAGCTAGTATGGGATAATCTAGTCATAGAAGTCTCTTAATGCCAATGACTTGGGCTTTGTTTGACATTTTTTTTCTTGATCAGGTATTTGGTATGATATTGTATTTCTGCTATTTCCTGTTTTCATTAGAATTAAAAGTTTTGTTGAATTAAGGCATTTTGAAGCTTTTAATATGTTCATACTTTTATGCTTAAGATGCTTATGGAGGCAAGATGCTTTTAATCAACAAATAAAACTTACATGATTTTTAATTATATAAAAAAAGTTATCGGCCATTACAGGTTCTTTATCACCTCTGCAGAGTCACAATAGGATAACACAGTTGACTAGTGGAAAAATTTGAGGTTGAAACAGAACTTTTTAGAGGACATTGTACTCAAAAAACAAATTTTGCATCTCTTGGCATTCTTTGAAAGCATGTCAAATTTCTTTATGATTATTTAGGTCTAAAATAATACTACTAACACAGTAGTCTGGGACCAAAAAAAAAGGAAGCATTATTTTCATGTGTTTTTAATATTTTTATATGATTCTTCGTCGAGTGAAAGTAGAATCTATTGTATATTCATGCGAAAAAGAATCATATAAAAATATAAAAAATACATGTAAAAATATCAGTTTAATAAAAAATATTAGTAGTCCTTTTCGAATCGTATATTATGCATATACAATTGTCTTAAATGTAACAAATTACAATTACATATACATGACATAAAACCCACCAAAAGAATTGCTAACCCCCCACTACCCCACCCTTCAAATGTTCTGTTACTATAGTAAATCAAAGGTACAAATTGTGTACTTGAAAAATTAAAATTTTTGGGAACTTTAAGCATACAAATTGGACTATCTTATCTCGTGGGTGAGTTTGCCCCCATGTACTTTTATTTATGTTCCAAAACGACTCAACAAAGTAACAAATTGGATTGTACAGATGTGTTGTGGAAGGTGTTATTGGAATTAACTAGACTTCTTATCTTCAAGATGAATTAGACTTTGATCATTTTATATGTTTTTATTTTGGTCAGCTTGTTTCTTTTTGGTTTTTTCTAATGTCCAAAAAACAGAAATTTCGTACTTTAAAAGTGGATATAAAGAAAAGAAAAGAAAAGAAAAGGAAAATAAAGTTAATGGACTTTGGACTTCAGGCTTGTAGTCTCTGCATTTTCATGATGGAGCAATATTTTTATGTGAGTTTTTGATATTTTTATATGATCATTTTTCACATTAAAGTGAAACCCAATATTAATTTGATGAGCGATTAACATAAAGTTAACTTTCGCTCAATTGACTCGAGAGGCCGGAATTGAGCAACTTAACTTCATGATCAGTTTCCTTTCATAAAACCTTTGGAAATGGAACGGGATAATAGATTTTTTGGTCACTGTATTAGTGTCCGATTTTTATTGTGGTTACCGAATTTTTTTTGTTACAATCGCGTAACTATACTCTAAAATAATTATCAAATGGTCATTACTTATGATTTTCGTCCAAAAAAAACGGACGGAATGCTGACTGTGCATATTGACATGTTATTTTTGCTGACGTGGAGCGCAAAAATGCAAGTATGCCCCGTTATTTTTGTGATTATAGCACAAACCACAAAAACTATTAGTACTTTAGTGACGCCCCCAAAATAGGTTCACACAACACATTTTGAGTCGCCAAAAACAACACTACTGACGCGAACTTTCCTATTACAACTATTAAACTGTCGTGCAAAATACAACGACACATATACTTTGAGTTTTAATACATATATTATAACGTATATAATACAACAATATTCATACTCAAATTATTACAATGTCATATAAAATACATCAACAAATATTTCAAGTCTTCAAAGGAACACGAGAAGATTTATGTTGTAACACCCCAGTCCCACATCGAAAGATAAAGGAAATTTTTTTCTGCATATAAGGAAATAAGTTACTACCAATAATACCTTCAAATCATGACCTTTTAGGTGAGCCTGTGGTGGGCTAAGATGACCCAAGAAGATACTATTGGGCCAGTAGTTTGAGGCCTTATTTTGATGGATTTGATTTGATTTCGAACTTGGGATTTGACCCGAGATTTATTCCAGACTCGGGATTTGACCCGGGTTGTTTCATATGGTATCAAATCCGACTCTCGAAAGCTCGGGTCGGGTCATCCGATCGGGTTGCCAGATGTGGGGACACAAAGGCTGGTGGTATCATCCCACAATAGAGAGATGGAGGTTCGGAGGTGGGTACACGAAGTCAGCTGATATTATCCCACAATGGCTAGAGAGGTAAAGATCTTTGGGGTCGTGTGTGTGATCGGTTCTGACGGGGACGTCAGAAATTTAAGTGGGGAGTTTGTAACACCCCAGTCCCACATCGAAAGATAGGGGAAAAATTTATCTACATATAAGGAAATAAGTTACTACCAATAATACCTTCAAGTCATGACCTTTTGGGAGAGCCTGTGGTGGGCTAAGATGACCCAAGAAGATACTATTGGGTCAGTAGTTTGAGGCCTTATTTTGATGAATTTGATTCAATTTTGGACTTGGGATTTGACCCGAGATTTGTTCCGGACTCTGGATTTGACTCAGGTTGTTTCATATGTCCTCCTCATTCTAATGGGGTACATTTTTGACGCTTCCAAAATCAAGTTTGCATCACCCTATTTGATTAACCAAAATCAATTATTAAATGACGTATAAAATACGACACACACATTTTAGTCATCAATATAATTATTGTCACACTATTTTAAAATGTATTAAGAAACTTCAACAGTCTCGGACCATCATTCTAATCCCCTGTTATCCCCGCTCAACCCAGCTACACTTTTACTACTTGAAAGAAATTGTGAAGCAAAAGGATGAGCACAAATAGCCAGTAAAGAATATCATGATTTAAGATAATTAAATTATCAATAGCCTTAATCAGTAATAAATCAGATATTTAAAACATATAGTATATGATAAAAGTTTTCAACCATAATTGCAGCGGAATCAACAATCTATTAGAAGAGTCAAGTAGAACATAATGTCTACTATCTTCTCCAAATTAAAAATTCATCATCAATATTTTATTCCTGTAACATCAATCAACAGTTCTTCGTTGTGCCGAAAACAAAGAAAACTTTCACCACCTGTCTTTAGCTAAAACCCCAAATATCATGGATATACAAATTCACAGTTCCTGTTCATATATAATCCTGCTAATAAATTCATCTGTGCACTACAACCAAAGATATTCATTTATATCACCAGTGATCATGTCAATCAACAATCCATCTTTGCACTACGGGCCAAAAATATACAACTGTAAAACCAATGGTCATGCCAATCAACAGTCCATCTTTGCACTACGGGTCAAAGACATACAACTATAAAACCAATAATCAACAATTCATCTTTGCACTACGGGCCAAAGAGAAATTTCACCACAATGATACATATGATGAATGGACAGAAATAATCAAAATAATAAGATAAACTAGATCTAAGTAATTTTCAACTTAACTATCCATAGTCCAAATTACCAACATGATATCCAGATAATCAATTAAAATTCTTGATAGAATATAAAGTTCAAATAAATGTAAAGTTTCTGCTTCAAATATAATAACTTAAAACTGATTGAAAGATTCAGGTCAATATATTAGATGAAGCACAAACTATTAAGGATATTCTAATCAATTCAGGATTTTCACTATTTAATGATAAGTTGAAGAAAAGAATAATAATTTCTTACCATAATATGGAGTATGAAAGAAAATAATATTCCTTACGAGTATAGAAAATAATATCATTTACCATATTGTGAAAAAGTGATACCCATTACCTTAGCATGTGACTTGATTATGCTCTCTATGAAATTGACCAACTTAAACAATGCTTGCATTCCTTATCTACACTTGGAGTAACCTTACACTCAATAGAAATACTCACAATATTGTAGTAAAAGAATTTTATATTTTTAGTGAAGTGATAGTGTGTTTTGTTTCTCATCTAAGCAATCTATTTATATAAAAATGCTGGTAGTGGAATTTGTGGTCCCACATAAAAAATTAAATCAACTTGTACACTTTTTAACAATAATTGAGTTGTGGTCCAGATTACTTTAGAAAAAGTAGAGTGTCGGCAAGTCCTACCAGACTTACTTTTGTAAAAAATAAATAATTGAACAAATATCTGCATATCATACTTATCTTTAATCAACACCTTTTTCAATCTTTGAACCATTATTTACAATTATTAACATAGACTCACAATACTGCAAACTGGTCTAATTATATCATATCAAAAAAAATATGAATTACTGTGCAATAACTACTGTGAGAATTATTGAATGAAATACTGAACGACTTTTTACGTAAGAATCAATCATATGAATTACTGTGGCATAACTTCTGTGACAATTATTGAATGAAATATTGAGTGCATTCTTAGGTAAGAATCAATAATATGAATTATTATGCAATATTGTGTGCTACTTTGGAATACCGTGTACTACTGTGGAATAATGTGTATTACTGTATTTTTATCATCGGTATTTTAACAGTTAACGGTAAAAAATTTGTCGTCAATTTTTAAAAAGGTTATTTTTGTCGCTTTCCATATCCGACAATTATTCTATTATAGGTCTAACGCCTCCAAAATAGGTTCACACAACTCATTCTGAGTCGTTAAATACATGGTACAAAAAACAACTACAACTTCATAATTACAATTGTCGTGCAAAATACGACAACACATATATTGTGAGTTTAAATACAAATATTGTCTTCTAGACAATATCCAAACTCAAATAAGTCGTCATTATAATTATTGATACACTATTTTATAAAATAGTGAGGACTGTTAAAATAACTTATTTGAAATATCACTCCACACCCCGACTAGTTCCTGCTATATTCTCGTTTCCTGAGAAGAAAAATGGAACAAAAAGGAAAAAGGTGAGCTCAGCTAGTCCAGTAAAGAATATTATAACTAAGATAATGTAAAAAAAATTATCGTTAGCCTTTAATAAATCAGATAAAATATATTGGACAATAAGTTTTAGATCAATATTCGCAGCGAAAATAATAATTTATTAGAAGAGTTAAATAGATAATGAAATCTACTATCTTCTATGATTTAAAAGTTCATCATGAATATTTTATCCCTGTAACATCAATCAATATACATCTTTGAATTAAATATTCATCTTTGCACTATAGGCCAAAGATATTCATTTGTATCACCAGTTGGTTATGTTCGTCTCAACATCTGTCCATCTTTGCACCACGGCCAAAGATATTCATTAGGTAATCATTCATCTTTGCACTGCATGCCAAATATATTCAGTTATATCATCATTTAGGACTGAGGATGATGAAAAATATCTTAAAGAAAACGAATTCAGTGAGATAAAAGGACAAAGATTAGGGATTCGTACTTCTATTTATCCAAGTTCAAAAATACTCCATAATAATCAATTGTGGAGCAGAATTCAAAAATGAAGATCAAAACATGGATACAATCAAAGATAGTAACCGTAATAGACAACTTGAACAAAGAAAAGAAAATTTAATTTTTCTGTAAATAGTGTCGTATTCGTGAATAGTATCGTATACGTGAATAGTAACCCCGAAACGAAAAGATAGAAATTTTACAAAAAAAAATCATACTTCGTGAATCGTACCCGTGAATAGTACCGTATTCGTGAATAGTGTCGTATACGTGAATAGTAACCTCGACATGAAAAGGCAAAAATTTCATAATAAAATTCATACCAATATTTTGGTATAATGATATTGAAAGAAATAACATTATTTACGAAGAAAATAACATCCCTTACCTCAAAAGAATAATATTTTTGACTGAAATATCGGATATAATGCTGAAGAAAACTTGCACTGTTTATCAACTCTCAAAGTATCTAAATACTCACAAAAATACGCTCGATATTATAGAAAGAGAAAACTTCTGATTCTGGTGTGATTTTTAATTCTAACTAAGCACCCTATTTATAGGAAAATGTCAGAACGCCAAAGTTGACAAAATTACATACGGAGGCTTTTTTCCTTTTTCCTCTGCAGCACTCCATCTTTGAAGCACACCACTTTTGAAAAAAATTCTCAACACATTTTTCCACAACAAACAAAAGTGGGGCCCACCCATATTTTTAATAAAAATATTTATTTTCGAAACTTTAATAATTCATAATAAATAATTCTTTTATCATAAAAATATGAATTTTATGTCCATTCCATAGGAATTTTAATCCTCTACAGCTTTGTAGAAGAAAGTTCTTCCAAATTCCAAACAAAAATGACTGAAATCCACATACGGATGATTTTTAATACCTCCATTCCAACAAAATACTGATAAAACAACTCATCATTAATTCCTTCATTTATATCCGCATAAAATAAATATTTTCTTATCATATAAATCAATAATTAATTATTCACAAATAATATTACAGAATCACAATAATGACAACCAGATCGTTCCCAAGAGAGCGGGGGCTTTCCGATCAGGATTTCTCCTTACTGGCGCGCAATTAGGTGACCAAACCCCTTTTCTAGACAGAACTTCACTAGACATTGACAATAATGCTATCTAATAATATTATTCAAATAATATGAATTATTGATTTAATAATAGGAAATACCGTGCAGTGATAATTATTGAAACAACAATAATATAAAATATCAACGTAGTAATTATTGAATCAATAAAATAAAATATTGAACAGTAATTATTATAACAACTATTGAGTAGTGCCTTCTTATGTAAGAATCAATAATCCAAAAATATTGTGCAATACCATGTGCTACTGTGCAACGTACAACGCGTATTACTTTACTTTACCCATCAGGTATTCTAACAGTGTTAACGGTAACAATTAAGCCGTTATTTATATAAAAAAATTATTTCTATTGCTTTCTATATCTGACAGTTATTCTATTATGGGGCCCACAAATGGTTGCGTCGTCGTACGAATATTCTCCGACAGCAAGAATATTCCACGACCAAACGAATATTCTTCGACAAAACGAATATTTTATGACCACTTGTTTACTTTGTAAAATTTGCAGATTTCACCCATAACTAAAGCATTATATCAAATTAATACCTTATTATTTCAAAATAATGAATAAAAAAAATTCAATTTTATTTATAAAAAGTTAGGGTCTTACAACAGGGCCCACCAATGATTGGTTATTTCGGCGCCGTCGTACTAATATTCCCCGACAAAACAAATATTTCCTGACATACTGTTCACTTCATACATTTTTCACATTTTTTGAATTATCCGACAATTTTCTATAACTATTTCTATTTATAAACACTATCATTTAATAGCTTCAAAATAGAAATACTAACTCCACACACTTTTATATCTTTAAAACATCATCAATATTAATATTATAATATTATAATATTTTCAAAAAAATTCATAATTTTCCACCATTCATAGAATTTTCTATGAATTTCCTCTAATTTAAAACTAACTATAAATAGCTTAAAATATAATAAATATTTTTGTTATTCAATAATTTTCCAAAACTGTTGAAAAAATATAAAATAATATTATAGGATTTTTCACCAAGTTTCATAACTTTTCATCATTCATAGAATTTTCTATGAAGATCCTCTATTTTTAAACTAACTATAAATAGTTTAAAAATACAATAATTACTTCTGCTTTTCAATAATTCATCAAAAATTTATAGAAATTCTAAACTGATATTATAAGATTTCTGTAAAAATATTTCTGCCCAAATAATTTTTCTGATAATTTAATTATAATTTCCAATATTCAGAAACTTCAATAATTCATAATAATTAGTCCTTTTATCAGACAATTATGGATCTTATGTCCTTTCCATGTGAAATTTAATTCTCTACAACTTTGTAGAATAAAATTTTTCCAAATTCTGGTTCTAACAAAGAGAAAAAAGCTTACCAAAAAAGTTCTGTAACACCACAGTCCCACATCGAAAGATAGGAGAAATATTTTTCTGCATATAAGGAAATAAGTTACTACCAATAATACCTTCAAGTTATGACCTTTTGGGAGCCTGTGGTGGGCTAAGATAACCCAAGAAGATACTATTGAGCTAGTAGTTTGAGGCCTTATTTTGATGGATTTGATTCGATTCGGACTTGGGATTTGACCCGAAATTTGTTTCGGACTCGGGATTTGACCCGGGTTATTTCATATGGTATCAAAACCGACTCTCGAAAGCTCGGGTCAGGTCATCCGATCTGGTTGCCGGAGGTGGGGACACGAAGGCTGGTGGTATTTTCCCACAATGGAGAGATGGAGGTGGGGACACGAAGCCAACCGATATTATCTCACAATGGCTAGAGAGGCAAAGATCTTTGGGTCGTGTGTGTGATCGGTTTTGACGGGGATGTCAGAAATTTAAGTGGGGGAGTTTGTAACACCCCAGTCCCACATTTAAAGATAGGGGAAAAATTTGTCTGCATATAAGGAAATAAGTTACTACCAATAGTACCTTCAAGTCATAACCTTTTGGGAGCTCTTGATGGGTTAAGATGACCCAAGAAGATACTATTGGGCCAGTAGTTTGAGGCCTTATTTTGATAGATTTGATTCGATTCGGACTTGGGATTTGACTCGAGATTTGTTTTTGACTCGGGATTTGACCCGGGTTGTTTCATGTAACATCCCCTTCCCGAAAAGGAAATGGAGGTCACGTGCAAAGCACAACATACCTCAAAATTAGTAAACAGAACACTAATAACTTTAAAATATTAACAATAATATCCATCAATAAAGTACTAAATATAATTCTCCAACTAGAATCAAAATAATTAAATCCAAAAATTTAATCAACCTAGATGGTCAAGGCAACACTCTCATCACACTAGCCCTTAATCACCCCTGCAAACCTGTCGGAAGAAAAACACAGCATGAGCCAATTGCCCAGTACGGATACAGATATACAAAAGCCTCAAGTGTATATACTGACAAAATATAATCTCCAAAGATCTGAATGGAATGTATCTGAATAAACATAATTGACGAAACCAATAGAGGAGTAAAGAAATAACGAATTGAAGTAACTAACTCAATGAATTGAACTGAATAGAAACAAACAAAACTAATACAATGAAATAATATGTTGAATCAAATAGTTGAGTTTAATTTCATACCGAGTGAGCTCAGAAATATACATTGCCACATAGGCAACCAAAATAATGTCACACAGGCAAATCAAAATGATGCCACATAGGCAACCAAAATAATGCCACACAGGCAAATCACACATTGGACCGCGAATCCAAATATATGCAAATCGGATAGGTATGTTTGGCACAACATCACCAATCCGCAGAACAGAAAACTAGGGTTAACCCATACGCCTCCCACAACAAAACACCAATTGGCCCAATTCCTCTAGAGCCCAAAACGGATACACCGTGGACTAATTACACCGCCACGGAAAGTGTCATGCCTCTCGTGCCAAGATGACATGCATGTGGTACCCCCACAGGTGGTTATAGCTCAAGTATACCCTACGGTATATTCTAACAAAAATACTACGTCACAACACATGTGACATAATACCAACAAAAGGGTTCTATATGTACATGTTGAACCAAATCAAATTATAGTCACAAGGTCTCAAAAAGAAGGTAGCAACATGTACCGCTCTACAATTATCAAAAATAAATACTAAACATGATATCCTAGTTCAAAGAGTACAAATACGAGTCATGTGTATCAACTCCAAAATGAAACTAATATATTTATTTCACAGGAAACAATTATGTGAAATCATAACACAATTCGAAATAAGGAAACAAACGAACAAATCAAATTTAACAAGAGTATCGCTGAAAGAGTACGAAATCCGTACCTGGATTAAGCAATGTAATACCCAAAATTTATACTCCAAATATACTCCTTAAATTTCCTCCGAACGATCTAATAATAAAATAAAATTTTATTACAAATTTACCCATTAACCACATAATATTGATAAATTTATTATCAAGTAAATTTTATAATTTTTTTCGACAAAATTAACTAGTTTAAATTAATATACAAAACTATCAATTTGATTCACTAATTCGATTTATACGCTTCATAAATTAAGTACATATTAAAATATAAAATCTAAATATATATACAATTCATCATGCAAACAAACTTAATATATAAATAATTCTTATAATATTACCAAAGTCAGTAACTTCAATAGCATCATGTTAATTATTTTTTTAAGCAGGTTCAATATATATATAGCATGCAGCAAGCCTGAACGATATATATATATATATATATATATATATATATATATATATATATATATATATAGAGAGAGAGAGAGAGAGAGAGAGAGAGGGAGAGAGAGAATCCTCATATAAATGTTTATATAAAGTAACAGAATGATGTATGTCTGCAAAGCTGCCACAACCTATTATATATATAATCATTAAAATAATAAAACAGTACCGCAACTTTCAATTGAATCACTTTAACCATTTTATTTTATTTTTTTTAAGAAAAACAATCATCAATTCACATGATATCCTTATATACATATGTAGAATGATCTGAGTACAACATATATATTACCTGAAATCACAAGCTACAACCAAATAATATGATTTCTCTTTCTTCTTTTGCGCGTCGCCGTTAGCCTTCTCCCTTTTTTTTTCTTCTTCTTTTCAATTACGTAATAAGCGTATGAGAGTCTAATTAGGTTTTACTTGTTTATTTATATATCTCATTGTGTCTTCTAATTTTAATAGGATTTTAATATTACCCAAATACAAAATAGACTCAATTAGTATAAAAGCCCAAATGTAATCACATACTTATTATAGTTCACACAAATTTAATACAATTTGACCCAAACATAATAAAAGCCCAATTAAAATATGGATTTAAATATTATTTTTTATTATTATTATTATTATTTTTTTACCGGGTATTACAAGTTCGCCCGAAAATATTTTTCGATCATCTTCTCTGACTAACTGCCTAGTTTCCGGTGAGTTTTCCGGCGAGTTTTCTGCCCAGATTAGATCTACTATATTTTAGGAGTCCAACCATATTTTTAGTTTCCAAAATTCGTTAAAGATTTCTTATTAAAACTATATCCGAAAATATCTTTCGGTGAAACTTTCTTTCCTTTAATATCTTGATTTCTCTTATTTATGCAAGTTTAATTCATCACAAATTAATAAGCATAACATATCCTCTTTCCACAAATTTCATAAAACTTAATAACCATATATGAAAATCAAATATTAACAAAGGTTTAAGTTTACCTTACTTTGTTTTCATTTCTTCTAATTCTCTTTCTTCTTCATCTTTTTCTTCCTTCTCTTTCTAATTTTTCTTCCGAATGAGTGAGGGTGGAAGTGAAGAGAATGTTAATAATTCATTCTCTCTCCTATTTCTTTTCTTTCTCTTTTCTTACTTTCTTCCTTTCCCTTTTCTTTTGTCTCCCACATGTTCGCCCACCATTTCTCACTCACTTGCTCAAATCATCAACCATTTAGCTGCCCCATATGGGCTGCTATTTCCAAATATTTAATTCTTTCTCCTCTTTTATTTGCATATTTATCTGATTAATTGTCCATTTGACCATTTATCAATTAAATATTTTACAGTTTTAGAATAATGATCATAAATTAAATTAGACTTTTATTTTATAAAAGTCGGGATCTTACAACTTTAGCTGAATAATTCCAAAACTAATAATAATTTAAAAATAATAATAATAATAATTTTTAAATAATAATAATAGTAATAATAATAATTTTTGAATAATAGTAATAATAATAATAGGAATAATAATTTTTAAATAATAATAATAATTTTTAAATAATAATAATAAAAAGAATAATAATAACAGTTTTCCAGTTCCATCACTCACTAACCGAGAGAAAATAAGCTCACCCGGGAAATCCGCCACTGATATCTCCAACTTTCCGTGTGACGCCCCCAAAACAGGTATACAACACCCATTCTGAGTCGCCAAATATATGGTACATAAAGCAAACTACAACTTCAATAATACAAATATCGTGTGAAATACGACAATACATACTGTGAGTTTAAATACAAATATTGTCTTCTAGACAATATCCACACGCAAATAAGTCCTCATTACAATTATTCAAACACTATTTTACAGAAATAGTGAAGACTGCTAAAACATCTTTCTAGAAACCTCACTCCATACCCCGACTCGATCCTGCTATGTTCTCACCTCCTGAGAAGAAAAATGGAACAAAGAAGAAAAGGGTGAGCTCAACTAGCCCAGTAAAGAACATTATGACTAAGATAATATACAACAAATTATCGTTAGTCTTTCAACAGGAAAAAAAATCTGATAAAATATAATCAACAACAAGTTTTAGATCAACAAATACAGCGGAAACAGCAATCCATTAGAAGAGTCACGTAGATGATGAATTCTACTATCTTCTAATATTTAAGAGTCCATCATCAATATTTTATCCATGTAACAACAATCAATATACATCTTTAACCATCTTTACACTACAGACCAAAGATATTCATTTATATCACCGGTTGTTCATGTTCATCTCAACACCTGTTCATCTTTGCACTACGGGCCAAAGATATTCATCAGTAATCATTTATCTTTTCACTACAGGCCAAAAATATTCAATAGTATCATCATTTAGGACTGAGGATGATGAAAAATATTTTTTAAAGAAACGAATCCAGTGAAACAAAATGACAAAGATTGATGATTAAGGATTCGTACTTTAGTTTGTCCAAATTAAAAAATACTCCATAATAAACAATTATGAGCCAAACTTCAAGAATGAAGATCAAAACATGGATACAATCAAAGCTAGTAACCATAATAGATATTTTGGACAAAAAGGAGAATTTTCATTTTTCGGTGAATAGTGTCGTATTCGTGAATAGTGCCGTATACGTGAATAGTGCCGTATACGTGAGTAGTAACCCTGACACAACAAGTTCCAAATTTGATTAAAAATTTTACCAATATTTTGGCATAATGATATTGAAGAAAATAATATCATTTAAGAAGAAAATAACATCTCTTACCTCAAAATAACCGTATTTCTGACTGAATTTCGGGTATAGTGCTGACAGAAACTCGTACCGTATAGCAACACTCAAAGTATACTCACAAGAATATGCTCGATAATATAGAGAGAGAAAGAGAGAAAACTTTGTTTCTGGTGTGATTTTCAATTCTAACTTAGCCCTCTATTTATAGGAAAATGCTAGAACGCCAAAGGAGACTAAATTAATAAAATATTAATTTTTAAAACCCATTCTCTAGGCATGCTTGCCTAACACCAGCCATCTTTGACCCATTTTCAGCAGCCCACATGTTCAAACAAGAGTGGGTCCCACCCATAAATTAATAAAAATCATTTTATTTTTCCGAAACTTCAACAATTCATAGAAAATAGAACGTTTATTAGAAAAATACGAATTTTATGTCCATTCTTCCTGAAATCGAATTCTCTACAACTTTGTAGCATTGAGTTTTTCCAAATTCCAAACATAAAATATCCGAGATCCACAAACGGATGATTTTTAATACCTCTACACCGACAAAATACTGATAAAACACCTCAGCATTAATTCCTTCATTTTTATCCACATAAAAATAAATATACCCATCATTTATATCCACATAAAATAAATATTTTCTTATCATATGAATCAATAATTAATTATTCACAAATAATATTACAGAATCATATTTATGACAACCAGGCCGTTCCCAGGAAAGAGAGGGCTTTTCAATAAGGATTTTTCCTTACTGGCACGCAATTAGATGACCTAACCTCTCCTTGACAGAACTTTCAAGACATTGCCAATAATATTATCTAATAATATTATTCAAATAATATGAATTATTGATCTGATAATGGAAAATACTGTGCAGTGATAATTATTGAAACAATAATAATATAAACTAACAACGCAACAATTATTGAATCAATAAAATATTGAACAATAACTACTGTAATAATTATTGAGTAGTGCCTTCTTACGTACGAATCAATAATTCAACAATAGTGTGCAATACCGTGTGCTACTGTGCAACCACGCGTATTACTGTATTTTAACCACCAAGTAACCCAACAGTGTTAACGGTAACATTTTACGCCGTTATTTATAAAACTCAATCTTTGTCGTTTTCTTTCATCCAACCATTTTTCGTTATGGGGCCCACAATTGACTGCGTCGTCGTACAAATATTCCCGATAAAAAGAATATTCCACGACCAAACGAATATTCCCCGACAATAATGATTATTTTATAACCACTTGTTTATTTTGTAAAAATTTTCACATTTCACCCATAATCAAAGTATTATATCAAATTAACCCTTATTAATTTAGAATAATGAATAAAGAAAAATTCAATTTTATTTATAATAAGTTGGGGTCTTACAACCTCCCCTCCTTATAAAATTTTGTCCTCGAAATTGACGTACGTACCTGGTGTTTCAAACAGGTGAGGGTACCTCGCTTTCATTTCTGATTCCAACTCCCATGTCATTTCCTCAATTGCATGGTTTCTCCACAAAATCTTAACTTGTGGTATAACCTTCGTGAGTAAGACATGCTCTTTCCTATCCAAAATCTCAACAGGTATCTCCTCGTATGTTAAATCTTTAGCTATCTCGTCTGGTTCTAACGCAATAATGTGGTTCGGGTCTTTCACATATTTACGAAGCATAGATATGTGAAAAATATTATGAACACGAGACATGCTTGGAGGAAATGCAAGTCTATAAGCCACATTTCCTATTTGGTCAAGAATCTCAAATGGACCAACAAATCTTGGATTGAGCTTTCTTCTCTTTCCAAATCTTTTAACTCCTTTCCATGTAGCAATACGTAACAATACATGATCCCCAATATTAAATTCCACGTCCTTTCGATGAAGATCAGCATAACTCTTTTGTCGATCTTGTGAAGTGTGAATACGTTGTCGAATCATTTTGATCTTTTCTGTAGTCATGCGTACTAACTCTGGTCCCAACAACGTTGATTCTCCCACCTCGTCCCAGCATACTGGAGAACAACACTTTCGTCCATACAACACCTCAAATGGAGCCATGCCTATACTTGCTTGATAACTGTTGTTGTAGGAGAATTCCACCAGTGGCTAGTACTTATCCCAACTTCCTTTGAAATTTAGAACATAGAGTCTTAATAGATCTTCAAGGGTTTGAATAGTCCTCTCTGATTGTCCGTCCGTTTGAGGATGGTATGCCTAACTGAATCGTAAATCCGTGCCCATAGCTTTCTGCAAGCTAACCCAAAATCGTGAAGTGAATCTTGGGTCACGATCCAAAACTATGGATACTGGCATGCCATGCAATCTCACAATCTCATTCACGTACATGCGAGCAAGACGTTCAAGGGAATAAGTCTCACGTATCGGAAAGAAATGGGCAGACTTGGTTAATCTATCAACAATAACCTAAATCGTATCTATTCCTTGAGAAACTTTGGAAAGACCTGTAACGAAATCCATAGTAATGTGTTCCCACTTCTATTTCAGAATCTCAAGTGGTTTTAATGGACCCTTTGGCACTTGATGCTCCGCCTTTACACGTTGACAAGTTAAACACCTCAAGATAAACTCTGCAATCTCTCTCTTCATATTGTTCCACCAAAATTTATGTTGAATATCATGATACATTTTTGTACTCCCAGGATGGATTGAAAATTGGGTGTTGTGTGCCTCCATCATGATTCTATGCTTCAAGTCAGAATCGTTAGGAACACAAAGTCTGGTGTTGAATCTAAGTATTCCTTCTTCATCGATTCTCACTTCTGGAATAGCTCCTTCTTACACTTTCTTCTTCATACATATCAGCTCCAGGTCCGTAGCTTGAGCAGCTTTAACTTTATCGATTAAAGTCAGTTCTACTCGTATATTCGCCATCATGTGGGTCCTTGGATTCTTTAAGTCTACATCCATCATTTGCAAGTCATACAAAATGAGCATTTGCGTTGACAATATTGTACTCGTACTCGCATATGATCTTCTACTCAATGCGTTAACTACTACGTTCACTTTTCCAGGATAATATTGAATAGTATGATCGTAATCTTTCAACAGCTCAAGCCAACGTCGTTGCCGCATGTTGAGTTCTTTTTGGGTGAAGAAATATTTAAGGCTTTTATGGTCTGAATAAATCTCCACTTTCTCCCCGCACAAGTAGTGTCTCCATATCTTCAACGCGAATACGACTGCTGCCAACTCCAGATCATGAGTAGGATAATTCCTCTCATATTCTTTGAGTTGTCGTGAGGCATAGGCTATGACTTTCCCATGTTGCATGAGAACACATCCTAACCCCTTACCAGAAGCATCGTTGTAGATAACAAATGCATCTGAACCAGATGGTATTGTCAGAACAGGTGCCGAAATGAGTCTCCTTTTGAGCTCTTGGAAGCTCTTATCGCATTCCTCGCTCCATACGAATTTTGCATCCTTCCGAGTCAGCTGAGTTAACGGAGTAGCGATTCGAGAAAATCCTTCCACGAATCTCCGATAATAACCAGCTAAGCCCAGAAAGCTACGCACTTCGGTCACCGACTTTGGCTACTCCCAACTTTGTATTGCTTCAATCTTCGCTGGGTCCACAGATACTCCATGTTTTGACACCACGTGCCCAAGGAATGCTACTTCCTCAAGCCAGAACTCGCATTTCTTTAGCTTGGCATAAAGCTTGTGTTCACGAAGTCTTTGAAGTACTAACTTCAAATGGTGCTCATGATCTTCACGGCTTTTGGAATAGATGAGGATGCCATCAATAAAGACAACAACGAATTGATCTAAATATTCCTTGAATACTCGGTTCATCATATCCATGAAGGCAGCAGGGGCATTAGTCAATCCGAAAGACATCACTAAGAATTCATAATTCCCGTATCGAGTTCTGAAGGCAGTCTTTGGAATATTCTCAGTTTTAATCTTCAGCTGATGATATTCAGAACGAAGATCGATCTTTGAAAAGAATTGTGCTCCTTGCAACTGGTCAAACAGGTCATCAAAGCGAGGTATTGGATACCTATTCTTGATGGTGACATGGTTTAATTCTCGGTAGTCAATACAAAGTCGCATACTCCCATCTTTCTTCTTTACGAATAAAACAGGAGCACCCCAAGGAGATGTACTAGGACGAATGAAACTGATGTCTAACAATTCCTGTAGTTGGAATTTTAACTCCTAAAGTTCAATAGGAGCCATTCGATATGGGGTTTTAGAAATGGGTTTTTTATCCGGTTCAAGATCAATAAAGAATTCCACTTCACGTTCTGGGGGTAGACCGGGAAGCTCTTCAGGAAATACATCAGAAAATTCTCTAACAACAGAAATATTATTCAAATCTGACTTGTCTTTATTCAAATCCATAACATGGGCTAAGAAAGCTTGGCATCCGTTTTTCAATAAACGAATAGCTTTGTTGCTTGATATGACATTAACTGATTTTAGTGGTTTAGTAGTTTGAATTCGTATGACAGGTTGGTTAGGAATATGAAAACTAACAACCTTACGAAAACAATCAATTTTGGCATGATGTGGTTAACCAATCAATTCCTAAAATCACATCAAAAGCAAGTATCTTTAAAGAGATAAGATCCACAGGTAATGTGATAGTGCCAACTTGGATCATACAAGATTTATAAACTGTAGATGTAACGAAGGTTTCACCCAACGGAGTTTCAACAGATAAATCAAATTCTAATTTCTCCGGAGTCAAGTTTAAACATTGAGCACAAGCATGAGAGATAAAAGAATGGGTAGAACCGGTATTTAGTAAGGTATAAACTTCGCAAGAATTCAAGATTAGCTTACCCGTGATCACTTCGTTTGGGTTCCTCACATTTTGGCCAGTCACGACAAACGCTCTTCCAGGAACCGCTGATTTTGACTTATCCGGGACGACCCTTGGAATCACCACTCCCGCTGAACTTGGTTTCGCTATAGTAAAATCTCGAGCGATGTGGCCTTCCTTTCCACAGTTGTAACATACCTTGGATTGTTGTGAACAGTTTGGGTTGATATGTCCCTCCTTCCCGCATTTGTAACATCTAACTGGCAGTCGTTCTCCTCCCCTATAATTTGTTGTTAGTGATGGTGCTGCAGCTGATGTCTTTCCGTCATTGTTGAATCTTCTCTTTCTGAAATTTCCACTTGAGTCACCTCTTCTATTATCATGGCCACGATTACCACTTGAGTGGTTACCGCCTTTGTCCGTATTCTTCCTTCCTCGCTGGTTATCATCGTTCTGATGACTGCTGTCACCGATATGACCCTGGTTGTGGTCCCTCGATTGAGTATACACACTATCTCGCTCTAACAATTGAGCCCTGTTTACAACATCTGAATACAGAGAAAATTTATGAGATATAAGGTATTGACGAATCTCGGGTTTTAGACCTCTGAGAAACATCCGCGTCATACGTTCCTAATTCTCCACCAAATGAGGTGCAAACCTGGATAACTCTGCAAACTTTGCCTCGTACTGAGACACCGTCATGTTGTTCTGTTCGAGTATAATAAACTCTACCTCTTTCATATGACGAATACTTTCAGGAAAGTACTTGTCAATGAAAAGTTTCTGAAATCTTTCCCAAGACATATTGAGTGCATCTGGTTGGGTACGCTTCACAGATTCCCACCAGTAATCTGCTTCACCACGAAATATAAAGGTAGCGAATGGAACCTTCTGTTCCTCCGTGCATCCCAAGACATCGAATATCTTGGTAATTTTCTTGACCCATGTTTCTGCCATGATCGGATTCGATTTTCCCTTAAATTCTGGTGGTCCCAACTCCTTAAACTGCTTGGTTCTGACAGACCGCGCGTTGCCATCATTTCCACCCGTATTTTGTACACGAGTCTCCCTCATCTGATTTTGCATGAACTGCAAAAAGCTCCTAAACATTCCATCGTTCATCATTTGTTCGGTAGTGTTGTTTATAAGAGGAATATTGCCTTCCTGTTGCACGATCTCCTGGTTTATGACAAAAGGTTGCTCCACAGTCTCGTACACTCCATTGTTATCGTTCTCAGCAGCCATTCTTAAATACTTCCATAAAACAAGGGTTAATTAAAGATATCACATAGTATCCTTATATTATGACCAACCAACAAATAAGCTTAGTAGGACACACTAGCAAAGGATTTACTCATCTCTCCCCTCCTAATTCTATTCCCCGATCTCCGCCAGAGACCATATCCCTAAGCTTTGATACCAACTGTGACGCCCCCAAAACAGGTATACAACACCCATTCTGAGTCGCCAAATACATGGTACATAAAGAAAACTACAATTTCAATAATACAAATGTCGTGTGAAATACGACAATACATACTGTGAGTTTAAATACAAATATTGTCTTCTAGACAATATCCACACGTAAATAAGTCCTCATTACAATTATTCAAACACTATTTTACAGAAATAGTGAGGACTGCTAAAACATCTTTCTAGAAATCTCACTCCATACCCCGACTCGATCCTGCTATGTTCTCACCTCCTGAGAAGAAAAATGGAACAAAAAGGAAAAGGGTGAGCTCAACTAGCCCAATAAAGAACATTATGACTAAGATAATATACAACAAATTATCGTTAGTCTTCAACAGGAAAAAAATCTGATAAAATATAATCGACAACAAGTTTTAGATCAACAAATACAGCGGAAACATCAATCCATTAGAAGAGTCAAGTAGAGGATAAATTCTAATATCTTCTAATATTTAAGAGTCCATCATCAATATTTTATCCCTATAACAACAATCAATATACATCTTTAACCATCTTTGCACTACAGGCCAAAGATATTCATTTATATCACCGGTTGGTCATGTTCATCTCAACACCTGTTCATCTTTGTACTACGGGCCAAAGATATTCATCAGTAATCATTTATCTTTGCACTACAGGCCAAAGATATTTAATAGTATCATCATTTAGGACTGAGGATGATGAAAAATATTTTTTAAAGAAACGAATCCAGTGAAACAAAATGACAAGGATTAAGGATTAAGGATTCGTACTTTAGTTTGTCCAAATTAAAAAATACTCCATAATAAACAATTATGAGCCAAACTTCAAGAATGAAGATCAAAACATGGATACAATCAAAGCTAGTAACCATAATAGATATTTTGGACAAAAAGGAGAATTTTCATTTTTCGGTGAATAGTGTCGTATTCGTGAATAGTGCCGTATACGTGAATAGTGCCGTATACGTGAGTAGTAACCCTGACACAACAAGTTCCAAATTTGATTAAAAATTTTACCAATATTTTGGCATAATGATATTGAAGAAAATAATATCATTTAAGAAGAAAATAACATCTCTTACCTCAAAATAACCGTATTTCTGACTGAATTTCGGGTATAGTGCTGACAGAAACTCGCACCGTATAGCAACACTCAAAGTATACTCATAAGAATATGCTCGATAATATAGAGAGAGAAAGAGAGAAAACTTTGTTTCTGGTGTGATTTTCAATTCTAACTTAGCCCTCTATTTATAGGAAAATGCTAGAACGCCAAAGGAGACTAAATTAATAAAATATTAATTTTTAAAACCCATTCTCTAGGCATGCTTGCCTAACACCAGCCATCTTTGACCCATTTTCAGCAGCCCACATGTTCAAACAAGAGTGGGTCCCACCCATAAATTAATAAAAATCATTTTATTTTTCCGAAACTTCAACAATTCATAGAAAATAGAACGTTTATCAGAAAAATACGAATTTTATGTCCATTCTTCCTGAAATCGAATTCTCTACAACTTTGTAGCATTGAGTTTTTCCAAATTCCAAATATAAAATATCCGAGATCCACAAACGGATGATTTTTAATACCTCTACACCGACAAAATACTGATAAAACACCTCAGCATTAATTCCTTCATTTTTATCCACATAAAAATAAATATACCCATCATTTATATCCACATAAAATAAATATTTCCTTATCATATGAATCAATAATTAATTATTCACAAATAATATTACAGAATCACATTTATGACAACCAGGCCGTTCCCAGGAAAGAGAGGGCTTTTCAATAAGGATTTTTCTTTACTGGCACGCAATTAGATGACCTAACCTCTCCTTGACAGAACTTTCTAGACATTGTCAATAATGTTATCTAATAATATTATTTAAATAATATGAATTATTGATCTGATAATGAAAAATACTGTGCAGTGATAATTATTGAAACAATAATAATATAAACTAACAACGCAACAATTATTGAATCAATAAGATATTGAACAGTAACTACTGTAATAATTATTGAGTAGTGCCTTCTTACGTACGAATCAATAATTCAATAATAGTGTGCAATACCGTGTGCTACTGTGCAACCACGCGTATTACTGTATTTTAACCACCAAGTAACCCAACAGTGTTAACGGTAACATTTTACGTCGTTATTTATAAAACTCAATCTTTGTCGTTTTCTTTCATCCAACCGTTTTCCGTTATGGGGCCCACAATTGACTGCGCCGTCGTACGAATATTCCCGACAAAAAAAATATTCCACGACCAAACGAATATTCCCCGACAACAATGATTATTTTATAACCACTTGTTTATTTTGTAAAAATTTTCACATTTCACCCATAACCAAAGCATTATATCAAATTAACCCTTATTAATTTAGAATAATGAATAAAAGAAAATTCAATTTTATTTATAATAAGTTGGGGTCTTACATTTCGATCCCTAAATCAAAGCCCATAACAAAAAAAAAGCTCCTGCCTTGTAAATACAAGCAACCTTTATACCAAACACCTTTCCGGCGATAGTTCATAGTGAAATTTGTTAATTGTAATTGACTCAAAGAACAAGAACACAAAAACTATTTTGCAATGACTTATTTTATTGAAGAACCATTAGTGGCTTATATAGCCTTACAAAGAGAATAGAAAACAGAACAGTCCACGTTTAATGAGAAACATGGTAACAAATTAGAATGAGTAAAAACAACAACAGTCCCTAAAGACTAGGACACTTATGAAACAGAATAACAAACTAAAACAATTAATCTTATCATTCCCTCCCTTAAACTAGACTGCATGAACAACTAGTTTAACTTTAATTTTGACACCTCATAGACTCCCAACTTGCTCCTCAGCTTCTGAAATGACTCCAACTTAAGAGGTTTAATTAGTATGTCCGCCATCTGCTCCTGTATTCCACAAAACTTCAACTAAACAACACCTTCATTCACCAGATCACGTAGAAAGTGAAAACGCACATCAATGTGATTGCTTCTACTATGGATTACGGGATTCTTCGATAGTTTGATGGTTGAACTATTATCACAGAAAATAATGGTACTCTCACTGCCTCCATAATCAAGCTTCTTCAGCACCCTTTTCATCCCTACTGATTGACATGTGCATGTTGTAGCAACAACAAATTCAGCTTCTATTGTACTAAGTGTGACTATTAGTTGCTTTCGTGAAGACTAAGCCACTGCTGCATCACTCAGAATAAAAGTATACCCCGACATGCTCTTCTTATCCTCCACAGAACCAACATAATCACTATCAGTGAAGCCAATTAGCTTCTTATTCCATCCTTTCTTGTAGATAATCCCAAAGTCAGTAGTTCCTTGTAAATAGCGCATAACTCTCTTGGCTGCTAAAAGATGAAGTTTTGTTGGCTTTGACATGTACCTGCTAATCAAGCTAACTGCATACATTATATCTGACATTGTGG
Source organism: Panax japonicus (assembly GCA_020205505.1). Taxonomy (NCBI): domain Eukaryota; kingdom Viridiplantae; phylum Streptophyta; class Magnoliopsida; order Apiales; family Araliaceae; genus Panax; species Panax japonicus. The sequence continues at coordinate 10,604,424 of CM035113.1, forward strand.
CTATAAGATACATCATACTTCCCACCAATTGTTTACAGAACAAGCCATTCACTTCTATTCCATTCTCATCCTTAAAAATTTTGAACCCTGGAATGATCGGATTCTGGACTGAGTTACTCTACTCCATTCAAAATCTTCTTAGCACTTCTAACACATACTTTCTTTGATTTACAAATATCCCTCCATCAAACTGCATCACTTCAATGCCGAGGAAGTATCTCATTTTACCCAAGTCCGACATATCAAACTCATTCATCATTGAGTTCATAAACTCACACATCATACCTTCATCGTCTCTAGTATAAATTAAGTCATCAACATATAAGCTAATGATCAAACGCTTACCTTGTTTGCCGATTTTGGTAAAGAGGGTCTGCTCACTGTCACTCTTATCGAAGCCTTCTTTCAAGAAATATGATTTAATTTTGCTGAACCACGCTCTTGGTGCCTGCTTGAGTCCGTATAATGCTTTATAGATTTTGTACAATTTAAGTTCCTCATTCTTCACTTCATATCCTTTCGGCTGCTCAACATTGACATTTTTAGTTAGCTCTCCATGGAGGAAGGCTGACTTAACATCAAGCTAGAACACACTCCAAGAATTCTGTGCCACAAGAGCTAGGAGCATTCGTATCGTATCCATACGAGCTACTAGAGCATAAACCTCTTCATAATCAACTCCGTGTTCCTGTGTATAACCTTTTACAACCAAGCGAACCTTATGCTTCTCCACTTCTCCAAGTTCATTGAGTTTTGTTTTGTAGACCCATTTAACCCCAATCTTTTTAGCTCCCATTGGCAAATCAGTTAGAACACATGTCCCATTCTTATTAATGGACCACATCTCTGAATTCATAACAAGCTTCCACTTTTCATCTTTTACTGCCTCCTCATAAGAGACCAGATCAGAGCTTGCAAATATGACTCTATTAAATTCAATATCCTTATTGGAGAGTCCTTCACCAGAGAAGTAATCTCCCATCCATACAGGTGGTCGTCTTGTCTTAACTGCTCTATTTAAAGGTTTAGGAGCTTCAACAGTTGGACGACCTTCATCGTCTGAACGTGGCACTGGCATGTCCTCTTCACCGCTTTCTTCCGCGTCAGGCTCAACATCACCTTCGGTTTCATCTTCACCATTCTCCTTTTCATCCCCTCATTCGAGGTCCAGTAGAGTCTGTTCTTGATAACTTTCATCCCAGTTCCACTTATTGTCCTCCTCAAACACAACATTACGACTAATTACAATTTTCTTTGACACTGGATCGAAGAATTAATACCCCTTTGATTCTTCACTCACCACAAAGAAAATCCAACTGCGATTTTTATCATCAAGCTTCGTCCTTCGAACATCAGGAAAATGAGTGTGCACAATACTGCCAAAGACTCTGAAATGCTCAACAAAAGGTTTAATTCCACTCCAAGCTTCTTGTGGTGTCACATCTTTGACTGCCAATGTTGGACATCTATTGAGGACGTAAAAAGTCCAATTTACTGCTTCAGGCTAGAAAGTTTTTGGAACATCCTTCTCTGACAGTATACTCCGCACCATGTTCATGATAATCATGTTCTTTCTCTCCGCAACACCATTTTGCTGCGGTGTATAAGCGAGAATCATCTTAATCCAATTCTTTCTACAAAAATCATTAAATTCTTTGGATGTGAACTCCCCTCCACGATCTGTTCTTAAACACTTAATAGCCAAACCAATTTCCTTTTCCAAACAACTCTTAAACAGTTTAAAGTAAGAAAAAACATTTGCTTTATTAAAAAGAAAGTTAACACAAGCCTTTCTATTGAAATCATCGATGAAACAAATCAAATATTTCTTGTGACTATTGGAGGTGGGTGATATTGGTCCATAAATGTCAGCGTGAACTAGCTCCAGCTTTTGTGATGTTCTCCATGTACTCCTCTTAGGAATGGAATCTCGATGTTGTTTTCCCTTCAAACAATCAGCACAAACTATATGTGACTCAGCAAAATGCGGCAAACCTCTCACCATTCCTTTATTGACAGATCATTTTCACAATTTAATAAGGAATGAATACGAAGGATTATTCACCATGCATGTGGTAATCCACATAGACAGGTTATTCCAACAGAATAATAAAGAATGGAATAATAGAAGGATTCACCATGCGTGCGATAGGCTGCACATACAGGTTATTCCCAACAGAATAATAAAGAATGGAACTAGGTCCAGCATAAACGCACAGACAGGATATTTCGACAGAATAATAAATAATGGAACCAGGTCTGGCGTAAACACACAGACATGACGTTCCAATAGAATAATAAAGAATGGAATAACAGAAGAATTTCACCATGTATACGGTACTTCGCATAGACAAGTTATTCCAACATAATGATAAAGAATGGAATAACAGAAGAATTTCACAAAGTATAGGGTAGCCCGCGTATACAGGTTATTCCAACAGAATAATAAAGAATGGAATAACAGAAGTTCTCTTTATGAATAAGAAAGAAATAATACCCCTTACGAGTACAACAAATAATATCCCTTACTTTAGAAAAAATTGGATATTAGAGTAGTGAAGTAGTAGAATACTTTTATTCTTTCTCTCTATAGTTTCTCTCTCTAGAGTTTCAGTGAATTCGTAAGAAATAATGAAGGAATGAGCTTCTATTTATAGGAGAATGGACTGAATAATAACTAATTCATGAATGGTCCAAATTGATTTACTTTTAAATGGACGATCCATATTGGTTTACTATTAAAACTTAAAGCAACGGTCCATACTGATTTACTATTAAAACTTTAAACCAGCGATATCTGGTAGGTTGCTCCATAGAACAGGATCCATATCCGGTTAAGTTACCCGAGTGAGTGAGCTCCAGTTTCTCACCATGTCTGAAAATCTTATAGTAGTTATATTACTGTCACCATGTTTGAAAATCTTATAGTAGTTATATTACTGGAGGGAGGATACTACATGAACGGTACTAACGGTAGGATTTATTTGACCGGATCAGATAATTTATTAGCGTGAGTATTTAAAATCAGTTGTATTTTATTAGATGGGATAAATCACTTTTTTGTCACTGTACTGGGGTCTGATTTTCATTCTGGTTACCGAAACTTTTTTTGTTACAATCGAATAATTGTACTCTCACATATTACAAAATGGTCATTATTTTCAATTTTCGTCCTAAAAAACGGACGGAAAAGCTGACTATGCATAAATGGACGGGTTTTCCTGATGTGGATGGGTTTGCTTTGACCTCTGACCCATCCAACGGCTGATCTGTCATTATCTATCATTATTTCCATTTTTAGTTTTCACATACAATAATAATTGAATACGAAAAATAAATACTTTATAATTTCATTTATTTATAATAATAATTTATTATTATAAATACATTTAACCAAGTTTGACGGTATAAAAATATTTAAATAAATAAATTACAAAATAAATTTAAAGACTAAAAGACAAATTGCACCCCAAACTTTACACCGATGTTGATATTTGCACCCCAAAGTGAAAAAGGTGTCTAAGTACACCCCATACTTTACTTATGCGAAACAGATTACACACTTTTGTCAATTAGCCGGTCAAAAGTGACCGGCTAAGGCTGTAATGTGAATTTCGAGGGGTATTTAAGTCTTTTCTCTTTTATCTTCTCCTTCTTTCTAAGCTTGGGATGCACATTGTCTTCTAATCTCTTTCCCGTATCTCTCTCTCCTCCATAATTAACTTTCTCTCTTAAACGTAATGAACGACAGTAATGGAAGTACGAAACAAATTCCGTCGGATAACCCGACACAAAGCCTGAAGAAAAAGAAGTGTATCTAGTCATGCTCAGGTTGATCCAAACGAAAGAGAACCTCCAACAGCAAAGTTTATAAGCAAGTTTTTCTTTTTTTCCCCTGAACGCATTTTACAAGCTAGAATTGACATGCATTCCCACATTACGTACCATCTTGTTCCAGTTTTTCAGGAGGCAATTGTGACTAGCCAACCAAAGAAATAAGCACTACAGTTTGGATCCCTTATTTTTCCAAGTGCCCATCCATTTTGAAGAGTATTACCAAAAAAATTAACAATAAAAAATTAAGGATGATGGATAAAATTAAGCAAAGAATATATACATAACTCATGATACATATTATATACATTTCTGGTACCATGTGCAGGATTACAGACAGAAAAAGGCAGAAAGCCATTATACAAGTAAACTACAATGATGGTAGCAAGGAAATGAACTAAATAATGGGCTTTTTTTCATGTGTCCTGGGGAATAACTAGTAGGATAGTTGACTAGATAATATTAGAGGCTTAACTCCTCGGTAGAGCTGGTTTTCAAAATGGTATCCAAAGTGGAAACAGCTTCCAGAATATGCTTACCTTTGTTCAACATGATGCAACTTGCCCTGCCAAAAAGAAGTGTCACTAATTTTTCTTCTTTCCTGATCAAATTCAAAGCTGGATTAGAAAGGTGAGGAATCAAGAAGACTAAAAATAGATGACTTGTAAGAAAAACTAAGGCTCTATTTGGTTAATGAAATGGTGAGAATGAAACCAGAAAAGGAAAACCAATGTCCTGTACGCCCTTTTCATTTTATTTCTTGACCAACTTTCAAAACAGAGACTAAAGGTTCTACAGAACATCGCTTGAAAACACAAATATTGAATCCTAAGGTAGTTGATTGAGAACTACTGCTACAGAGATGGTGATTAAAATGTTTTCTCATTATCACTTAAAAACTAGTGAAGATGAGTCGAATATTGCACATATTTTTTACCATAAAATTCTATCAATAACCAAAACCACCATTGACAGTTCGATCAAGAACCAAACCGAGTTTCTCAAGCTCACATCCAATATTTCATTACCCAAAAACAAAACCAAATTCATCTAACCCACCACAGATTCAAACTTACCCTACTATCAAAACCCAGCTCAAGAAGCTCAATTCCACCTCAAAACCATCAAATTCAACCAAACCCACTTTCACTTTCCTCAAAGAAATCCTCAGATCTAACCAAACCAAATTTAGATTCTGATTTTTGAAAGCTTAAAGGTTCTTCTTCAGATGCTTCAGATTCTCCTTCGTCGGTGCATGGATTCCTGTTTCTGATCTTCTTCCTCCTCATCGATCGAGACTTCTTCCTCTATTTCGATCGAGACTTCTTCCTCTTCTTCAGACGTTTTATGTTTTGACAGTGACAAGAATTGGAAGGGTTTTTGGCAAGAATATTCTATCGGCTTGGAGATAATGGTTTAACGGTAAAAGCAGAGGCGGTAGTAGAGTTTTGGTAGCTTGTTCCAGTTCAATATTGGAGAAGATAAGGAAAAGACTTGAATACCCTTTTAAATTCCTTAGCCGGTCACTTTTGACCGGCTAATTGACGAAAGTGTGCAATCTGTTTCGCATAAGTAAAATATGGTGTGTACTTAGACACCTTTTTCACTTTGAGGTGCAAATATCAACATCGGTGTAAAGTTTGGGGTGCAATTTGTCTTTTAGTCAAATTTAAAAGATATGGTCTAACCTTTTGTTCTTCATTCTTTTATACCTAGAAACCAATTTTATTAATCAATGTTCTTATACCATCTTCACTAACTTCCACCATCACAATCACCACCAAGACCAACACCAACAATGAATTAATCCATTACTATAACTCGTAGAGTAAATTCAAATTTTCAAATTTGCAAATCCATTATCAAGTGTTAACCTAAAATTTATTAAAGATAAACATAATTCCAAAAATCTTTATTTCTGTTAATGGTAGTAAACCATATCTAGAAAATAATAAGAGCACAAAAAGAAAGTGAGAAGATAAGAAGATTTTAAGGAAGAATTCTCAGATCCAAATATGAAACCCACTCATTTTCTCTCTCTAAAACAAACCTCAAACCCACTTTACTCTCTTTTTAAAACACAAATCTCAAACCTACTTTATTTTTTCCCCATAAAAAGAACGAGTGGAGAAAGAAGACTAATCCATAAAAATGATCACCCACACCAATATTACCAAACAAAACTCAGCAACAACAGCTATGGTGGAAGCTCCCATAGAGACTAGACACTAGTATACATATAGATGTTCAGAAATTAATGGGGGAGTTACAGATCTGGTTTGTGTATGCATTACAAGGAAGTTCTGAATAACAAAGGCGGAGCAGATTCGTCGGTTCTTGGTGGATGTGCAGGCCGACACTGGAGCTACATTTTCTCTGCTTATCTCAACCTTTTACTGGATCTAAAATGAAAAGGAAGATGAAGGATAGAGAAAGTAAGAAGATGACTGGAGAGAGAAAATGCAATTGGGTTTAATTAAGTAGTATTTTTGTTTTATTATTTGGGTTTAGTTTATTTATTTGAGATAATTAGTTAGTTTATTTATTTAGTTTATATAAAATAAAACCCACCCACATTAGTAAAATCCGTCCATTTATGAACAATCAGCTTTTTCGTCCGTTTTTTTGGACGGAAATTGAAAATAATGATCATTTTGTAATATGTGAGAGTACAATTATTCGATTGTAACAAAAAAAAGTTTTGGTAACCAGAATGAAAATCAGACTCTAGTACAGTGACCAAAAAGTGATTTATCCATTTGTTAGATAGATGTATGTATATATATGGTGACCTTAAACTGGACAAAAAAAAAATTCAGCATCGTTAAAATTAATAATAATAACAATAATAAAAATTTGTAATTATTATTATTTAAAAATTACTCCCTCCATTCTTAAAAGATTGTTGTTTTAAAAAAAAATTGTTTCAATTTATTTGTCGTTTACAACTTTCTAGGAGAATAAATTATTTACTTTCCTATATCACCCTTACTTTCTTAATCCATATACAAAAATCGTAAACGATAATCTTTTAAGAACGGATGTATTATTATTATTATTATTATTATTAATATTTTTATTATTATTATTTTAAAACTATTATTAAGATACAATTATTCTTCATATCTATGAGCATGTGCTTGGCACATGATGATGTATACATGACAAAATACTTGTGTCAACGTCATTAAAAATAACGTGTCAATATGCACGGTCAATATTTAACGAAAATTATAAATAATGAATATTTAGTAATTATTTTAGAGTATAATTATAATAAAAAAAAGTTTTGATAATCATAATAAAAATCCGGTCATAGTAGAGTAGAAAAAAAAAATCTAGTATCCCCTTTTGAAACAGAGGTGACCTTTCATAAAACCTCAGCCAAAATTCATATCTTTCTCATTTCTCTCTTTCTTTCTGAACAATGGAGTTGCTTTCTCTATCTACTCCATTGTCTTCTAACTCTCTCTCATCATCTCTTAAACTCCCTAATTCTCTATCTAAACCCTCTTCCTCCTTATCTCTCCGCTCGTATTTCTCTCCACCCATCAAATCCTCCTTCATTTGTCACCAAATTACCTCCTCACCTACAAATCCCACAACCCTAACTGGTATAGCCTTCGAGCTCAACCAGCCTAACCCCTCTCTCCACTTTTCGGCGTCGGCTCCGCAGTCGCCAGCGACTGCGATGCGGGGCGCCGAAACTGATGCCATGGGGCTATTGCTGAGGGAGAGAATTGTGTTTTTGGGAAGCCAAATTGATGATTTTGTTGCCGATGCTACTATTAGTCAGTTGTTGCTGTTGGATGCTCAGGACCCTAATAAAGATATCAGGCTTTTTGTCAATTCTGTTGGTGGGTCTTTGAGGTATATAAAACTGTACTTTTGGGTTCAATTTTGTTTGTTTTGTTATGTTAAATTGAGTGGTATTATTAGTATTCTGTGTGTTAAGCTAAATTTCGTATTATACAAAAATAATTTCGTATTATACAAAAATAATTTCGTATTCTGTGTGTTGTGGTGTTTAATGATTTTGTTCTTTTTGCACACATTTGTTATGCTAAATTAGCATCTTGAATTAGATGTTAAATGTTTGGCTACATGACTCGAAAGGGATAAAATCTCCTGCACTTGCAAGATATCTTTGAAATGGACAAAATAAATATTTAAGCTAAAAATAATAACTTTTCAATATTGTGTTTCATGCTATATGTTGCTGAAATTGTGTGCCTTTTTCACCCTTTGGATTACCATGGGGCTCTTAAGTTGAAATTAATGTGACACTTCTTCCAAGTATATGGTCGTTGGTGTGACCGTGGTAAACGAATTGAAATTTATACAGGAATCTAGTATATAGATTTGCAGAAGAGTTGATTAGGGACGCAATATGCTCAAATGAAGTTGAATACTCTGCAATATGTAACACTACTAATGAGGTTGTGGAGAAAGTAGTTAAATTGATGGTTAGGGGGAAGTATGTGAGATGCTGATCATATTAGCGGCCAGATTAAGTTCTGGGGAAGGTTGGAGAAACAGTAGTTAAAGGGCTAGTGGAAAGATTGGAGACTGGAGTCACACTTATTTACTGACTACCATATTTCATTGTCTAAAAAGAGAGATAATTTGGAGAAGATCAAAAATATAAAATGCATGTATGACAACTGTTTGGCTAAGCTGTCATGTTAGATTACTGTGAAGACCTAGAAAGAGCTATTTTTGTATCCTGAACTTGTTAGATGAACAAGATGGTAAAATCCTACATTGTAATGGTAATAGACTTGCAAGAATACCTTGGGACTCTCTGGATACATGCTTCTCATACCATGTTGGGTAGGGGTGAATCAATTGGATATACACAAGTAACCTTATGGAGTGATGATTATGAAAAATAAGAATGATTCAAATAAGAAGTAATGGAGATGTTGAATTAATGACTAATATGATGGCAATGGAATTGCTCTCAATAATTGACATGATAACTTGGGATTTTTAGATACTGCCTTGGGAGTTAGGTAACATTGGTTTTAGAATTTGGCCTTGTATTATTGGGCAAAGGAATACTTGGTAATTGACTGTTAGTTATCAACAAAGTATCTAACCCCCACTCTATCTGTATTCAGCAATCTCCTATAGTCCTATCTATTTTTCTCCTTTTATGGTTTCTTTCCAATAGCTGAGTGTCCAGTTGTATCATTGGGCGAGTCATGGGGATAAGATGCATGTTCACATACTCAAAAGAAAAAATGACAATTCCACAAAACATACCTACATCAACTGCCCAAAATCAAGCCTCAATCATTAGAAATACTCAAGCGTCAAATGTTACACCTTCATCTTATATCTGAAATCTTAAAGTCAAAATATTCTCGGTACAATTATAACTTTCGGTTCAAAACTCCAATTATATATGTATTTGACAAGTCAAAACCTTGATCATAATATACCTGCAGAGTGCAAAGCTCTAATTTCATCTTTCCAGCATTAATTTCGGTGTCTATGCTTTTTGAAGAGCGTCCCATTATATCTCTGCATTAGCGAGTGAGGGAGGGAAATACTTTTCTCACATGTAAATCTAGATGTGCTATTTGGGAAGATGGGTTTGGAGCCGAGATTATAGTTAGTTTGTTTAAGATTGGAATGCACAGGGACAAGTTATGTCCGAGATTATAGTTATTTTGTTTAAGATTGGAATGCACAGTGACAAGTTATGTAATTGAATTGTGGTTAAAAATGAGTGGGTTTAATGGTCCCAACTACTCCACTTGGTAATGATGATCAGACAGATTCTCCAAACATTTAAGTTTATTTTGATGATTACAATATTTAAGAAATGATTAATTAAATAATTAGAATCCTCTCCATAGGATTATATATATATAAATTGTTTTTAATATCCTATTTTATTCTGATCAAAAATGTTTTTCATCCTAAATTGAATTTATTTTATTTGACCTTGATAATTTAAATATCAAGTGTTAATAAAATTAAATTCATATAATAACATTTCATAAGGCAATGAGATTTTCTATTTATTTTTAAAATCATTTTAAGATATTTCAAAAAGAAATTACAATATATATATGTATGTAATGTGTGTGTGTGTGTGATGAATAGGCAAAGGCTTTATTAGCTTTTAATGCTTGCAATGTGCTGGAGTTTTTTTTCCCTTTTTTGATTGGGCTAAATTTTGAAGAAGTCAGTTTTTTTTGGAAATCCGTGCGCCTCACTTTAAGAATTAATCCGGATCTTCCATTTGATATCAATGCAATCTGGATCATTAAATTCAAAATGAATTTCCAAAATTACCTTTTTACCCTAATCTTCAAAACCTTATAAATAGGAAGCTTTTCATTTCATTTTAACTTACCAATTTACAAATCAAAGAAAAGAGCTCTCTCCTTGCTTACGTAATCTCTCTCTAAAGAAGCATTTTCTATATCTTCTATTCAAAGTTCTTATCTGTTGAAGGAGATAAGATTGGTCAAAGTATTTGAGATAAGTTATTGAATTGTTGTATTTACATTATCTCATACTTGTTAGAGCATTCACAACAGTTTCCTTATCTTTATCCTTACTTTGCAGTGTTATTGGGTCATTCTGCAAAATAGGGATTCAATTTTTTCACTATGTACCCAACAAGTTCTTTATATTATTCCTTAAATAATTAAATTTAAAATTGAAAATTTAAAAGTTTTAACAGTCAAAACATCAAATTAATAATAATCTTATAATTTATAAAAGAGAGTATAATTTATCAATTATATTCCACTGTAAAATAATTTTTTATTTATTTTAAATTTTAAGTAATTTATGGAGTGAGTATTGAATAAATTGTAATTTTAAATGTACATAAGATCAATATTAACTTTTGATCAAAAGTTAATTTGTGATATTTTTAAATTTAAATTTAATATGATTCATTTAAATTTTGAAAATAATAAAATTTATAATTAATAGTACTTTTATAATATTTATAATTATATTGACATAAATTAAATAAATTTATATCAATTTTAAATTTGAATACGTTTGAAATTAATTTTTTTTTAAAAGTCAATTTAAGTTTATAATTTGAAAATGAAGTAGTAAAAAAATGTCAAGATGTGTATGATTGATGAGTTGTCCGCTTAAATGAGGGTGTAAAATGTCATTTTGTATATAAAATGTCATTTTATTGATATAGATAATTTATATAAATATTGTAAAAATATTTATATAAATATCAGATTGTGAAACGAACAATTTAGTCAGCAATTAGATATCAATATTTGGAGATATATTCTTAAATGAAATATTATCTGAACGGTCTTTGAAATTCTAAGTGGCCAAATTTTTACAACGTAGATCAAATATAATATAATATATATATTTGAGTGAAGCAAATTTATTTGTTATATCAAGTATTATTTAATTGATTCAATTGTTATACTTGATAAGTGTCATCACAAGTATTTTACACACTATTATTTATTTATAAAATATTTGTTGCATTATATAAAAGTTATTTAAACTTATATATATCTGAATTCAAATCTAGATTTGTTTAACATATAAACACATTCTTTATTTATATAAAGAAAAAGAAGATTTTTTCTAAATTTGTTTTACATAGACACTCTTTATTTATAAAGAAAAGTAAAATCTTTATAAAACTAAATTAAACTATTTATCTACCTACTCAGAAGTACTTTTTATACAAAATATAAAAGTTACATAAACTTTTATAATTGAGCTTAAATTCATATTTGCTTACACAGAAGTATATTTCGTACGAACATAAAAATTCTTAAACTTTTATTAATATTTGATCCTTAACTCTTATTTGCTTATTTGAGCAGCATTAAATATAAGTGAATTAAACTTTTATATTGTACTAAATTGTATCTACTTATTTAAGAAGCATATTTATCTCAAATAATTTGTAAAGGGAAAATGGTAGAGTTAGTTTATTTATGTATCTGTGAGAAAGACAAGTAATTCTTTGACCAAGACCAGAGTTTTAAGAGGTCAACTGAGAGTTGGGTCTCTAGTGTACTTGTGAGGTGTTGAAGATTGTGTTGTTTTCAAGACCAGATCTTAGAATAGAACTGAACTCAAAGAAAAGGTACAACTAAGCTTGAGGAAGGAGTTGGGAGCTTGCTGTTCTAAATAGTTAGTTGTGGATAGTTGTAAATTTATCTTTAAAACTTTGTAAAGGCTTCTCCGCTTATTGAAGGAGCATTTATTACTAGGGAGTAATATTATCTCAAGTCCTGAAGAGGAACTTGAGACTGAACATAACAACATACCCGAGTTTTATGTTGTGAACCAGATAAATCTCTGTGCATTGTGTGATTGAATTTTTACTATCTTGATTATTAATTTCTGACACGTGCAAAGTAATCTACTAAAAATTCAAAAAGGCCTAAGATAATTTTTTAACCAGTGATAATTTATTCAAACCCCCTTCTAGATTATTATTGGACTTTCACAGACAATTAATATTATCCATGATTTAGATTAGCCTAAGAAGACTAAAAAGCAAAATTGTACCCTAAGTTTATTATTTTGTAGAGATATGGTGTCTGACTTTACATATAGCAAATTGCTACTTATGGTGCCATTAGTAGTGCTTTGGAGCTTTACCATCCAAAGCTCTTCCTTCCTCTTCTTACAGTTAACACTTCAATATACCCGCGTGCGCACACACAAAACAGAGAGAGAGATGAACATACTTTGCTATTGTTCAAAGAGGTCAAAGATTCAAAAATTGTGAACTACTACTAAACCAAGGAGCCTAGGGAGTAGATTTCTCAATCCAGATGTAAGATGGCTTTCATTTTAGTTAATATCTTTCATTACAAATGAGAAATCTTCTCACTGGATTATTAGTAGTAGTCGACGTTGTTTGGATATTTGACCTCCTTGAACAGTAGCAAGGTATGCTCACCTTTCTCTCTTTGTGTATGTGTGTGTGTGAACTGTGTAATGCTTGAATGTTGACATCAAGATGAGAGATGAAGATATAGTGGATAAAAGTTTTGGAGGGAAAGGTTTCGAAGCTTCCCTCCTGTTATGTTAAAAAGACCTTTAAGCTTCAGCTCTTTTCTGTTAGTTCCGTCAAGTTTTATGATGGCAGAAAGGACGTGGCTCCATTTTGCACTACTAACTGTACAATTAGGTAGCGATTCCCTAAATTGTACAATCGGGTACCATATCTCCACTATACTCATGGTCCAAGTTTGCATCTTAGCCATGTAAGAAATAACCTAATTACTGTGACTTAGACTAGGATCATCTTCATAATTATGATCATCTTCATAATTATGGTTTAAATATAGTTCATCTGTGCCTTTTTGGTTATTATGGCTGTTGTTGGGTCTCCAACTTTTAGTTTTATTTTGATGATAACAATAATTAGTAAATAAATTAATTAAAAGGGTAGAATCCTCTCCATAGGATTTATATTATAATTGTTTTAATTATCTTATTTATTTTGACCAAAAATATTTTCTAAATCTTATTTAATTGATTTTATTGATCTTGATGTTTTAATATGCTAAATCAATTGAGTCATGCATTGTGGGACAAAAGTCATATGTTGATTATCAAATGCTTGTTTGACCGTATTTGAAAAGAAGATGAAGATTTTGATTAAATCATTTTTACTTGTGGGCATCTTCTATTTATTTTCAAATTAATTATATTATTTAAAGATTTCAAAAAGTATTTTAAGTTATCTTAAAATTTGAGCAAAATTATTTTATTGCTTTTATATATATATATATTATAAGTTTTATATATTTATATATATATTAACCGAATATATATATTTTTAGTATCTAATCTTTGTATAATATATTATATAATATAACAGTGCACGTGTGTGTGGTGTGTGAATAAGTTATAAGTATTGTATATAATATATTATATACTACCTCCGTCCCACAATAAGTGCTTTTTTAGGCTTAATATTTTTTTCCAAAATAAGTGATGTGTTAGAACTCCAATACAATTTTTGCATTATTTTCTCATATATGCCCTTATGCATTCAATGATATTTATTGCATCTTACCATCACTATGATTTCAATAAGTGCATGCATATTTGTTATATAATAATTAATAGCATGCATGCATTCTTTTTGTTAAAGTAACTGCTAGCATGAACATATATATATATATATATATATGTTGTAAATATAACTTATATAGTATATGTAGTATATTATAACATATATGAAACATGCAGTGCATAATATATATAGATAACATGAGTGCATGCATATGCATTAAATATATATATCTATAGTTAATATCATGCATGTGTGTAAAAAAAAAATGTGCTGGCAAAACCGTGCATATATATATTGTAGTATAACATGAATGTGTGCTATATATGTAACACCCCAGTCCCACATCGAAAGATAGGGGAAAAATTTGTCTGTATATAAGGAAATAAGTTACTACCAATAGTACCTTCAAGTCATGACCTTTTGGGAGCCTGTGGTGGGCTAAGATGACCCAAGAAGATACTTTGAGCCAGTAGTTTGAGGCCTTATTTTGATGGATTTGATTCGATTCGGACTTGAGATTTGACCCGATATTTATTCCGGACTTGGGATTTGACCCGAGTTGTTTCAATATATATATGCTCATATATATATATACTATGAGCAAGGATATATATGTACCCAAATCATATCCAAAACATTTTTTTTTAAAAAACTTTCAATTCCAAAAATTATTATACATTTTTTATTAGTTATGTTTTTTTTTTATAAAAAAAAGGCAGGGTGAGCTCGGGGTGAGCTCAATAAGGGTGAGCCTAAGAAATGGACTGTATATACTATATACATAGCAGTTTAAAATATATATATATATATATATATATATATATCACATAAAGTGGGTTAAATATATAACCGAATATGCATGCTTGTATATATATAATAATATTATATATAATCAATACATACATAATAAATGAGAGTGCTGACAATTATATTTTCTTTGACCAAAACCGTGCCTTTCAATTTGGGACAAAGGAAACTGTGTATGGGTTGCATACATGTGTGGGCAAATTGAATGTGGTCAAAATGAGCAATAAATGACCAAGTGATTAAAAAAAATGGACGGAAGTTTGAATTTTTTTTAAGTTTGCAATCCGTGTGTTTTGCTTTCATCCCGTCCATTGATTTTAAATTGAAACAATCCTAGCCATTAATTTCAAATCAGTTTTCAAAAATTACCATTTTACCCCTAACTTCAAAAATCTATAAATAGGAAGCTTTTTCTTCATTTTTAATTTGTCAATTCACTTACAAAGAAAAGCTAATTTTTCTCCCACATACTCTCTCTAAAAAGCTTTCTCTCTCTTCTTACAAAAGTTTTGGTTATTTGAGAAGAGGAAAGTGGTCTAAGCATATTGAGATAAGTTGTTTGATTTATTTTATTTGAATTATCTCTTGTTTATTTATATTTATAGATATACGAATATAAATTGTTATACACAATTCTATATATCTATATTTCATCTATTTGTCAAATAAAAGGATACTTGGGCGCCGCAAGGCTACAGAGATAAACCTCTACGGAGAGGAATCCGACCGTACGATTCCTTGTAGTCTTCAGTAACCTTTTATTGACATTATTTATATAAATATCGTAAAATAGATACGACACTTGATAGCTCAAAACAACACTGAGATACTGCTCCAAAAAGAGTAGTCATCCGAACTGGATTTGAGAATCGTAGTGATCTATTGAAAATATTTATATAAAGATCAATTGTGAAAATTATAAATTGTCATACTTAGACGCTGCAAGGCTATGGAGATAAAACTCTACGGAGAGGAATCAAACCGTACGATTCCTTATAGTACTAAGTGACATTATTTATAAAAGTTAACATAATAGATAAAATATTCTTATATATTATTTGAGTTGAACAATAATATTTGTTATATCAAGAATTGCTTAACTGATTTATTTATTATATTTGATATCTGTCATCACAAGTATTTGATCATAAATTCATTTATTTATAAAATACTTGTTGCATTATATAAAAGTTATTTAAACTTTTATTTCACAAACTTAAGTGAATATATCTGCTTAAATAGAAGCATATTTGATTCAAAGCTTAAAATAATTTATTTGCTTACTCAGAAGCAATTTTTTACTCTAAAAGTTATTTAAACTTAAAGTGATTTTTCTTAACTCCTTAAAGAATAATTCTTTATAAATTTGTATTAAATTATATATCTGCTTAAACAGAAGCATTTTTTAGTAA
The DNA here is from genome assembly GCA_020205505.1 of Panax japonicus. Lineage (NCBI taxonomy): Eukaryota > Viridiplantae > Streptophyta > Magnoliopsida > Apiales > Araliaceae > Panax > Panax japonicus. Next base: position 10,620,534 of record CM035113.1, read on the forward strand.
AAGCTAAAATTGACTTATTTGCTTATTCAAGAAGCATCTTTTCACACAAAATATAAAAGTTATTTAAACTTTTATAACAGTGCATAATTTACATATTTGCTTACACAGAAACATTATTTGATCTGAGCACAAATTACTATTTGCTTACTAAGAAGCATAATTTCTCAAGTGTAAAAGTCTTTGAACTTTTATAAATACATTTGCTCTTCAATTGATATCTGCTTATTTGAGAAGCATCAATCTGTACTAAATTATATAAATTATATCTGCTTATTTAAGAAGCATCCATATGTACTAAATTCTTATCTGCTTATTTGAGAAGCAAATTGTTGTAAAATCATTTGTAAAAAGAGAAAAGGTCAGAGTTAGTTTATTTTATGTACCTGTGACGAGTAATTTTTCGACCAAGACCAGAGTCTTAGAGAGGTAAGCGGGAAGATGGGTCTCTAGTGTACTTGTGAGGTGAGGAAGAGGCTGTTGTTTCAAGACCAGATCATAGAATAGAACTGAACTCAAAAGGAGGTACAACTAAACTTGAGGAGGGAGCGAGGAGCTTGTTGTCCAAGATAGAATAGTTGGGAACAGTTGGAAGTTTGACTATAAAACTTTGTAAAGGCTTATCCGCCTGTTGAATGAGTTTTTATTATTGATAGTAATAGGATCTCAAGTAATGGAGAGGAGCTTGAAACTAGACGTAGCAGCATACCCGAGATGTATATTGTGAACCAGATAAATCTCTGTGCATTGTGTGATTGAATTTTTTACTGTCTTGCATATTAATTTCTAACACTGCAAATTAATTATCCAAAAATTCAAAAAGGCCTAAGATAATTTTTTAATCGGTAATAATCTATTCAACCCCCCTTCTAGATTATTATTGGACTTTCAGCTGTTCTGGTAGTGTCCATTTCTGCACTGTAGAGTATGATGCTGCCAGGCATCTGATTAACTCGTACATTGTAATTTGCTCAGGGTTTAAGGACCTTGGAGCTCAAGAAATCAAGTTTAGAGAAATTTCAATTTATCTAGTCAGATTTGCACACCAAGCAGGCAAAAAATCAGCACCCTAATACGAAACACATGTACATAGTTTCTTGCACCTTTTCTTTTCTTTTTTCTTTCCCCCCCTTCATTTGTTAAGTTTATAGTTTCTTTCAATCCTTAAACCAGCCATTTATGAAAGAAAATTCTAAAATATTTTCTTCCATTTAACATATGACCTGTCTTCCCCTTGCTTATAATTCTACTTGCTTTTGGATAACCAAATCCTAGTAAAATGTAAATTTTAACATCTGATCTTATATACTCCCTCTGTCCAAACTTTATGTGGCCACTTTTGGAGTGTGTTTTGCACGGCTTTTAATGTGTTAAGAATACATTTACACATCAATTTTTAACATATTTTAAATTTTCAATATATAATATTATGTTCAACTATACTAAATATATAGGAAATTTCATACATATTTGTGTTTTTCGGTTGTCTTAGAATCTGTGCCAAACACTCCAAAAAAGCGCCCACATAAAGTAGATGGAGGTATTACTTTGAATTAAATTGCTTATCGAGGAAGTAGCATAAGGCAAGTGATTAGCTGAGATCCAACGGTTCAACCTCTTCAAAATTCTCCTAGGTTACTAGCTTAATGAGTGGCAGTTGAGTTGAGCTTCGGATAAATATCCAGGCTTCCATCAACATTAAATAATGCCATCTACTTTTAACCTGTGATTCTCCAATTCAACTGTGTTTGAGCTTGATTTTCAGTCACTCATCTTGGTTCAGTTTGTTTACATCTTAGCTCGATGTGTTTCATTAACAATCCTTGCTTCCTTTATGCTTCACTGATTCTATATTATTTTTAACATTTTGCCAGTGCAACAATGGCCATCTATGATGTTGTAAAGCTAGTGAGAGCTGATGTTTCCACAATTGCACTTGGCATTTCAGCATCAACAGCTTCCGTAATCCTTGCTGGTGGCACCAAAGGCAAACGACTTGCAATGCCCAATGCGAGAATTATGATACACCAACCTCTCGGAGGTGCAAGTGGACAAGCCATAGATGTCGAAATTCAAGCCCGTGAAATCATGCATAACAAGAATAATGTTACACAAATTATATCAGAAGCCACAGGTCGCTCATTTGAACAGGTTCAGAAAGACATTGATAGGGATCGGTACATGTCTCCAATGGAGGCCGTTGAATATGGCATTATTGATGGGGTTATTGATAGAGATAGCATTATTCCACTTGTGCCTGTGCCAGATAGGGTGAAAGCTACACTGAACTATGAGGAAATGAGCAAAGATCCAAAGAAATTCTTGACTCCAGATATCCCCGAAGATGAGATATATTAGAGGCCATTAATGCAAGTACACAATTTTCAAAATTTAGATTTTATGTGCCCGGGTCTCCAGTGGTTAGAATTTGGCAGTGAGTATCTAATCTGATTTAAAAACCGTTCAACATTCCAAACTTCATACCTGTTATTCTACCTATAACAATCAAAATGTGTTGCACGATTACTTTGAGATTCTTTTAGATGCATGTAGTTCTATTTTCCATGTTGTGCTCGTCTCTATCAAGCACATATGTTGCATGGTTTAAATTTTTCATCTGCCATGTGAAAATGATAAAACATCTTGTGTTTACAAATTGTATTCTTCACACTTTGATATTGTCCGTGGTTTTTTCCAATTTGGGTTTTACACATAAATTTTGTGTTCGTCTTATAATTTTTCCATTGATTTCTGTGTTTGGCCATAGTTTGTTGCAGCACTTGGAATGATACTCTTGCCAATATGGTATATTGTTGATGAGCCCTAAAACTACTGGAACCTCTATGTTGTGCTAGAAATGAATGGCAATTAATTGAAGTGTGGGCTGGTTGGATGAAGTTGTGAATATTTATGATCAACCACAGCATTGCAGATTATTTAGAGTCATTTTCTTAAAATTGATTTTAGGGTTTCATTAGAAATAAGTATGATTTTGATGCTCATGGTAGAGCCAATGCGGCTCGGTTATCTGGTAGTAATTGTAACTGTTTATATAAATGAGTGTTTTTAGTGGTACCAAAACATAGAGACTCTTGTACTACAATTTTGAGCCTGCAAAGGGTTCAGTCTTTGAGTTGCCTGCTAAGATTTCTGTTCTTTTCTTTTTGTTAAATTACAAATTTATGAGTGGATTTGGACAGTATCTCCTTGGTGTTTTTATGCTTGTTTTGAAGAAGCAGGTCCAAATAAGAATCTCCAACTCATCAAGCCGGAGAAGGTCAATGGGTTCTACATCATTTGTAGAAACTGTACTCTGATTTTGTTGTGTTTAGCTTGCCATAATTGTGCATGTCACTATTCTGTTTGAGCTATTATTTTGCAATGGTCATTTGAAGTTTAGTTATATTCCTTTGAAGATATATATATATATATATATATATATATATATATATATATATATATATATATATATATATTAAGTATAGCTCTTAAATAATGTACCTCTCTTAAATAATATACCTTTATTAAAACTACTTCGTTTTGAATATTTTTTTTAAAAACAAAATAATATTAAAAGAAAGTGGTCTCGCCTGCTTTTCTTTTATTTATAAAAATATCACCTGCGACACCACTTGTTTTTTAAAAGAAACTCCAAAACGACGTAATTTTAATAAAAGTATGTTATTTAAGAGGGTATATTATTTAAGAGGTATGCTTTAGATCCGGACTCTCCCTATATATATAATATATAGGGGTTAATGGAGTTGCACAGTTGTGTAAACTCTTACCGTCTACGATCGTAGAGTTAAGTCACTATATGATTGTAGAGTAGTTACTTTACGATACTACTCTACTATCACTGAGTGATACTTTACAATCGTAGGGTGACTTGAGTAGACTGTGTATATTTGGAATTTGCACAATTGTGTACCTCTATTTTTTTCATATATATATATATATATATATATATATATATATATATATATATATATATATATACACAGCGGATCAGGTCCGGACTCCCGGACCTGATCAAATCCGGACCCCAAAATTTTTTTTTTTTTTTTTTTTTTGGTAGAACAACTAAAAAAAAAAAAAAAAATTATGGAACTGAAATTTTTCCAAAATACAGTGTTTTGGGTGTGTTTTTAATACCTACCCCAACCAATGTATGTACAGTCTGCCCAGACTGTACAGACATATTTCGTTATAGGCATCCAAATCACGCCCAAAACACTGTATTATGGAAAAATTTCAATTCCATAATTTTTTTTTTTTTTTTTTTTGTTGTTTCAAAAAAAAAAAGCAAAAAAAAAAAAAAAAAAAATGGTCCGTATTTTAGTAGAGTCCGGGATCCCGGACTGGATCCGGACTCTATATATATATATATATATATATATATATGAGTATTTTTTCGGTGTAAAATCATCAATATTTGAACTTTTGGAGGATTCTTCATTGGTCTCCTGGAGAAGGCAGATATAATAAGAGGCCTCTCTTTGTTTTCGTATTCTGCATGCACGTGAGTGATAAGGGACCTATTCACATAATTCCTCGGTTCAAATTACAAAGATCAACTTTTAAAAATTAATTTAAAATATTTTTAAACTTAAAATTAATTAGATTTTATTAAAAATTACGAAATAATTAGTAATATTTTTTTAGATAATTTATAATATACATCACTATATTAATTAAAATTATATAAATTTATGTCATTTTGAGTTTAAAATTTTCTCCTACGTGAACTCTCTTAATATGTTATTGATTCATATGTTAAATACTGAATTAAGTATGTTGAGTTTTTGTAAATTGGTGGTGGAGCTTATGCAGTTTGTTGGGAATCTATCTAATAAAATACAAATGATTTTGAATTTCCCGCTCACTTAATAAATCATCTGGGCCGTCCAAAGTTTGGGATAAATCCCACCGTTCATACATCTATTTAATAAAATACATCTATCTATCTAATAATCTAATAATAATTTAATTTAATACAAATGACTTTAAATTTTCCGCTCACTCAATAAATTATTTTGGTCGTTTAAAGTTTGAGATAAATCATATTGTCCATACAGTGTCGGAGGCACGGGACCCAGCTAATAATTATACATTTAATGAGACAGTAGGAAAAGGTTGGGATATATCCCCTAGAGTTGATGAGGAAAAACTGACTCTAAATACATTAATTCTAATAACTTATTCAGAATTGACTAAGTGCCGGCTTTTCCAAGGAAACACAAAAGTAAACAGATGTGAACGCACATTGCAGGTCGGACAGTCTCTAATATTCCATGCTGTCGTCTTAACTAAAATTTTATACTTCTAGACTATTGGGTTATGTTCAATTTAGAGCATCTCCGATACTCTTTTCAATCATTTTGAGATATTTAAATAGTTGAATCACATCAAAAATTCTATTTCCAACAGCCTCTTTAATTTTAATCATCAAATCTGCAACCTCATTTTCTCTATTCAAAATATTTATGAAATGCTAAAAACATTTATTTTGTTTGATGAGTTTGATGTACAACTAATTGAATTGAAGAGACTTATGATGCAAAAATATGAAAGTAGCAAATAATACTCTTCAAATTGCCACGTAGGTCAACAAACTTTAATTTGAAGAGTTTTTTTTGTTACTACTTTTGGAGTTGCTCTTATCAGCGTTTGCTTAATGGTAGCGTTTAGAGATCCAAACGTAACGTTTATGAGTAGGGGTGGAAATAAAACTTAATAAGGTTAAGGAGACAAATTTATGAAAAAGTTAAACTTAAAAGGAGTAAAAAAATAAATTAAACTACTACCCTAAAAAGAACTAAGGAGTGTTTGTTTAGAGCTGAATGTAGCCGAATGGCTGAAGGACTGAATCGGTCACTGCGTTTGTTTTGGTCTGAATGGCTGAATCGGTAAGATGGACGAGCTGAATGACTAAGTCAAATTTTTTTAGCTGAATGAAGTAAAAAAAATTAAAAAATTAAAAAAATATTAACTATTATTTAAGTAATATTAAATAAATTTACAACAATTTTAAATTTTTTCAGAGAGATAAAATAATAAAGTTTTGTCATTCAGATGTTTCAAATATGTTAATTATCAAACAGTTTTTTTCATTCAGATTCAGATTCAACTCATTTAGATTCCCAATCGCAATCGGACTTAGTCTCCCTATCCCGCACCAGGCTTTGCGCACAGACTCGATCTAAGACATGGCTCCGCCCAAAAATGTGCAATCTTTGGCCACACATACCAATTTTTAATTGGCCCTCAAGGATGCCCGAGTTACACCATTTTGAAATGCTCTTAAACCTACTTTGCTCAGTGGCATCCTGTCAAACACTTTTAAAAAATGACCCTTCCCTACCGACCGACAAATTGCTCGTCAAAGATACTAAGTTCATACGTAGTACTATAATTTTTTTACTAAAAGATTAATTAACCTATTGGAATAGGAATGTCACAATCCTTGTGTCCTGAATTTACTATCAAGTGGCAAAAAGTGTGACTAAATATTTTTGCAGGCACTGATATACTTGGTTTAGGTTGATACAATTACGATTTTATGTCAATGCTCAGTATTTACATGCCGGATTTTTAGAGCTTATATTATATATATTTCTTTGTTCAGACGATGAAAGCGCCCTTCCAACAGCTACATTTTTTTAATTCCAGAATTCAAATGGCAGTTGCTGTAGTCGTTTTCATGGCTTCCATCACTCCTCTCTCTTCCCCCATGCAAAACCCAAAAATTTCTCCATTTTTTATTCAAAAACTTCCAAGAATTCTGGTCCATGGCCTTCAAAATGACCCCAAGATACGTATCTCTCTCTAATCTCTACATATACATGGCACTGTTAAAAAATATACATATAATTTAATTTATTTTTGTTGATGAAATGGTTAAAGATTCAATATACTGCAGCTTAAATTTAGTTTCTTGTGTAAGAAAAGACAAATATATAGTAATTGGATCTTAAATAAACCTTGAATTCATTTATTCCATTTATTTATATTAGTTTATTGTGCCCACCATATGTTTGATAAATGTTCAAACCGAAAAGAATACGCGTATCTTGCCGTATAATCTCAGTACATGAAATTTTTATATCATAATACTACTTTTAGGTTTGACATGGTTAAGCCTTTTGCCTAGCTGGTTTTGGTACGTTTGCTAAGCATATAGATATAGCCATCGGTTGAGTGCTAGCAAAGAGCCATATATTCTGTTGATTGAACAGAGAAAATTAGCATCTTTTACTTATAAGGGGAAAACACTATTCTGTTCATAGGTTATTTTTTGAGCAAGAAAAGCTAACCAAATATTTGATTTTGCTATTACTAATATTATAAGCATTTTTTGAACTTTAGTTTAATTGTTAATTGGGGTTTTCTGATCACAATATTTTCCTCTGATCAGCTTTTTTAGAGTGATCTTTGGTGCCTTTACTCTAGGTTTGACTGGTACCATTACCAGTGATAGTGTGGGTAATTTGCTTAATCTTGTAAAGAGGGTTGATTCATTCTGGGGTGATTCTTCTCTTTCTCTTTTTAACTTTTTTGTTGGATTGAAATTGGGTTTTTAGGGATTATGGTACATGATGGAAACAAGGGAAGCTCCAATGATTATTCATTTTTAAAACCAGGGACTAGTCATCAGAATTTGAGTTTGCCTCGATTTCAGGCAGTTCAAAGGAGTGAAGCAGGAAAGAATTTCTCGGAGATGGAGGGAAGAGGGTACTCTGATTTTTACAGAAACACAAGCGAAGAGTTGTTTATAAAAACCTTGATGGAGGGCTCGGTTGGAATGCCAGCACCAACCATGGAGATGCTGGGTTTCAAGAATCTTTCTCAAAACTTCCGTACGGATAGCGAAGAACTCTTCAAAAGCTGGCTTACAACCGGAGAGGCAAGAACTTTTTCACCATATTATCTTCAGTTTGCATTTTGGTCCATGATTGAGTCCCATAATGTTGTGTTGAATGTGAATTTAACACCCAGGGAAATGTTTTACAGCTGATAGCCGCTGGAGTCAAGAAAGTTTTATTCTGCATTTGAGTTTTGTTACATGAAAAGTTCCTCTCCTTCCTTTTCCGCTTTTAAATCTTTTATCACGATAAAGCTGCACAGAATCTGTGCTATGGACTGCAGTAAAATTTCAAAAACATATTCATGTTAATTATGGGCTTCACTAGTGAAAAATGGATAACAAACTTAATGCATGCTTTTCCCTAAGGCAACATTTGTTTGCAAAAATAATGGGTGGGATGGGACTAATTTATTAGGTTATAAGTGCTGTGAAGAGCTTAATTAACTAATAGTGTGCTTCTCTTAATGCTTCACATTCTTTTTATGTAATCAACAAAACAACATGATAGATAGTATCCCTCGATTTTAGTTTCACACGTGACGTGAATATTATTGATTTATTATATTCAGAACAATCAATGAACATCGAATTGGAAAATGGATCTCGTGGGTGACGAATAGTTACTGGCAGTGACTAGCTTCAACCTAGTGTATCTTTTTTTCTCTCTCATTCTTTCAGCATTCTTTTTTATCTGCTTATAAATTGTTATCTTTTGTTCTCTTTTTGTGACTTTCACATTATATAGAATAGAGGTTTGATACAGCTCATCCATCCTTTGAAAAAACACATCTGCTGTTCCTCATTTAGAGCTATATGGTAATAATTGTTCTTTCTCTATTACTTTTTCTTCCCCAGACTCAAGGCTACAATTCAGCAAGCATAGCTCATCGTACTCGACAAGCATCCAGAAGGTTAGTCAGTTGGAATTGTAGAAGTTCATACTGTGTGAATGTCAATGAGCTTTTTAGCATATTTTATAGGTCCTTGAAGTGATATCATTGTATTGGTTTGTAGGAGTTGTGTACTCTTATATTACCATGATACCATCTGGTGTGGAGCTTCCAGTTTGTTTAAAAGAGAATAAAAGATTATTAGATGAAAATAGTAATGATAAGAATGCAATCCTGAGTATAATGAATCTTTTATGTTCCTGTAACACTAAGAACACGTCATTTAGGATTTCTTCTCTTTCTTTCATACCTCTCAAAGAAATTATATTAAAACTTCTACAAGTTGTTGGCTTTACACAGAATTTTTCCTTACTTAGCCCGATAAATGTCTTATAAACCCAACTTTCACATTCTATTATCGAGAGTTAGTATTGGCCTTTTCCATTTAATATTCATTACTTGTAATCCGAAAGCAATGGTGGTACTTGGTACTCTGGGGGCAACTCAACTCAGTTCAATTTACTGTTGTCTCAAGTTCCACTGATGGCTAGAACTAGATAGATCCTCTTTCTTTTATGGCTATGTGCGATCTTGTTCCCACTTATATTCTATGGGACTTCTTGTGAAAATTTGATACTACATACTTTTAAATCCCAGAGCTTTACGTTGAAATTTTTCTCAACTGCAGTCTGATTTGAAAATTTTGGTAACTACATCCTACTTCCTGCAAGTTCTTTAGTTTTTTATATCCAAGAAAATGTGAAAATGGTCCAATTTATAGTTACAATGAGTAAAGGAACATTTCAACATATGCCCTTTCATCTAATTCATATGCCTTAAGGATACCTCGATTTCTTTAACTAGGAATCTGTCTTATTACTTAGCTTGGATAACTTGGTACATTTTTCCAATTTTGCATGCTTGTCTCATGTTTTGTTTTTATCCCATGCTTACTAACATCTGGCTAACATACTTGTTCAGAGATGTTATTGCCTCCAATATCTAATGGTTTAGGTGTTTATGTCCATGCTGTATGCAGGATGTCTACTGAGCTAGCCAGTTTATCTAATCAGCAGAATGGAGTACTTCAGAAAAGAAGCAACGAGAATCCAAATCCACAAAATATTACCATCGCTGAAGAATTTTCAAATGACATCAATCAACAGTCAGTTAGGTATATAGAATTATTTTCTTTACCTTTGTATATAGCCATTCGTTAGATGGGGATCTTGAATGACATGAAACTTCAACTAAACAGAGACTTCATTATAATTATAAGGTCTGACTACCACTTGTTTCAAAATTATAGTTTTCTGGGAAATGCCTGTTGGGCAGTTTCATTAATCATTATAATTATAAGCCAAAGTGTCATTCCAGTTCTTCGTCATCCACTTTCCAGTTGAACTTGCTGTTGAATACATTTATTGACTTGTTTGCTCTTTAATGTACCAAGATGGTGACCTCCAGTGGTTTGTAAATGTATTCAGTATATGGGGCCTCCTCTGAGTTGCTAACTTTACAATATAATAGGGATGCAACTGATTTGGTATTTTGTTTCTATCAGGAATGGGGCTGAGAGAGGGGTTCCAGCTAGTAACTTATACTTGGCTAAGGTTTGTTTAATTTGGGACTATGCAAATGCACCAGTCCAATAAGAGGTTTTAATATATCTTATATCTCACCTTATATGCAGGCATGGTTTCATAGCTCTCAACCAATGACTAGAAGTCGTTCGTCTGAATTAAGGTATCCTCATATTATATATCATTCAAGCATTATAGCAACCGGAGTATCTCTTACATTTCAGCAATTCATTGAAGGTTATAGCACCTTGAATGATAGCCTAGAGCACATATCTATGTTATTTTAAATCTAGCGTGTCCAGTTAGATACAATGAGAAATGTAGGATGTGAATCATATATAGGGTAGTTTCCTTGAATATATGGTGAAGATCATTTACTCAGTGAGAGGATTTAGTAGCAATTGATTGGAATAATTGGGTATGTACAACTTTTCCTTTTTGCAGGAAAAGATATGCTGCAATACAGAATTCTCAGACAGCTTTTGGCATGGAAGCCATGCATAACGCTTCTGGTCATGGTGTAAATAATATGAAACAAGAGTTTGGGACTCCAAATGGATTCATTGATGCTTCAATGTGTGAGATCCCCAATCAATTCACATCATTCATGTCTCCATCAAATTCCTCTTCATCTAATTTCAACACCCCTCAGATGGGTACAGTGGATAATGTTTCTTATGTTGTGAGCATGCTGAAGGGTACACTAGAGCGGAAAAAACTTACTAACCAGATTGAGAAAGAGGCTGTTGAAGATAGTTCTTTAGGATATTATGGTGCTCAAGAAGTTGTATGTAACGCTAGTTTGAATCAAGGACAAGATTATCATATTTATGAGGCACAAGGAACTTTTCAAGATGTATCCGCTCTCCAAGTTAATTGTGGGGTTCTGCAAACAGCTGAAGGGTCCATAGATATCAGCTTAGAAGAATTTGTAGCTCCTACAAATCCAATTCAAATGAGCAATGTTTCTCGAGAACCGTCACAAAGTGAATCTTCTGCTGCTGCACCTGTAGTGTCTGCTGGTTTTGATGTATGTGACGGTCCCAGCAACTCAGGTCAAACTCAAAGCAATTGCGAGAGCTCTAGACAACAAGTTGGAAAAGGAAAGAATTCTGAAAATGGGTCTAGAGCCAAAGGTACGAGCAACATGCATAATCTGACTTTTTCAATCAATATGCAGGCCCAAGTCAAATTATGCATTGCGGTTTTATGCTGATATATATTTGAATCTTTAGCTTTAATCTCTGTTTTCTTTCCTTCTTTAATCACTAGGAACTTTTCTTCTTATATAGCTATCATACTTACATTAGATAGAAAATATCAATAATTTCAGCCATAACCATGTTTTTGTACTTTGAGATTAGAGGAAATTTTACTAGAGCATGTTATTATTAGCCTCACCTCTCTCGAGCATCAGGGAACTGTTTCTTTATTATTCCATGCGGGCTAACCAAGTGTCCTGTTAGCTTTTTTCTTTTTCTAAATGTATCTTCAGTAATGAAGCATCTTTGTATTACAGATATCAGAGAACGGATATATGATAACCTTAAAGAAGATCGCCAGGTATACCTTAACCAGTCCTGGTTCATTGATAGTAACTACTATGTTTCAAAAGTGGAGTTAGCGGTTCTTGAATGTTTGCCTGATTCCAATTTTCATGGTACTTGGTTTCTGTTTCAGCAAAAAGGAAGTTTAGTTCGATACACATCTGTGACATCAGCTGGTTCAGGTAATTAACTTTGTTTGGGATCTCACAAATATAAAATCTTCCCTTAGACTGTACTTTTTCACAGTGATTTAGTACGTAGAGAATATGTTTGATCTATAAAACTACGATATCTGATGAAAACTTTTAATTTTTGCCTTCGCTGTACATCACAAATCAGAACTATTTCCTCCATGATATAGTACAAGGAAATCTTTTCAATAGATATATGAAGAATATTTAATTATTTATTGATAGAACATAAAGATACAGGAGGGCAGACTAGGAGACCACTTTAGAATGGAACAAAAAAAACAAATACCCGAAAAACTTATGGAATGGATTTATCTACTTACAGAAAGTGGGCTTATTTGCACTTTTTCAAATTCAGAAGTAGCACTAGTATGAACTTAACACACTAAGTTCTAATTGCAAGACATTTGATGCACATGCAGAGCACAACATCTAAATTGAAGCCAATTTGGCTAATTCGGCTAGATTGTAACTTTAGGGATTCGTGAAATTTGTACTTGAGGGGTTTTTTTAGTGCACATTTTCAGCAGGTAAAAATGCAAATAAGCCCAGAAAATTGTGCTGACATTAAGCCAATGTCAGACCTAGGATATAACTTGGTTTCTTGGTTAGGGTGTGGGGAAATGAGTAACAAGCAAGTGTGATAAGAAAAAAGGATTTTCTATTATCTTTTCATTGGGATATGGATATGCAGTTATGCACTATAGAATCTGTGGGTCTTAATTTGGCCATATAATATATTAACTATCAAAGGATCAAAATGGAAATATCCAAAAGTAACAGGAATGAGTGTTGGAAAAGAAATAATCTCATATCATTATTCATTATTTAGTTGGTTTGGCTTTGCAAGGTCATAATAAAACTTGCGGGTCTTTATTGGACATAGAAGGGTTGAAATTAATATAAAGGTTTAAATTGTATATAGTTAATGTATATTAGAATTGTGGAGGTTAATTGAAAAAAAAATGATATCATTTGGTCACTAAAGATATTTTAATGAACTTTAATTGGAAAATAATTATATCATTAGGTCACTAAAGACATCTTAATGAACTAAAGAAAATACATACATCTTATCAACATATCATTTAGATGGGCTTTTCATGGAATATGTCATTAATAGTTTGTATATTTCTATTCCATTTTAATACTTGGTGCAACGTAAGCATTCTGTAAATATGTACATGCACTTATGTAGAATATATGCATTCATGTATATTTTTCTGAACATTATATGTTATTCAGTGGACAGAGGAGATCCCACAAAGAAGCGAAGGGTGGAGCGGTCACGGAAGTACGTATATTATCTTCACACCTTGACTAACAGTGTCCTCTTGTCTATACGTATAATTTTTTAAATAATATAGTACATTGAGTAGTATGACATGGTTGTCTCCTGACTATTATTAGCTATTGTATATGCAGTATTTCTATGTTTACTTTGATGATTACTTCACAAGAATATTCCTTCCTTTAAGGAAATTATCATAGCTATTGTATTTGAACTTATCCTGTGTTTACCTAGGGTAGGTCTATGATGCATGGCTTAGGTGTTCTTTTTGTCACCCTATGATCTTTTCTGGTATATTTCGTGTGTACTGGGTATTCCCTTCTTTTTTAGGACCTTAATACCCATATGTATGGTAAGAAAAATAAAACTACAGTTATGTTAGGTGGAAAAATTTCTTCTGCAATGTAAAATGTGATTGATCTGCCAGCTAAAAGGAGGTTCCATAAACAGATATAGGAGTAGCTAATTAAGATGTGCGTGGCAATTATAATTATAGTTCCACAAAATAAAAATAGCTAAAATGTTGATATCAAGATCGATTTTATAAGATGAAAGGGAATAAACTTAGAAACCTTGAGATAGTGAAGTGGCACGGTTTAGAAACAAACTGACTGAAGAATGAAACGAGGATTTGAGCTAATGAAAGACGACTTCCTCTACCTTGTTTTTTATACCCGCAGTACCAGCTACCTTGTTATTGTTGGTGGCTTGATTGTTGCCCTTATAATTTTAGGTTATTTTCCTTCACGAATTTTGGACCTCAATGTGACCAGTACCAATTTTGGACTTGGTACGTTTGTTGCTTAAATGAGATCGTATGTATGAAGATGAAAGAGCTATTTTCGTATGCTAAAAGATGCTTCTGGAAAAAGGCTTATTTATATTGCTTTTTTTTTTCCCGGTGATGCAGGATGGCAGAAGCAAAGGAAAGAGTTCTTACACCAGCAATTTCTTCAGATATGCAGTCCATTCTGAAGCGCTGCGAAAATCTTGAGAAGGAAGTTCGATCGCTCAAACTAAACTTGGCTTTCATGAATAGGTAATAACATATTTAATACTGATCTACTTACCATCTCATATCCATTAAGGTTTTGAGCCCTTTCAAGCACCTGTTGAAGAGCCAGATCTAATAGTGCATTATAAGAAGAAAACAAGCTAAACCCAGATCTAATAATGCTTTATAAGAAGAAAACAAGCTAAGCCCACAATGTATGATGAAAACGTCACAAGCAACGAGCAATTTAATGTAGTTTGACTAACTTTCCAACATCCATGGATATAATCAATTTCAATAGACTTGAAGAACTTATGATACAAATCATTGGTTATACTTTTGTATTTGGAAAGCAAACCCAATCCCAAACCCTATGTGCTCCCTTTCTCAATCCCCTTTGAGGATACTGGATTACAATGGTATCCTGTATTCTCTTTCTCTATTCTTCTCCTAGTAATGTATTTGCTGCATCAATCTTCATATCAGTATTATCTTTCAGCGTAAGCGGATTCTATTCCATCATGCTAACAAAATTCTATATTAACAAATTTCAGAAAGGATTCCGAACAGACTAAGCAAATAGAAGAGCTTCAGAAGCAAAATGAGGAGTTGACAGATGAAAAGGAACGCCTTTTGGAAGAGATTGAGCGGATTATCTCAGAAACGAGCAAGATGTGAAACTTTGTCCCATTTTTCCAGTTTCATATTCTTCTGCACCTTTAAAGCAAAGGTTATAGCTGCTGCAACCAACTTTAAGCAATCATTCCTTTGGCAGCATCCTCAGATTGTTCTCGGATTAAATTCAGATTCTTAAGGAAAGTCCATCTCAATATATATTATAAGAATGTTGTAAAGTCAAATCTTCATAATTCATATATCATCTCAAGTGTTTGCAGTTTGTTAAATGTAAGCTTATGGTCTTACTATCATGGTATTTTGTTACTTTAGTGAAGCGTGGAATAACAAAAAAGACTCGGCTCCAGCGTCATGATTGATAAATCCACAACAAAAAATGAACCGTCGCTATAGATTTTATAACCGTCGCTATAGATTGATAGTTTTCTCTTTCGCTATGTAACTAAAGAATAACCAGATACTAGAATAACTATTTTGATACATTGATGAAGGGCCACTAAAATTAATGTTGTATAATATATAATGAGTAATGTTATGGACATAATTTTTCTGTCTAAATGTGACATGTAATTAAATAAGATAAATAGTACTTTAAGACATTCATATAACAATATTTATTAAACTAATAAAATAATGTCACATCATTTAAAAAAGCCCAAAAAAATAATAATTTTGAAATCCCCAATATTATCATATATAGTGAGCAGTTTCAATCTTCATCCCCATTCCAATTATTCTTCATCTTAGGGCCAGTAGGACCTTCTTCCCCAAAAACTTCACTTTCGTATTAAATTCACCAATCTCTCAAATGCAGTTTTCAGCTTCTCTTCAATTTTCTTGATCTCAATCCTTAATTCATATGTAATTTCAGGACCCCATTTTCTATCATAGTTCAGCCATGGTGGTCCTCCATACCCTCACCTGCAATTATCAAATTATACCTTTCTCCAATATCCATAAAATTATTACTTTTCGCGGTATCGTTCCTTATTCCAATTAAATCACTTCCTTGTAAAACAAGTCCTGGTTTCGAATAAAATGCATGGCTGTTAACGCCAAGTTTTGCCGGCGCGTCCAATCATAGAATCCACGCGCTAGAACCTGCACTGTAACAGATCACACAGAAGCTTGACGGCTTGTGCCGCCGGGGGATAGCTCCGGTGTGAGAATGAGTACAGGCCGTTACAAGGTGTTAACAATGGAGGCTAAGTGTTTAGTGCTCAAAAGTATGAATTACCTCTTAATTGTAACCCTGACCTGGTATTTATAATAATCTCACTGCCTTAGAATCCTTCTCCTAATCGGTTAAGGACTCCTAGCTATGGTAGTTACCATAACTTGGGTCCAACACAATCTCCTAAAAAGATGCAAGTAGAATCCAATCTAATCACTGCCTTTGGAGCAACCGTATTTAATTATAATTGGGACGTCCAACTCTGCACGCAGGAAGGCCCACTGTACAGGCCCAAACTATCCCACTGTCAGGTCTAGGCTTCGGCCCAAAGGACCCGAAGGCCCGACTCTCAACAGCACACAACAGGATGAGGCTCCGACCCAAGGGGCTCGGATGCCGAACCCAAAGACATCCACCAAAGTGAGGGTCTGACCCAGAAGGACTCAGACGCCGACCCGAACACCTCTAAATCCACCATGGGCTTCGGCCCAATGAACTCATACAACTCTTCTGATGTCGGGCCTTCAGCCCAAATGAAGGTCAGCAAAATACTCCCGAACATTGCCCCTCAGTCTTCAATTATAAAGTACTTATGATTAGAGACTTGAAAGGTCAGGTATTCGAAAGGTCATGACAGCTAATAATAAACTGTCTGGGAAAACCAAACGGTCTATTCTTGATATTTGAAACATTGCACACCTTTTCACGCCTGGCCCCACCTTAAGCATTTAATAGCCTCTCTGGGGTTCCGTGCCGTACTCCTTATAAAAACCCCTCTTCCCCCCCTCATTATCTCCTTTACTGACTTCTCTCTCCCAAACTCTATGTTTTCATTTTTTCCTGCAAGGCGATTTCCGGCGAGCTCATTTCTTCCCCAAACTCCCCAAATTTCCACCACTTTGCAGATATTTGAGTTCTAGTCTAGATCATCTCTTCTTCGAAACTTCTTATTTGCATCACATTCCTTTTCAATGGACGATTTCAGCACTATTCCGGCCACTGAGCCAATCACCGTCACCTCCACCGTCACCACCGGCGACCTACTAGAGATCGAACAGCCGGATACCCCTGCCGCTACCACACCTTCGATCCTTCCTAGTCTGGTAGACGCAGAGGCTAGTGTTCAAAATGCATACCACTCCTCAAAGGAGTTTTCTCACCTCCATACTCCTTCCACTATCACCCCCTCCCAGATCTCTGACATCCGAACCCTCTTTAAAATCCCTAAAGAACACAAGCTCCGAGTACCGACGCCCGATGAGAAGATGTTCTGGCGTCCCGAGGCCGAGTGGGTATCCGTCCCCTTGTACGTTCTGAAATACGGGGTTCGGTTCCCACTACACAATTTCATTTCTTCTTTCTTGAGCTTCGTGGGAGTAGGGTTCGCGCAGCTTGTGTCGAACGCATACATCCATTTAGTCTCTTTCATAGCCATCTGCCAAGAGGTGGGCATCACTCCCGGGCTCGATCTATTCTTCGCCCTGTTCACCGTCGGCGGGTCGAAAGAACCCAGTTTCCGGCAACTCAACAAACGCCCCAACCGCACCATCCCGATCAAAACTCCTTCAAGCAACAAGGGGAGGCACGAACAGTGGTTTTTTGCCAAGGGAACCGACCTCCAGCTCCTTCCCTCCTGGGCCCATCTAACTGACCAGGCGGCCAAGGTTTTGAAGTTCCCGAAGGGTCAGGCCGATGCCTTCAGGACGTTCTACAAGCAATGGAAGAAGACCCAATTGAATCTGGGGCTTCTAATGGACGAAGCCTGGTTGTACAAACAATGCTGTAAGTATCCTTATTTTTTCTCCTATTCTCTTAAGCGTTCCACGCCTTAACCCATTTGTCCCCGTGCAGTGACCATTTTCAAGCCGGAGGGCGTTGTCGACGCCTTCATCCCCACCACCATCACAATCGGGTTCATCCGACCCCCAGTGACTGACGACTCTCCTGAGGAGGATATGGTCCCTATCAGCGAAATGTCTCTGTGGTCCACCTCGGGGCCCGAGCCCTCGACCACACAAAAAGGGGAGCTGAAGATGAGCCGCGCGGAGAAGGCGGATTTGCTGAAGAAATCCAAGAAGCCCTCTAAGCCGACCATCAAAGCATCTACAATAGTCCCTCCGCCTTCCCTGCCGAAGCCAACTCTACCACCGCCCCTCCTCCGACCGAGGTGGTTGAGGATTCGGAGGATACCGAAGAGGTTCCTCTCGAACCCCGATCCAAGAGACCTCGATTGTCGGAGGGTTCCGATCAACCGACGAGAAAAATGGTGGTCCCTGGTCCGAACCGTGCCCCCACTCCTTCTTCTGGGCCAAGCTCCTCCCAGGGATCGCCGACTACCTGTTGGCCCAAGAGCCCGTCAGAGGTTTTCCCTTTTACCCTCTTCGATCACTTCAAACTTCCTGGTGACGACGAGCGGTTTAAAGGGTATTCTTCTGATCAGTTCTTGGTGGCCTATGTTCGAGACCAGACTCGGGTAATTCCCTTTGTCAATTTGAGTACTGCTATTAACTTGGATTATTACTTCTTGTACTGATGTATGTGTTCGCTGCAAGCCAACGCTATACTTGCCCGAGCCATCACTCCCCTCGCCCGATCTATAAAGAAAGAAATTCAGCTGGGAACGGAGGTGGAGCTACTTGAGGCTGAGGTTCGGGGTCTGCAGTCGGACCTGAAGAAGGAACGGGATTCTCATGCCAAGACCCAAAATAAGGCGACCCGAGCGGAGGACCAGATCAAAGAATTGGAGCATAAGCAAGGAACTCTTCTGACCGAGAGGGATCATCTGCTCAAGGAGGTCAAGTATCGGGAGGATGTTGTTGACAGTATTACGCACAAGTTCTCCGAGATGCACGACAAGATGGTGTTCTTGATCAAGGAGAACAACACTTTAACTGCCACTGTCAACGCATTTCCCGAGAAGGTTGTCGAGGCAGACAGCAGGCCATCGCCGAATACGAAGAATTTGAAGCCTTGAATGATAAGGTCATAGCCCAATTCGGTGAAGGGCATGAGACTCATCGAGATAAGGCTAAGGCAAAGCTGATGGCTGCTGGGCTCGATATCTCCGTCCTTAATTCTTCTGATGACGAATCCGAAGCTGAAGATGATCCCCCTGCAGAGTAGATATTTAGGATTTGTAAATTTTTTTTTTGTACTTTGCTCGAATTGTAGGCGATTGGGCTTGTAAAAATTTTCTAAGTGTGAATGAGATATACTTTTTGCCCATGAATGTTTGTTGTCAGTCTTACTCATGACTAATCTCGATCTGTTATGTCCACCCGAACTTTCTGATCGGATTGTCCTTAGAGTTTATCTGATCTTGAAGGGTCTAACAGTTATACCCGGGACTTTTCTCAATCAGAGGTGTCTTTCCAAACCTCTTGATCGGATAGTGCCCGAAGCGTGTCTGTTCGGGTAGTAATGGGATATATGAATATAAATAAAGTTAAACATTTACAGAAATAGGAGCTTTCATTTATATCATTTGAATTGAATCGGTTACATGGGTAAAAGTAAGAATGACATAACTATTACTGGTAAAATTTTCTAAGTCTTCCAGCATGCCATGTATTCTTTACCTCCGAACGGTCCATTGCTCGAAGTTGGTATGTTCCTAGCTTCGGCACTCCTTCCACCTTATAAGTCCCCTCCCAGTTAGGCATTAACTTGCCGGTGTTCTAGGGGGTTGAAGTCTACGACTCCCGGAGGACTAGATCTCCTACGGCAAACCTCCTGGGCTTTACCTTCTGATTGTAGTGTCGGGCTATCCGTTGCTGATAGATTGCCAACCTCATCATAGTCGAATCTCGGTTTTCGTCTAGCAGATCCAAATTTATTCTCAGGCCTTCATCATTGTATAGCTCTTTGTACTGGCTGACTCGAAGGGTGGGGGAACCGATCTCAACAGGAACGAGGGCGTCGGTCCCAAATGCCAGTCTGAATGGAGAGTCTCCAGTTGTGGTCCTTGGAGTAGTTTGATACGCCCACAAAAAGGATAGCAGCTCTTCGGGCCACCGACCCTTTAATTCATCTAATCTGCGCTTTATCCCATTGAGTAGGGTTCGATTGGTCACTTCCACTTGACCATTTGACTGAGGGTGGGCAACCGAAGTCTTGCGATGTTGGATCCTTAACTCCTTCAGAAAGCCCTCGAATTTCGACCCCACGAACTGTCTGCCATTGTCTGAGACTACTACCATCGGGATACCGAACTGGTAGACTACTCCTTCTTTAAAAAACTTCAAACACTCCTGCTCGGTGATCTTTTGCAGTGGTTTGGCTTCGACCCACTTCGTCATGTAGTCAATAGCCACGATCACAAAGTTAACTTGTCCCTTAACTTTTGGTAGAGGACCCAGGATGTCAATGTCCCATACAACAAAGGGAATTGGGGATAAGATCGAATAGAGCTCTTCAAGGGGTTGATGCGGAATATTGCTGTTCAGCTGGCACTTGGGGCACCTCCTAACGAATTCCTTTGCCTCAGTGTAGATAGTCGGCCAATAATACCCCTGCCTCAGAATTTTATGTGCCAGTGACTTCACCCCCATGTGATCCCCACAGATCCCTTCATGCACCTCCCGAAGTATGTAGTATGCTTCTGAGGGAGTCAAGCATTTGAGCAGTGGAGAGCTAAAGGCCCTTCTGTATAGATCTCCATCTATCAGGACGAAGTTCGAGCTTCGATGTTTGACTTGTCTAGCTAGGATTCGGTCTGAAGGGAGGGTCCCATCAGCCAAGTATGAGATATAAGGTGAGAGCCATCAATTGAGTTGGTCCAAAGCCAGGACTTCTATCTTCGAGACACTGGGCTTTTCCAGAACCTCCAGGTACACTGATCCATTGAAAGAGCTTGCTTCAGTAGTTGCCAACCTTGCCAGGGCATCTGCTATTGTATTGTCTGACCGGTCCACCCCCTGACAACTGTGCGATATGAAGTACATAAGCTTATCCTTTACCTCGACCAAATATTTCACCATCCTTGCCCCCGAGCCTCTTACTCGCCCGAAAGCTGCTTGACCACCAGCTGCGAATCACTGTAGATGATCAACCTCTGTACCTCTAAGCTTTGGGCCAATCATATCTCTGCTAAGCTGGCCTCATACTCTGCTT
The DNA here is from genome assembly GCA_020205505.1 of Panax japonicus. Classification (NCBI taxonomy): domain Eukaryota; kingdom Viridiplantae; phylum Streptophyta; class Magnoliopsida; order Apiales; family Araliaceae; genus Panax; species Panax japonicus. Next base: position 10,641,816 of record CM035113.1, read on the forward strand.
CGTTGTTTGTGGCCTTGAAACCGAACCGAATAGCTTGCTGCACCTTGAACCCCTCAGGACTTGTCAGGATGACACCCGCTCCACTAACATCCGAAGTTGACGATCCATCCACGTATAAAGTCCATGAGGTCTGACCTGGTTGCTCTTCAGCCACTATACTCACCTCAGGTTTGGTGAAAGAACATTCTACCATGAAATCTGCCAACGCCTGCCCTTTGATTGCCGTTCGGGGATGATACTCTATAGCAAACTGTGTTAACTCCATCGCCCATGCGGCCAACCAACCTGACACCTCGGGTTTGTGCAAAATCTTCTTCAAAGGCTGATCTGTGCAGACCACTCTCAACCGACCCTGGAAATAGTGCCTGAGTTTCCTGCTAGCGATTATGAGTGCGTAGGCAAACTTTTCCAGGCTTGGGTATCTAGTCTCTGCATCCCGAAGAACATGGCTGACATAGTACACCGGGAACTGCTTTCTTCCCTTATTCGTCACCAGTGCCACCCCTACTGCCATCGGTCTTGCAGCCAAATATAGGTATAAAGGTTCCGAGGGGGTCAGTTTCATTAATAATGGTGCCGTACCCAGGTACCTCTTGATTTCTTGGAACGCGTCTTCGCATTCCGAAGTCTACTGGAAACTCTTATCATTTTTCAGACCCTTTAGAGTGTCAAAAAAGGGTAGACATCTTTCAGCTGACCTTGACACGAATCTCCGAAGGGCAGCTATTCGGCCCATCAACCTCTGAACATCTTTGTATGTCTTTGGAGATTTCATGTCTAAGATCGCCGAGATTTTTGCCGGATTGGCTTCGATTCCCCTCTTACTGACCCAGTATCCCAGAAATTTCCCTGAACCTAGTCCGAAGGTGCATTTGGTCGGGTTCAGTCTCAGTTTGTGTTGCCTTACCGTTTCGAAGCAGTCTGTTAAATCCTCCAGATGATCCCGGACTGACACGCTCTTGACGATCATGTCGTCCACGTACACTTCCATACTCCGCCCCAGCTGTTTCCTGAATACGAAGTTCATCATCCGTTGGTAGGTCGCCCCTGCGTTCAGCAGTCCGAAAGTCATCTTCCGATACACGTATATAGCCCGATGGGTGATGAAGCTGGTCTTCAGGATATCTTCCTTGTGCATCGAGATTTGGTGATATCCCGAGAAAGCGTCCATGAAGCTTAACATTCCATACCCCGAAGTGGCATCAATTAGTTGGTCTATGTTGGGTAAAGGATAGAAGTCTTTAGGGCATGCCTTGTTCAGGTCCGTGTAGTCGATGCACATCCTCCACTTCCCATTTTGTTTTTGAACTAAGACCACATTCGTCAGCCATTCGGGAAAGTCGATCTCGAAGATGAACCACGCCTCTAACAATTTAGTAACCTCTTCATCTACAATCTTCTGTCTTTCCGGGTCGAAGATCATTCTTTTCTGTATCATTAGCTTCCTCTTCGGATCAGTATGAAGCCTATGTAATGCTATTGATTTGTTTACTCCAGGCATGTCGCTAGGTTCCCAAGCGAAGATGTCGGCATACACTCGAACTAATTCCACCAGACCCATTCGCAGCTGTTCGGATAATCCCGCCCCGATTTTGATCACTTTGTCTGGATTCCCTGGTATCAACTCAACATCTTCTGTTTCCTCTGCCGGTAGAGCCATGGGTTCAGTGCTGCCCTCAGTGAACGGCTCTATCTCGATGGTCATTGTCTGTTTTTGCTTACTGACCCCGACCCCTAAAGAAATCAAGGTATTTCGATAACACCTTCGGGCGATATTAAGATCTCCTTTTACTTCCCCTATCCCGTCTGGTATTGGAAACTTGATTTTGAAATGGGGTATAGACGTTACTGCCTGCAGTACTGCTAAAGTAGGCCTTCCCAAGATGGCGTTGTAAGCCGAATCCACTTGTACGACAAATTTTTTTACCATAATTTCTGTTTGCTGAGGGGCCGTACCGAATCTGACTGGCAGTTCTATCGTACCTGACACATGAACCGGGTCGCCACTGAAATCGTATAACGGGCCCTTTGCTCCCAATTCCATCTTCTTTCCTCCCAACTCCATCCTCTGTTATGCATGTGTGTAAAGTATGTCGACCGAGGACCCGTTGTTGATCATCATTCTCTTCATGTCCACTGGCCCGACCTGAGCCGTTATCACCAGTGCTCCGTCGTGCGGTTCAATGTGGTCAGTAGGGTAGTCGTCATCGGAGAAGGAGATAGTCGTGCCTGAATATGGCTGTCCCTTCTGGGCGAGGAGCCAGCCAGCGACAGTACGGCAGCGAGATGCCCACTCCTCTTCCTACCGGTTACACACCCTACCGACCCGCCCGATATCACATCAATAATTCCTCGGGCTTGCTGTTTCGGTTGCGGCTGTGTTTCCCGGGTGAGCTCTATGTTCTCCTCTCGCGGGGCTTCTAACCCTTCCCTGCCGACTACGTATTGTACCAACTGCCCATTCTGAACATTCTTTTCAATCAAGTCTTTCAAGTTATTGCAATCTTCTGTCGTGTGACCCCGACTCTGGTGATACGTACAATACTTGTTTCGACCCCTTTTTACCGGCTTCGGGATCGATGGGTATGGTTCAAAAAAGGTCTTGTTTCGCATCTCCTCCAGTATCTTAGCCCGATCCGTATTGAGAGCGGTGTACACTTTGTTGACATTTTTGTTTGGGAAGGGTGGTCTTCCACTACCCGACCCTCCCCCGTTGTAGTTCTTCTTGCTGTAGCTATCCGACCTCCCTTGATTGTCTGACTTTTAATAACTCTGTTTGTCCCGATCTCTGGACTTCTCGTACGACTGGGATTGTGGTTTGAAGTTTCCCATCGCCTCCTCGATCGCTATGTGACCCTCGACCGTATGAAAGGCTTCTGTTAGATCAGTCGGGGGGTTGATCACCAGGTCCTTCATTAGCTTCTTCGATTTTTCGATGTCTAGCCCCGTTGTGAAGAATCCCAAAGCTTGTGGGGAATTTAACTCCGCCACCAACCCCACAGCTTCTCGAAACCCTTTAACATATTTCCCCAAGCTCTCATCTGATCTTTGCCTGACCTGCATGAGGGATGCTGTAATCTTCCCCCGTCTCTTATTACTCCCAAATCGGGCATGAAACTTTTCCCGAAGGTCATTCCACGAATTTATCGATCCCGATGCCAGGGTTCCCATCCACTCCCGGGCACTCTTCTTCAAGGTAGTGGCAAACATGTGACACTTGGCCGCGTCAGAATGGCCATAATAAGTCATCAGTCTGTCGTACCCATCGGAATGGTCGTAAGGATCCCCCATTCCGTCATAAGTCTCCATCGGGGGCATCTTCTTTTTGGGGTCTGCTGTCTCCCAATTAATTTTCGGCGAAAAGGGTGACCCTATGCAGGCCGAAGGCGCCCTTGTTGAGCTTTTGGCCGACAGCAACTTCTCCAAATCGGCTACTCTTCGGGTGAAGGGGTCGGATTTTCCTCTATGAGGGGATGATCAGGGTCTGTCCCTTTCACATTCGGGAATCTCTTCTCCTCTCCTCTGCCCCGACCTGCCCGGGTGCTCAGATTGTCGTCCTGCTGATCGGCTCCTCCTCCAGCTTCGGCCATCCCTCGAACAGGTTCGGTACCTGCTCCTTTCCCTATTAGCCTCTCTCCTTCGGGGTGACCTAGACTGGCTACGGTGTATACACCTTTTAGAGAACGCCTTTTGCTCTCCGACCGCGTTGGCCATCTGTAGTTCGAGCTCCTCCTACTGAAGACGTAGGGCCATCATGGCGTCTTTGTTTTGTTGCATCTTTCTCTGCAGGATAAATTCTCTCTGATCTCGACCACCTTGGCTACGGTTCTACCCATGCGCCTCCAAGGCTCGTGAATTATTTTCGTCCCGATCCTTGACCTCCTTGAGTAGATGATCCCTCTCGGCCAGAAGAGTTCCATGCTTATGCTCCAATTCTTTGATCTGGTCCTCCGCTCAGGTCGCTTTATTTCGGGTCTTGGCATGAGAATCCTGTTCCTTCTTCAGGTCCGACTGCAGACCCCGAACCTCAGCCTCAAGCAGCTCCACCTCCGTTCCCAGCTGAATTTCTTTCTTTGTAGATTGGGCGAGGGGAGTAATGGCTCGGGCGAGTATAGCATTGGCTTGCAGCGAACACATACATCAGTACAAGAAGTAAAAATCCAAGTTAATAGCAGTACTCAGATTAACAAAGGTAATTACCTGAGTCTGGTCTCGAACATAGGCCACCAAGAACTGATCAGAAGAAAACCCTTTAAACAGCTCGTCGTCACCAGAAAGTTTGAAGTGATCGAAGAGGGTAAAAGGGAAAATCTCTGACGGGCTCTTAGGCCAACAGGTAGTCGGCGATCCCTGGGAGGAGCTTGGCCTAGAAGAAGGAGTGGGGGCACGGTCCGGACCAAGGACCACCATCTGTCCCGTCGGTTGATCGGAACCCTCCGACAATCGAGGTCTCTTGGATCGGGGTTCGAGAGGAACCTCTTCGGTATCCTCCGAATCCTCGACCACATCGGTCGGAGGAGGGGGCGGTGGTAGTGTTGGCTTCGGCAGGGAAGACGGAGGGATTATTATAGGCGCTTTGATGGTCGGCTTGGAGGGCTTCTTGGATTTTTTCAGCAAATCCGCCTTTTCCGCGCGGCTCATCTTCAGCGCCCCTTTTTGTGTGGTCGGGGGTTCGGGCCCCGAGGTGGACCCCAGAGACATCTCGCTGATAGGGACCGTATCCTCCTCAGGAGCGTCGTCAGTCACTAGGGGTCGGATGAACCCGGTTGTGGTGGGGATGAAGGCGTCGACAACGCCCTCCGGCTTGAAAATGGTCACTGCACGGGGACAAATGGGTTAAGGCGTGGAACGCTTAAGAGAATAGGAGAAAAAATAAGGATACTTACAGCATTGTTTGTACAACCAGGCTTCGTCCATTAGAAGCCCCAGATTCAATTGGGTCTTCTTCCATTGCTTGTAGAACGTCCTGAAGGCATCGGCCTGACCCTTCGGGAACTTCGAAACCTTGGCCGCCTGGTCGGTTGGATGGGCCCAGGAGGGAAGGAGCTGGAGGTCGGTTCCCTTGGAAAAAAACCACTGTTCGTGCCACCCCTTGTTGTTTGAAGGGGTTTTGATAGGGACAGTGCGGTTGGGGCGTTTGTTGAGTTGTCGGAGACTGGGTTCTTTCGACCCGCCGACGGTGAACAAGGCGAAGAATAGATCGAGCCCGGGAGTGATGCCCACCTCTTGGCAGATGGCTATGAAAGAGAATAAATGGATGTATGCGTTCGACACAAGCTGCGCGAACCCTACTCCCACAAAGCTCAAGAAAGAAGAAATGAAATCGTGTAGTGGGAACCGAACCCCGTATTTCAGAACGTACAAGGGGACGGCTACCCACTCGCCCTCAGGACGCCAGAACATCTTCTCATCGAGCGTCGGTACTTGGAGCTTGTATTCTTTAGGGATTTTAAAGAGGGTTCGGATGTCAGAGATCTGGGAGGGGTGATTGTGGAAGGAGTATGGAGGTGAGAAAACTTCTTTGAGGAGTGGTATGCATTTTGAACCCTAGCCTCGACGTCTACCGAACTAGGAAGGATCGAAGGTGTGGTAGCAGCAGGGGCATCCGGCAGTTCAATCTCTAGTAGGTCGCCGGTGGTGACGGTGGAGGTAACGGTGATTGGCTCAGTGGCCGGAATAGTGCTGAAATCGGCCATTGAAAAGGAATGTGATGTAAATAAGAAGTTTCAAAGAAGAGATGATCTAGACTAGAACTCAAATATCTGCAAAGTGGTGGAAATTTGGGGAGTTTGGGGAAGAAATGAGCTCGCCGGAAATCGCCTTGTCGAAAAAAATGAAAACAGAGAGTTTGGGAGAGAGGAGTCAATAAAGGAGATAATGAGGGGGGAAGAGGGGTTTTTATAAGGAGTATGACACGGAACCCCAGGGCGGCTATTAAATGCTTAAGGTGGGGCCAGGCGTGAAAAGGTGTGCAACGTTTCAAATATCAAGAATAGACCATTTGGTTTTCCCAGACAGTTCATTATTAGTTGTCATGACCTTTCGAATACCTGACCTTTCAAGTCTCCAATCATAAGTACTTTATAATTGAAGACTGGGGGGAAATGTTCGGGAGCATTTTGTTGACCTTCATTTGGGCTGAAGGCCCAACATCAGAGGAGTTGTATGAGTTCATTGGGCCGAAGCCCATGGTGGATTTAGAGGTGTTCGAGTCGGCGTCTGAGTCCTTCTGGGCCGGACCCTCACTTTGGTGGATGTCTTTGGGTTCGGCATCCGAGCCCCTTGGGTCGAAGCCTCATCCTGTTGTGTGCTGTTGAGAGTCGGGCCTTCGGGTCCTTTGGGCCGAAGCCTAGACCTGACAGTGGGATAGTTTGGGCCTGTACAGTAGGCCTTCCTGCGTGCAGAGTTGGATGTCCCAATTATCATTAAATACGGTTGCTCCAAAGGCAGTGATTAGATTGGATTTTACTTGCATCTTTTAAGGAGATTGTGTTGGACCCAAGTTATGGTAACTACCATAGCTAGGAGTCCTTAACCGATTAGGAGAAGGATTCTAAGGCAGTGAGATTATTATAAATACCAGGCCAGGGTTACAATTAAGAGGTAATTCATACTTTTGAGCACTAAAAACTTAGCCTCCATTGTTAAAACATTGTAACGGCCTGTACTCATTCTCACACCGGAGCTATCCCCGGCGGCCCAACGACGAATATGCCACAAATTTATTAGTTGCATTATGAAATTCTAGCAATGATGAACATTATATAAAATCCCATTAAAATTGCTAATTCTTATGGTTAAATGTTCCCAGTCACCAACATGTTCTCCAATTCTACCTAATGGTACATCGATTAGCCCAAGTTTAACTGTTGATGGCCCGTTAAACAGGTAAGAAACCCATACATCTATATCAGTAAACGTAGCTCCAAGCATTGGTTTTATGTGAAGATAGTCTCAAGAGTTTTGCAAATTTCCCTTCATTACTTTCTCTTTGACATTGGGGTCAATGGGAAGGCCTAGCCAAAAATCACCATCATTTGAACCGTCTTGGGGGAGGTTCCACCCGTTGGGTCTGATCAGAACTCGATTCGACTCATTCCTAGGGGCGAGCCAGTGGTAGGCTTTTGGGGCTGTAGCCTGGTCCAAATTTTCCTTTTTTACTAGATCTACTATATAATTATGTAAAGGGTCATTTACATAAGTATACAATATTTAGAAAGTAATTAGACTATTAGTGCACTCATAAAATATTTACATAATTAATATACTTTCTATATTTATTTACAATATTAGTGCAATTAGGATTCCTTAATTTAGGGAATTAGTATATGATTCAATTCATAATAATAAGGAAACCTAAAATCAAGGAGAAATAACTACCATAATTAATAATTCAAATTCAAATATCTTGGATCTAACAAACAAAACCAATTCAAAAATAATAATTAAAATTCAAATATTCAAAGTTTGGCAACGTCATCTTCCTCCTCCCCTTCGCCGCCGCTTCAACACCATGGACGCCGGCCACAGCTGCCATTATGACGAAGGTTGATTTAGTCTAGAAATTAAAAGGAGAAAAAGATAAATTTAAATGCAGTTGGTATACAAATATTTATACAAAGTTAACCATTTTAGTTTTTGTGGGTAACCAAGAGAAATTTCAGTGCAGTTGGTAACCAAAACTTTCAAAGGTAACAATTTTAGTTTTTGTTGGTTACATTTGTATTAAAGTTTGGCTACCAACTGCACTATAAAAAAAAACCTATAATAGATTTTTTATAATTAATTGGTAACCTAATAAAACTGAATTGGTTACCTTTGTATTAAGGTTTGGCTACCAAATGCATTATAAAAAAAATCTACAATACATTTTTTAATTAATTGGTATCCCAATAAAACTGAATTGGTTACATTTGTATAAAGTGTTAGCTACCAACTGCACTATTAAATAAAAAAATCTATAATAGATTTTTTAAAAATAAATTAGAAACCTAATAACACTGAATTGGTTACCTTGGTATGAATGTTTGGCTACCAACTGTACTATAAAAAAACGCAGCAATTGTACTATGAAAAATCGATCCATTATAATCAAACCACCTCAAAATGGGCGAATGATAGTTTTAGGAGTGGACTCGGCGGTAAATGGCGGCGGGTTTTTGATTTTGAAAATAATCTGGTAGAGAGAATTAAGAGGAGGAGAGAGAAAGATGCGTACAAAAGTGCCGTTAACATGGTAGGCCATGAGAGTTTCAACTCCACCCAAGAACTTTCCGTCGATAAACACCGCCGGAACCGGCTGTTGCTGGCCGTCGCTGGCGATCTGGTAGAGGAATGAGTGGATTTCGAGGCCGGCGGAGTCGTAGTCGAGCTCGATAATGGTGGGGCCTACACCGAGGATGAATATGAGCTGCTTGACAACGTGGCACATGTAGCAGCCGGTGACGGTGAAGACAACCACCGCATTACCGTACATGCAGCAGCCGGTGACAGTGAATAGTAGCTGCTCATGATGTCCATTCGAATTTCTGGTGGAGTGAATTAGGAGGAGGAGAGAGAAAGATGCGTACAAAAGTACCCATTTTATTTAATTTAATAAGTAAATCAATATTAATCCCCTAAATTAAGGAATCCTAATTGCATACTAATTCCTTAAATTAAGAAATCCTAATTGCACTAATATTGTAAATAAATATAAAAGTGTATTAATTGTGAAAATATTTTATGAGTGAACTATTGTTGTAATTATTATTAAAAATGTAATAGAATATGTAATTGTACCAAAGTAAATAAGTTGGAATAGCCTTGGTCAGCCCAGCCCAAATATATAATTTTAGCATTATAATATTTTTGGCCCGTCCAACCCAAATGTACAATTTTGACATTATAATATTCTTAGCCGACCCAAATTTTATTCATGGCTCCGCGGTCCTTTACAATAATATACAACATTCGGAAAGTAATTACATTATTAGTGCACTCATAAAATATTTACACAATTAATATATTTTTCATATTTATTTACAATATTAGTGCAATTATGATTCCTTAATTTAGGAAATTAGTATAGATTCAATTCATAATAATAAGGAAACCTAAAATCAAGGAGAAATAACTGCCATAATTAATAATTCAAATTCAAATATCTTGGATCTAACAACAAAAATAAATTCAAATTCAAAAATAATAATTCAAATTCAAATATTCAAAGTTTGGTAACGTCATCTTCCTCTTCCCCTTCGCCGGTCATCTTCCTCCTCCCCTTCGTCGGTGAGACCCAATTTCATGTTCACCTTCGCCGGTGAAATCCAATTTCATGTCCAAAAGAAAATAAGAATACTACATAGGAAAGAGAGAGATAAAAGAGTGATGTGTAATATAATGTTGATAACCAAACCTTTTTAAAAAAAGGTAACCAAACTTTTATACCTTGGTAACTAAACCTTTATACCAAGGTAACCAATCTACCTCCACATCTGCAGTATGAATTGGTTACCTTGGTCTGAAAGTTTGGCAACCAACTGAATGAAGGTTTGGTTACCAACTGCATCACATTCAAAATAATTGGTAACTTAATAAAACTGAATTAGTTACCTTGGATACCGATCATTAACTACGAGTCGAGTTACTAGATCTACCTAAACAGGTTTCCTTAAGCAATTTCTTATTGATCAGTAAAAGAAGAAAATGCATATAGGAACTATTTATTACAAACACGTTCCATTTTAATTACCTGAGCTGCTACTCCTTTGATCATTTCTTACTATTAAGAAATAGTATTGTAATGGGTTATGGCAGTTAAAGGCTAGATGTGAGACCCCAGATTTTATGAATAAATATTTAATTTTCTCGAAATAATTTTTTGAATATTATGATGTGGATATGATATAATGTTATAGTTTACTTATAAATTTTGAAAAGTATGCAAGTTGTTGTATAATATTCGATTGGTCGGGGAATATTCTTTTTATCAGGGAATATCCGTACAACGACACAATCATTGGTGGACCCCACAACAGAATTATTGTCGGATTGAGAAAACGAAAAAAATATTTTATTAAAAATAACGGCGGGAGTTTTACCATTAATACTGTTATACTACTCGGTAGTAAAAGTACAGTAATACGCGTGGTTGCATAGTAGTACACGGTATTGATTATTGATGCTTATGTGATAAGTCACTCAGTTTTATTTTATTGGTATTATTAATGTAATAAAACAGAAAAAGCTTTTTATATAAAACAAAATACTTTTATAAAGTTATTTGTTTTATTAAGCTAATAGTAATTTTTTTTTATATAAAATAGAATACTTTTATAAAGTTATCTGTTTTATTAGACAATAATTAGAATATATTATATTTTATTATGCATAGTATTTGCATAGTGTCTGCATAGTATTTGCATAGTAAATTTTTTTATAAAGTTATTCGTTTTATTAGATTATAAATAGAATATATTATATTTTATTTAAAAGATTTTGCTTTAAATATGGACCGTCAGATTAAAGTAAATCAATCTGGACCATTCATGAGTTGGTTACTATGCAGTCCATTTTTCTATAAATAGAAGCTCATTCCTTCATTATTTCTTACGAATTCACTGAAACTCTAGAGAGATAAACTATAGAGAGAAAAAAGAAAAGTATTCTGCTACTTCACTACTCATATATCCAGTACTCTTCTTCTTAAGGTAGGAAATATTGTTTGTTGTACTCGTAGAGGGTATTATTTCTTTTGTATTCATGAAGAGAACTTCTGTTAATCCATTCTTTATCATTCTGTTGGAATAACCTGTATACGCGGGCTACCCTATACTTGGTGAAATTCTTTTGTTATTCCATTCTTTATTATTCTGTTGGAATATCCTGTCTGTGTGTTTTACGCCGGACCAGGTTCCATTCTTTATTATTCTGTTGGAATATCATGTCTATGCGTTTTACGCCGGACCTAGTTCCGTTATTTATTATTCTGTTGGAATATCCTGTCGGTGGGTATTACCCCTGACCTGGTTCTGTTATTTAGTATTCTGTTGGAATAACCTGTCTATGCGAAGTACCGCATGCATGGTGATTTTTGTTGTTATTCCATTCTTTATTATTCTGTTGGAACATCCTGTCGGTGCGAATTTCGCCTGACCTAGTTCCGTTATTATTATTCTGTTGGAGTAACCTGTCTATGCGAATAATCGCATGCATGGTGATTTCTTTTGTTATTCCATTCTTTATTATACTCAGTTGGTTAATGTTTTGACTTCTATACTCCATGAAATTAGTGGAATATCCTTGATATTTGCGCTTCATCCAGTATCTTTTCATGGAAATATTCTTCTGAGCATTCTTGAATTTTACTCTACAAGAAGTATCATGTTGACAATTTGGACGTTATTAGTTCCTGGATAAATTAATTCTTGAACTTGTTTTTATTGAATTCTTATATCATTGTCATCATCCTCATGTTTATATTATGTTGAAAGTCAGCTGTGGCTTGTAGTGCATACATGGACTTTGTATGATTATGACCAGGGATTATTCGGTATAATCATGACCGTAATGTTACAAATGATGTGGAAAAAGTCCTCATTGGCCCGTAGTGAATTGATGGACAGTTTTTGGTATGATTATGGCTATGGATTCTCTTCGGCCAAGGGTGCAAAGATGAATTGTTTTATGGCATGATCAGGACCGTTGATGAAAACATGATTATCTTTGGCCCGTGGTGCATGGATAATTCATGGTCGTGATACTAAAAAATATCCTTAGCCTATAGTGCATGGATGATTTGATGATGTGAATTATTTATTAAGTTGAGTCTCAGCGATAAAAGTGATGAAAAACCTTTTAAATCATAGAAGATAATAGATTTTATTCTCTACTTGACTCTTCTAATGGATTACTTGTTCCGCTGCAGTTAACTTGATGATTGTTATATTGTATCAGTTTAACACTGTTGAAGGCTAACGATAATTTATTCTGCGTTATATTAGTCATAATATTTCTTAATGGGCTAGTTGAGCTCACCCTTTCTTTCACTGTTCTCTTCAGGAAATGAGAACGTAGCAGGGACTAGTCGGGGAACGGAGTGACGGTCCAGAGGATAGCATTAATAGTCCTCACTATTCTGTGAAATAGTGTGTTAATAAATGTATTGAGGACTTATTTTGAATTTTAATGCTGTCTAGAAGATAATGTTTGTATTAAAACTCACAGCTCATGTTGTATATTTAAGATTGTATTTGAATTCTGTATCATGTATTTGGCGACTCAAGATGGGTGATGTATACCTATTTTGGGGGCGTCACAGTTGGTATCAAATCTTAGGGATATGATGTAAGACCCCAACTTATTATAAATAAAATTGAATTTCCTCTAATTATATTTGTGAATAATAAGGTATTAATTTGATATAATTCTCTGGTTATGGGTGAAATGTGCAAATTTTGCAAAATATGCAAGTGGTTATAAAATAATCATTGTTGTCGGGGAATATTCGTTTGGTCGTGGAATATTTTTGTTGTCGGGAAATATTCGTACGATGGCGCAGTCATTTGTGGGCCCCATAACAGAATAACTGTCGAATGAAGAAAATGACAAGTTTGAGTTTTTATAAATAACAGCGTAGTTGTTACCGTTAACACTGTTGGAATACCCGATGGTTAAAATACAGTAATACGCGTGGATGCACATATTGATGAATTATTGATCCTTACGTAAGAAAGCACTACTGAATAATTGTTACAGTAGTTACTGTTCAATATTTTATTTTATTGATTCAATAATTGTTGCGTTGATATTTTATATTATTGTTGTTTCAATAATTGTCACTGCACAGTATTTTCCATTATCAGATCAATAATTTATATTATTTGAATAATATTATTAGATAACATTATTGGCAATGTCTAGAAAGTTCTGTCAAGGAGAGGTTTGGTCACCTAATTGCGCGCCAATAAGGAGAAATTCTTATTGGAAAGCCCCCTCTTTCCTGGGAACGGCCTGGTTGTCATAAATGTGATTCTGTAATATTATTTATGAATAATTAATTATTGATTCATATGATAAGGAAATATTTATTTTATGTGGATATAAATGTTGGATATATTTATTATGGTTAAAAATGAAGGAGTTAATGTTGAGGTGTTTTATCAGTATTTTTGTCGAAATGAAGGTATTAAAAATTAAACCGGTGTTTTTGAGATATATTGTGTGAGTTATAATTTTTAATCCGACCGTTGGATCATTGTAATTTTTGGATATGTTATACATATATAAGTTGAGTATATGTCCACAAATTTTGAACCGTTAAAAATGAACGTATGATTTGTTATGAATTTTAAGATGTGACTGATTCAGAAATTAGGTTTATAAATGATTTTGGTAGAAAATTCAAGAATTGAGTGGGCCCTACTTGTGGTTGGTGAAGAAATATGCTGAATTTATTTCAAATGTGGTGGGTAGGAATAGTAGCAGGTAAAGCCATCAGGTTGCAGGTCAAGTATGCTAACAATTTCCTATAAATAGAGGGCTAAGTTAGAATTGAAAATCACACCAGAAACAAGTTTCTCTCTTTCTCTCTCTAGATTATTGAGTGTATTTTGTGAGTATTTAGATACTTTGTGAGTTTATATTCATGAGTGCAAATTTCCTTCAGTCTTATACCGATATTCCGATTAGAAGTACTGATATTTTGAGGTAAGGGATGTTATTTTCTTCATATATAATATTATTTCGTCAATATCATTATGCTGAAGTAATGATCTGAATTTTTATCAAATTTGGAACTTTTTGTGTCAGAGTTACTATTCACGTATACGTCACTATTTACGTATACGACACTATTCACGAATACGGCACTATTCACCGAAAAATGAAATTTTCTTCTTTTTGTCCAAGATGTCTATTATGGTTATTATCTTTGATTGTATCCATGTTTTGATCTTTATTTTTGAATTCTGCTTCAAAATTAGTATTTATAAAGTATTATTGATCTTGGATAAACTGTTATACGAATCCCTACTATTTGTCCTTCCGTTTCACTGGATTCGTTTTCTTTAAAATATTTTTCATCATCCTCAGTCCTAAATGATGATATTACTAAATATCTTCGGCCTGTAGTGCAGAGATAAATGATTAACTGATGAATATCTTTGGCACGTAGTGCAAAGATGAATATGTGTTGAGATGAACATGACCAACTGGTGATACAAATGAATATATTTGGCCTGTAGTGCAAAGATGAATATTTGATTAAAGATGTATATTGATTGTTGTTACAGGGATAAAATATTGATGATGGACTTTTAAATCTTAGAAGATAGTAGAACTCATTCTCTACTTGCCTCTTCTAATGGATTGTTGTTTCCGCTGCAGTTGTTGATCTAAAACTTGTTGGCTGTTATATTTTATCAGATTTTTCCATGTTGAAGACTAACGATAATTTTTTGCATATTATCTTAGTCATAATATTCTTTACTGGGCTAGTTGAGCTCACCCTTTTCCTTTTTGTTCCATTTTTCTCAGGAGGTGAGAACATAGCAGGAACTAGTTGGGGTACGGAGTGATGGTTCTAGAAAGATGTTTTAGCAGTCCTCACTATTTCTGTAAAATAATGTTTGAATAAATAAAACGAGGACTTATTTAAGTGTGGATATTGTCAAGAAGACAATATTTATAAATAAACTCACAGTATGTGTTGTCGTATTTTGCACGACAATTGTATTATTGAAGTTGTAGTTTGCTTTCTGTACCATATATTTGGCGACTCAGAATAGGTGTTGTATACTTATTTTGGGGGCGTCACATATGATTCCTAAATAGGATGTGAAAATAGAACTAGGAGGGGAGAGACGGGGAATTCCTTCGTTAGTATGATCTACCTAAGTTTATTTGGTATTTAATTGGTCGGTCATAATATATGGATAATATGTTATATGTCAATTAACCTTTGTTTTGTGACAGTATCTAAAAATGACATCCGAGAATGTTGAGAATAGCAATGGAACACAGGAGACTGCTGATTCTCCACAGATCAATAATCAGGACAATGTGCAACAGGATGGTGATAATCCTCTTGTAAACAACAACACTGATCAATTGATGAACGACGTTAAGTTTAGGAGCTTTTTAGAATTCATGCAACATCAGGCGAAGGCGGCTCCTGTTCATAATGCAGGAAGAAACAATGGCAACCCACGGTTGGTCACCGCTAAGCAATTTAAGGATCTGGGACCACCGGAGTTTTTGAGAAAGCCAGAACCACTTAAGGCATAGACGTGGTTAAAGCAGATCACCAAGATATTTGATGTCTTGGGATGCTTCGAGGAGCAAAATGTTCCCTTTGCCACCTTTATGTTGCGTGAAGAGGCAGATCACTGGTGGGAATCTGTAAAACGTACCCAGTCTGACGCACTCAAGATGTCTTGGGAGAAGTTCGGAGAGTTGTTCAATGACAAGTACTTTCCCGAAAGCATTCGTCACATGAAAGAGGTGGAATTTATCAAGTTGGAGCAAAACAACATGACGTGTCGCAGTACAAAGCCAAGTTTACCGAGTTGTCCCGATTTACGTCCCACTTGGTTGATAATGAAGAGAGAATGACACGGATGTTTTTAAGAGGTTTGAAGCCGGAGATACGTCAATATCTTATTTCTCATAAATTATGTTTGTATTTAGATATTGTAAATAGGGCTCAGTTAGTGGAGCGCGATAACGAGTCAACGCAACCAAAAGAGAGCAGCCAGCAAAATGATAATACCGGTGATAACAGTCATCAAAGCGGTGATAATAAGCATGGAGGGAATCAACATGCCAGGAATGGTAACCATTTCGGTTGTAATCATGGTCAAAATAATAAGAATGGACATTTCAAAAAGAGAAGATTCAACAATGACGTGAAGACGTCAGCACCAGCACCCGTTTCAAAGGCAGAAGAACGACCACCGGTCGTATGTTTCAAATGCGGACATGAGGGACACATCCGTCTAAACTGTACGCAGCAATCCAAAATGTGTTTTAATTGCGGGAGAGAAGGTCACCTAGCTCTATTTTGTCATATGGTGAAGTCAAGTCCAGCTGGGATAGTGGTGCCAAAGGATGTCCCAGCCAAGCTAAAACCGGTAGTTTAAGAGAGAGCGTTTTTTTTACGAGAAACCTGAATAAAATTATCACAGGTAAGTTAATCATAAACTCTTGTGAAGTCTATACCGTGTTAGATACCGGTTCTACTTACTCTTTTATTTCACCTAGTTGTGTTCAATGTTTGAAGTTAACTCCGGAGAAGTTAGACTTTGATATATCTGTTTAAACTCAGTTGGGAGAAACCTTCGTTACCTCCACTATTTATAAATCTTGTTCAAATCAACACTTTCGTGTTACGTGTCGATCTTGTCTCTTTGAAAATACTTGCCTTTGATGCAATTTTAGGAATCGATTGGTTAACTACTCATCATGCTTTTCGTAAAGTTGTTAGCTTTCATATTCCTAACCAACCTGTTATACGAATTCTAGCAACGAAACCACTAAAGTCAATCATTGTCATATCAAGTCATAAGTAAAGAGCCTCGGTCCTTTCGTTGTTGACTTTCTTGTGTGGAATGCACCGAAGCCAAACTTTTTGTAGGCGATTTCGTGAATGACGATAGCAAGTTGATAGGTATCAATGTGACGTACTATCCAAGTCTTTGATGAGGGTCACAATTTTGAATGATATTTCTATTGTTAATAAATTTCCTAACGTATTCTTGAAGACTTCTTAGCCTACCCCTAGAGCGTGAAATCAAATTTTGTATTGACCCCAGTACAAAACCCATTTCTTAAACCCTCAAATATTTCTTCAACTAAAATGAACGTAACATGCGCCAAAGACGTTGGCTCGAGCTGTTAAAGATTACGACCGTACCATGCAATATCATCGTGGAAGTGCGAACGTGGTAGCTGACGCGTTGAGTAGAAGATCGTATGCGGTTACAAGTGCGAATATACGAACCCACGTGAAGATAACGAATATACGATTAGAATCGACTTTAATCGATAAAGTTAAAGTCGTTCAAGCTATATACTCAGAGCTGATGAATGTGAAGAAGAAGGTTCAAGAGGGCGTTATTCTAGAAGCAAAAATCGACGAAGAGAGGAAATCTCAACCCTCGATTTAATTGGCCAATTTGAAATCCTCGATGAAGTAGGAACTGTGGTCTATAGACTCGTTTTATCGCCTAGTATGTTGCGTATTCAGAACATTCTTTTTTACGTATCGATGTTACGTAAATATGTGGATGACCCGAACCACATTATTAATTTAGAACCGGACGAGATAGCAGAAGATTTAACATATGAGGAGATACGTGTTAACATCTTGGATAAGAAAGATCATATTCGACGCTCGAAGGTTATACCTCAAGAATTAGAATATGAAATGAAGTCAAGATATCCTCACCTCTTCGGCATATCAGGTACGTACATAAATTTCGAGGGCGAAATTCCATAAGGAGAGGAGATTGTGGGACCCCAGATTTTATGAATAAATATTTAATTTTCTTGAAATAATTTTTTGAATATTATGGTGTGGATATGATATAATGCTATAGTTATGGGTAGTATTTATAAATTTTAAAAAGTATGCAAGTTGTTGTATAATATTCGATTGGTCGGAGAATATTCTTTTTGTCAGAGAATATCCATACGACGACACAATCATTGGTGGACCCCACAACAGAATTATTGTCGGATTGAGAAAATGACAAAAATATTTTATTGAAAATAACGGCGGAAGTTTTACTATTAATACTGTTGAACAACTCGGTAGTAAAAGTACAGTAATACACGTGGTTGCATAGTAGCACACGGTATTGATTATTGATGCTTATGTGATAAGTCACTCAGTTTTGTTTTATTGGTATTATTAATGTAATAAAACAGAAAAGCTTTTTAAATAAAACAGAATACTTTTATAAAGTTATTCGTTTTATTAGGCTAATAGTAAAATCTTTTTATATAAAATAGAATACTTTTATAAAGTTATCTGTTTTATTAGACACTAATTAGAATATATTATATTTTATTATGCATAGTGTTTGTATAGTGTCTGCATAGTGTTTGCATTGTAAAATCTTTTATAAAGTTATTCATTTTATTAGATTATAAATAGAATATATTATATTTTATTTAAAAGATTTTGCTTTAAATATGGACCGTCAGATTAAAGTAAATTAATCTGGACCGTTCATGAGTTAGTTACTATGCAGTCCATTTTTCTATAAATAGAAGCTCATTCCTTCATTATTTCTTACGAATTCACTGAAACTCTAGAGAGATAAACTATAGAGAGAAAGAAAAAAAGTATTCAGCTACTTCACTACTCATATATCCAGTACTCTTCTTCTTAAGGTATGGAATATTATTTGTTCTACTCGTAGAAGGTATTATTTCTTTTGAATTCATGAAGAGAACTTCTGTTATTCCATTCTTTATTATTCTGTTAGAATAACCTGTATATGTGGGCTACCATATACTTGGTGAAATTCTTCTGTTATTCCATTCTTTATTATTTTGTTGGAATATCCTGTCTGTGCGTTTTACGCCAGACCTGGTTCCATTCTTTATTATTCTGTTGGAATATCCTGTCTGTACGTTTTACGTCGGACCTGGTTTTGTTATTTATTATTCTGTTGGAATATCCTGTCAGTGCGTATTACGCCTGACCTGGTTCCGTTATTTAGTATTCTGTTGGAATAACATGTCTATGCAAAGTACCGCATGCATGGTGATTTCTGTTGTTAGTTCATTCTTTATTATTCTGTTGGAACATCCTGTCGGTGCAAATTTCGCCTGACCTGGTTCCGTTATTATTATTCTGTTGGAATAACCTGTCTATGCGAAGTACCGCATGCATGGTGATTTCTTTTGTTATTCCATTCTTTATTATACTCAGTTGGTTAAAGTTTTGACTTTTATACTCCATGAAATTAGTGGAATATCCTTGATATTTGCGCTTCATCCAGTATCTTTTCATGGAAATATTCTTCTGAGCATTCTTGAATTTTACTCTACAAGAAGTATCATGTTGACAATTTGGACGTTATTAGTTCCTGGATAAATTAATTCTTGAACTTGTTTTATTGAATTCTTATATCATTGTCATCATCCTCATGTTTATATTATGTTGAAAGTCATTTGTGGCCTGTAGTGCATAGATGGACTTGGTATGATTATAACCAAGGATTATTCGGTATAATCATGAACGTAATGTTACAAATGATGTGAAAAAAGTCCTCATTGGCCCGTAGTGCATTGATGGACGGTTTTTGGTATGATTATGGCTATGAATTCTCTTCGGCCAAGGGTGCAAAGATGAATTGTTTTATGGCATGATCAGGACTGTTGATGAAAACATGATTATCTTTGGCCCGTGGTGCATGGATAATTCGTGATCGTGATACTAAAAAATATCTTTGGCCTATAGTGCAGGGATGATTTGATGATGTGGATTATTTATTAAGCTGAGTCTCAGCGATAAAAGAGATGAAAAACCTTTTAAATCATAGAAGATAGTAGATTTTATTCTCTACTTGACTCTTCTAATGGATTGTTTGTTCCGCTGCAGTTAAACTTGATGATTGTTATATTGTATCAGTTTAACACTGTTGAAGGCTAACGATAATTTATTCTGCGTTATCTTAGTCATAATATTTCTTACTGGGCTAATTGAGCTCACTCTTTCTTTCACTGTTCAGGAAATGAGAACGTAACAGGGACTAGTCGGGGAACGGAGTGACGGTCCAGAGGATAGCATTAGTAGTCCTCACTATTTTGTGAAATAGTGTATTAATAAATGTATTGAGGACTTATTTTGAGTTTTAATGCTGTCTAGAAGACAATGTTTGTATTAAAACTCACAACTCATGTTGTATATTTAAGATTGTATTTGAATTTTGTACCATGTATTTGGCGACTCAAGATGAGTGATGTATACCTATTTTAGGGGCGTCACATTAGATATGGAGGCTCTTACGTGTTTACAATGACAACATTGTCAAATCACGAGGCAGAAGTGGAGAACTTGGTGCGCGGTCTTTCCCCTAATGCTAACAGGATATAAAAATACAGTTGGTTGACTCATAATATATATATATATATATATATATAATACGTTGAATGAAGAAAAAGGATGATGACTAACTAATGCAGTTGTTCTAGATGAAGAGAGAGAAAAGAAGTCATGGGGATAACTAATCCCTAAATTAAGGAATCATAATTGCATACTAATTCCCCAAATTAAGGAATTCTAATTGCACTAATATTGTAAATAAATATGAAATTGTATTAATTGTGTAAATATTTTATGAGTACACTATTGTTGTAATTATTTTCAAAAATGTAATAGAATATGTAATTCATCCTTTTTATATAGCAAAGCCCCTTCGATAAAATACTAATTTATTGAAGAGGGAAGGTAGGTTTCATTAGGGTGACAATAAATTAATGGGGAGCAAAGTTGAAATAATGCCTCAATTTGATTTATATTATGCATATAAGATAAGGTTGTGAAATTCTGCATATAAGATAAGGTTGTGGAATTATTAATTTTCAGACATGCCAAGGGTAAGGTAGAAATGTTACTATTATTTTGGGCCAAAAATCTACCTACACAAACACCTTGAGCTCGTGTACCTATAGTGCTAGGCCTTAATCCATGCACATTAAATCCATCTCATATAACTTTGTCCCCAAATCCAATCTCGGATTCATCGGTTAGGTCAGATCAGACACACCGAAATTTGTCGAGAGGGCTTTTCCGGTGAAGTTGTGACCACATGGCAGACTGATTTGTTACCATTAGGTGAAATTGGTAACCAAATATATAACCATTTTGCTTTATTTTAAGGATTCACTACTAGTAAAAACTAAGGTAAAATCGGTTGGTTTGGTTAGGGTTCCGCCATCTGATGGATTTTCGGTGGTGTTATCTTTTGGAACAATTACATTTTATAGTACATTTAAAAACATAATTACAATAAAAGTGCACTCATTAAATATTTACACAATTAATGCAAATGCAATACTTAATTACAAAAAGAGTGTAATTTTATCCCTTTAATTATGCACACGATTTTTTCCCCATCTCTCCCACGATTTTCTCCCACTCCATTTCTGTTTCCCTACTTCTTCTCCTCCCTCCCTCCGCCGCCTCCTCCTCCTCCTGTCCAACCCCTCCCCACCCTCCGCCTCCCCCTCCTCCCGCCTCCCGCCTCCCGCCTCTACCTCCTCCCGCCACTCCCTCCCCACCCCCTCCCTCTCCTCTCGCCCATTTCTCCTTCTACTGTCGCCCCCTCCCCCCGCCCCCTCCCCCTCCCCCTCCCCCTCCCCCTTCTGCCTCCCTTTGCCTTCCCCCTCCTCCCGCCCCCACCTCACCACCTCCCCTCCCTCCGCATCCCCTTCCTCCCGCATCCCCCTCCTCACGCCTCCCTTTCTCCTCCTCCTCTTCCCGCCCCCCCCTTTCTCCTCCACCCTCCTCTCCCCCCACACCCCACGCCCCACCCCTCCTCCTCCCGCCCCTCCCTCTCCTCGATCCCTCCGCCTCTCACCGCCACCGGTCCATTCTTTATTTTCACCGGTAACAAAATCTTCCGATAAGGTAATCAATTCAGTTTTATTAGGTTACTAATTTATTTTGGATGTGATACAGTTGATAATCAAACTTCATGTAGTTGGTTACCAAATCATTTGATAAGGTAACCAATTCAGTTTTATTAACTTACTAATATATTTTGAATGTGATGCAGTTGATAACCAAAATTTATGCAGTTGGTTACTAAACCTTCCGATAAGGTAACCAATTTAGTTTTATTGGGTTACTAATTTATTTTGGATGTGATGCAGTTGGTAACCAAATTTCATATAGTTAGTTACCAAACCATTTGATAAGGTAACCAATTCAGTTTTATTTGATTACTAATTTTATTTTAAATATGATGCAGTACTAGTCAAAATTTGTATAAAGGTAACCATTTCAATTTTTGTGGGTAACCAAATCGTCAAAAGAAATTCAGAATAGCAACTCCGATGGCGGCGGCGATGTGGCGGCGGCAGCGGTGGCGGCGAGAGAGGAGGATGATGAACATTAGCTCCTTCATAATTTTTTATTTTTAATTTTCTCATTTTGATTTGAATTTTGAAATATGGATTTGAAATTGTTGTTAGAGACAAGATTTGAATTTAAATTATTAGTTATCAATGATTTTAAGTTTCTTTATTAATGTGAATTGTACTATTTTTGTAATATGAGTCCTAATTACACTCTTTTTGTAATTATTTAGTTGATGCACTTTTCTTATAATTACTTTCTATTTGTTGTATACTTATGTAAATGACCCTTATCTTTTCCAGCAAGTACCCATCCAAAAAGTGGGCCGTTATTGGATTTGCTATAGCGACCAAGCATGGAAAATCCATCTGGTAATGATGAAGGCTCAAAAAATGTTGTACCAACATTATCTTGGGCCCCCTTCATAGATGGCCCAAATTTTTGTGAAAGAAATTATTTGGCATACTTGAAGCCCTCCTAAATCAATGATTCCACTTCCAAAGCCTTCACCTGTATAATAACGTCCTTCACTTATTTATTGAATGATAACGCTATATATATTCATTATGATAATGTATATTTAACAAAATACAAGATAACATGCTTAGAAAAATAATTAAAAAGGCAAAAACTTATCATATTTATTTTTTGAATATTTTAAATAAATGTGTAATCGTGTGTTAAACGTGTCAACCCGTTGACAATCCACGTCTAACACATTTAAATTTTGTGTTAAACGTGTCAACCGTTTATAATACGAAAACTATTTATACTCGACACTAATTCTCTTATTTCGTATCGTTGTGTTAGCGTTCCGTGTTAAAAATTGTCGCCCCTATCAATGATGTCTTAGATTAATTGATGGTCAAGTCTAATGGCTCTATAAATATTAAAAACTGAAAATAAAGTATGAAGGATAAAAGTAATTGGGGGAGGTGTTGTACCGGACTCACTACCAGTACAGTGTTAAATTTTTTTTTCTTTAACCATATTTATCATAATAAAAAATAAAATATAACGACCGGTACATGCTGTACCGATCGTTAATCCTGTATAGCATGTACCGGACCCCTTGGGCCCGGATAAAAGAACCTGATGGTGACCAAGAAGGGATGGGAGATGGAAACCATTCCCAAGTCTTGGCGTTCATGAAGGAAAAACAAGAACTAATACAATAATTAATTTCCCATTGGTCTACTACTACTACTACTATTTCTATTGCTTTCAAGAGATGACCAAATGGCATATTCCAAAAATATTCAATACCTACTTATGAATCCTTTTTAATTCGCGTCCAAAGGTTATGTAATTAATATTTTGTCTAATTAATTAAGTTGAGTATAAAATTATAATATTATTCTTTTTAAATTTATTGAAAAGGTGAGATAAATGAATTAGTGTTTAATTATAAGGGATAAAATGGGAAATTAAGTATTTAATTCTTCTTTGGAATCTATAAATTATAAATAAAAAGAAACAAAAATATGTCTATGTGATTGTGATTTTGTTGTTTTAAATTACTTGTACCTACTCTCGAGATTTGATTTTGTATTGTTGGATTACTTGCGTTTTGTATTCTAATTTCCTTTTTTTTTATTAGTAATAATATATTGCTTCAAACTATATGTTTCTGCCCATAAATGATATTAATGCCATAATTATGCTCACTTCTTTGACTTTTTTGTTTCTTTCTTCTAAGGTTTGGAAAATAAAGTTTTATTTTTTTTATATGCACAATTTTTCATTCAGATTTTACATGCTTGTTAATACTACCTTGTAACTACTTTATTTTGATATGAATTTTGAAGGAAATAAGTTTGGTATTTAGAAAAAAGAGGATGAAAAATAAATCTAAGAAAAATATCTTAATTACATTAAGAACAATATTAAAAATATAGTGCAATATATTGTTAAAAAAACTATAATTTTTAACAAAAAATCACTTTCTTTTCTTTTTCCTTGCATTGCCTTGAAAGTTCCAACATACCTCAAGAGGTCGCTCAATTTGTATTGAAAATAATATATTAAACCTGGCAAACGGGCGGGCCCGACCCAAAAGGGTCGGGCCAAAAACGGGCAATCGGAAAAAGCTCATTTTTTCTGGGCCAAAAACCTTCAACCCAAAGCCCGCGGGCTGAGATCGCTTTTGTGCCTATTTTTTATTACTTTTTTGGGTTTGGCCCAAACGGATCGGACCGATGACGGGGCGGGCCAAATAGGCCCGTATATTTCTAGGCCGAAAAACTTAAGCCTAGCCCGGGGCCCGGCTTGGGCCTCTTTTGCTAGGTCTAGAATATATATATACAGTAAAACCTCTATTTAAGAATAGACTTGGGACCAAATTATTTGTATTCTGATTGAGAGGTTATTACTAAATAGAGGTATTAATATAAAATATTTTTCGAACACCAAAAAATATCCACTTTAACAAAAATATCAATAAGAACTCCCTAATAATTATTATTCAAAAAATATTTATGCAAAGTAGTCTTTTACTCTTTTATAGAAAAATGTGGTCTTTCATAGGAAAATGTGGTCTTTTATAGGAAATATAGTCTTTTATAGGAAAATATAGTCCTTTATAAGAAATGTAGTCTTTTATAGAAAATATAGTCTTCTAAAATTAATATTATCTCTCTCTCATATATATATACGGAGAGTCTCTAAAACGAACCTTAAAAAACGAACAAAAGACGAACCGTCGTCTTTGGTGTCTATGGCGACGGTTCGACCCGTCGCCAAAGACTACATGGCTATGGCGACGGATCGAACCGTCGCCATAGACACCAAAGACGACGGTTCGTATTTGATTCGCTCTTTAAGGTTCCCTTTAGAGGCGGAACGATATATATATATACATATATATATATATATATATATATATATATATATATATATATATATATATATATATGAAGTTATTATTATATAGAGATATAGTTTTTTAATACGGGACTTAAAAAGTATATAACATATTACAATTTAAAGGTTATTCTTATTTATAACTGGCCCAAATTGAGACCAAATTTTTTTATAATATTGTAGAGGTTATTCTTATATAGAGTATTCCTAAATAGGAGTTTTACTATGTATATATATATATATATATATATATATATATATATATGGCATGTGATAAATATACGTACAATGTTCCTCATCCAATGCTAATATGCTATACAAGGGCATTATATTCCAGATGGAGAATAGACTTGTGTGATCCTTTTAGCTCGTAATCCTTGTGTTCTAAAATTATATATATATATATATATATATATATATATATATATATATATATATATACGGAGAGGCTCTAAAGCGAACTTTAAAAAGCGAACCAAAGACGAACCGTCGTCTTTGGTGTCTATTGCGACGGTTCGACCCGCCGCCAAAGACTACATGGCTATGGCGACGGTTCGTCTTTGGTTCGCTCGTTAAAGTTCGCTTTAGAGACGGACCGTATATATATATATATATATCCCAAGGCAAAAGCAAAATCCTCCAAATTTTAATCGCTTGCCGACGATGTTGATGTCATTCTTCATATTTATGCAACTCCCACACTGTTTCAGATTCAGAAACACACATTGGTTGATGAAGATGTGGACCTTGGAGACTTTGGAAGTGGATCACAAATCATCCCTTCTGCACCACAATGAGCCCCTTTGGTGCCCTCAGAGTTGTCTTGTTTATAACCAGCAATGGCACCGGCTGACGCAGTCTGTGCAACCATCGTTTCCCTTTCAACATTTGCTTTCAAGCGTAGGCGCTCAGCTCTAGAACCAATCACCTGGCCCAATACAGAAGCTGCAATGGTGAATGCCATAGCTGTTTTTGGCATCAAGACAGACTTCCTAAGCATGGCTATGAAGGGAACTGCAGCATGTATTGCAATAAACCATGAAAGTGAGAACTTCCGAGTGTGTTCCCTCCATATGCCTAGAGGTACATTAGCTGCCATGCCCAAAACTCCTATCACAAGCATTTTCTCTGATAGTGGTTGAGGCCGCAGGGTCTTTACAAGGGCAGTTCTGGCGAGGGCAGCCCTGGCTGCAACAATTGCAGGTGGACATTTGAGCTTCATTCCAGGTGGTGGCTGAAGAGCCCTTGCAACGAGTGGGAGGATGCCACTCACTGCTCTGTAAGACTTGGCAATTGGACAGTTGCCCGTTTCCAACCACTCGTTTCCCATTGCCTCGTGTTTTGATGAATCTCCCTGAAAGATGACAAAGATAATTTGATTTAAAATTGTGAGCGGTTATTTGACTACTTGTACACTTCTTTTCTATTCTGTATTCAAGGGGATGTGAAAGAAGGCTCCATGTCAACAATTTTGAATGGTTAGATCAATGAACTAATGAATACACAACATTGCCAGAACTTTCAGCATCATATCAGGGAAATATTTACCTAAATATTTAGCAAAATAAAATAAAATATTTACCTAAACCATCTTGATACTTTTACCATATGAAACGATAGTGGGCCAATACTTTGATCACAATCTTCATCTTATTTAAGTAATTCATGTATTACCATTAGCGTTTGCCATTACTATGCAGAAGAAAAACTAGACCAGTCTTTACAATGTTCGAGCTACGAATATGAATAAACAAAAAATGACAAACGAAAGAAAAAGACAGTTGACTTGGTCTCCTCAGGTTCAGCCAGCATGTAATTTAATTAAAAGATTATTTTTTGCAAAAGTCAGCCCCAACAAGGGGAAGTGGATTTTGGGTAATACTAAAGAAATGACTAGTGGATCCATTCACTGCATATCATCAGTTCTGTTAAATATGCTGGTACAGAATTTCAAATCACTTTAACACGGCAGAGTTGATAAAGTTCAACTTGGAGCTGAAGGCCTCACTGCACTTGACAGTTTTTTATTATCTCAGAATTTAGAAATATGAACTAAGCCAATATACAACATCAAGTGTCAAACAGCACCTCAAATAACCCTATTAAGAGACGTAGCATACTCTAAAGTCCACCAAATTCACTATTGGCGGGATTAGAAAATTCATATACCCAGTTTGGGCATCATGTTATTAAGCCATTTGACCATACAGTTACAGTAATGTGCACTGATATGGCTATTCAACTTGTTGAACTTGATTGGAGTTCTAAGACTGATGACTACTACTGCTACTACTTTTTGTTATTTGCATCAACCCCTTTCGGAAACAACTTGTATATTCTGTTCTGTAAACATACCTGAGGCGATCTCTCACTCTTTTTGGATGTTTCAGATTTCTTCTTAAGCATCTTCCATTTCTCGGAAAAGGAATCAAAACTGAATGGACCACCTGGTCCAAATGCCGACAAACTGATGGTGGCAGCTTTTGCAGCTAAAGGATTAAACTGGGGTGAGGGCTGAGGTTGTGGGGTTCCATTATGGAAATGAGACGGGCCTGAGAGTGGGACGACCCCATCTTTTCCATGGAAAACTTTATAGGCCATATCCAAGTTAGGACCATCTTCAAATATTGGACCTCTGGCTCCCTTCACCTGGAAAAAACGAAACAATACATACAGGTGCACTAAGGATCATGGAGCCTATCAACAAACAGAGACACGTGATAAAAATGAATAGTTAAATAAAAATATGCCAAATGTTGCATTATAATAGGGTAACGCAACTGCTCTCTCTGAGATAAATCAGTCAAAGCATCAATATATGGATGGGACTGACAACTTACAGGAGCAGGGAAATTCACAGAAAAGAAAGCAAAGTTTGTTGGTTTGTCAATGTTTCTCAAGAATGGACATCTTTGAATGTCCTTCTCATTGAAGGAACAATTAGATGCCTCATTCAATCCCTTGAAGAAAAAATCCATAACTCCTCCCTCAGCAATTGATCTGCAGAAAAGGCAGAATTTCAGACTTAATTAAATAGTTGAACAAAAGTATAAAATACTTCAATAATACTCTACGTAACAAAGTCACTGCCATTGTACATGTCACAGTCATACATTAAACCTGATGAAGCAGTTACTAGATTGAACATAACTATTCAAATGAAAAATATATTATGTTATCTTAAAAACCACAATAAAAAATGTTCTTCTTTAAGATGGCCAATTAATAATCTATAGGTAAGTGTACTGAGCTGTCAGTGTTATCATTAAAGTCATCAACATACTAGAGCAATCACAGACTATATAAAAAACAACCAGACTATTCAGTCCGAATCAGACTGGCCAAAAGTCCATGGTTTTTGGTTTGGCCGGTTGGCTATGGCTTTGGAAATTATGTTTCCCTCGTGGCCCTGTAGGTAACGGTTGGTTCCATGCATCAAAAAGTGTAGGAAAAACAAACACCGGATAGACATTAAATACAGGTTTCATTCTCTGATGTAGCCACGTAACCCTTAAGCTCTAGGTATTTAAACTAAAAACTCTCCAATTCATTATTAATCTATAAAAGCATTTCTCCATCTCGATAATTCTCAAGTGCTTAACCGAATCTCTGCAAAGTTCAAAGTTCAAACCATTCTTTGGTGAGCTACAAACCACAGAGAGGAAATAAATTTCATCTATCGCATCGAAATACCTATGAAGCAGCTCCATCTCTCATAAGTTATGGTTTTCCTTTTCCTTCTCTAAATCTTCTTAGTCTAACTACTCTAAATCTTCTTAGTCTAACTATTCTTAATTTTGAGTTTTGAGAATCAAGTCTTTTGTACCCTAAGACATGGAAAATTAAAAATATATATATATGCACTTCAGATATAATGTTATTTTTTCCTCTTTGTGTGTGATTGTGTAGTGTTACGCAATTAAAGATTATTTTTGATCCATGTATCATAGCACTTCATTTGATAAGTTGGTTTATATCTTTAATAGGTGTTGTTTCTGGTAATAAATAGATGTAGGTTTCCAGTAAATTATTCATTTTCTTTTACATCTACATTATTGTGATAATATTCCAGTTTTATCAACGAATTCATGGTGGTGATTCAGAATTCGACTTTGAACAGCTTAGACAGCATTCACACTTTGATAAACTATACGGATTGGATATGATAATTTAATCCGAGCTTGCAATTTTGTACGACACATGAACAATGTCTACAATATGTTTAAACCGGCAAACTGGTTATTTCGGCTACACGTGTACCAAACAGTGAGTACCTCCTAATTCAATAAAGTAAGCTCGTTCCTGATATAACACCAAATTTATCGGTTGCATTTTCCTCAGGTATGAGTAAAAAAAACATTTGCTTAGGTAAAAACTAACATTTCTCGAAACCTAATCTTTGAAGCATTCCCTGATTATTTACAGTTTCTATTTAAAGTACGGGAAGATTTCTTCTAGCCACCTTATAATTTTCTATATCCAGCAGCATTGATACTATTCATTATTCTCAAACGCAAGCAGTATTTTATACCTAATATCTCAAGGGGGTTCTAGTTTTCATCTAATAATTACAAACTGGCTCTTCTACTGCTTCAGACACCATTGATGCAGCTAAATTAGTGTACAAAATGCTTTCTTTTAGTGCCATTTTATTTATTCTTTTGCCTTTAGCTATTTTGGTAAAGACCTCAAAGACCAACAGACACAATTTATATAAAAAAAATTAAAAAAATAATTTAAACCGGAAAAAAGGGGTCAAACTTGTGCAGTTTTCTCCTACAATAACCCCTTAATGCAATGCGGTATCATGTTCATGTGAAGACCAAATCCTAATAGAATATCCATTTTGCATAAAAAATTAGTGTTCAGCATAAAACTGATATAAGCCAAACAATCAAACCCCACAAAATAATAGGGCACCATACTCTGTACAACAAAAATGAGATCGATCGATAAACAAATTGAAGAATGGACAAATTTTAACCAAAAATTAAACTAAAATCATAATTAAAGCAATATGCATTAATAACTGGAAATGAAATAGAACGAACGAATTCAGAGAATTTAGAGCATTAGAGGAAGGTAGATTCGCCGGCCGAGCTGGAAAGATTGTGGTGATTGAGTTCGCCGGAAAGTTGTAGAAGTAACAGACGTGTGGCCGTGTGGGAAACACAGACCACCACTAACAAATTGTGGAGGAGAAATTGTGGGGAGGGTAAATGGGTCGTGGGTGGGTAAACCTGTTATTTGCCGCTCAGTGTGTGATTGTTGAACCAATTATTTTCTCAATTTTGACATTCTATTCGGTGGGATAATGACGTCACAATATTATCCCCATAAATATTAGGTCCATTTTTTAAGTGTCATTTACGTGAATAAATATTTGTAATGTTTTTAGCTAAATGTGTAATAAGTGATGTTTTTCTATAATCTATACTAATAAATATACCACTATTGCATGACATTTATCATTCTCATATTATAACACATGTCTTACATAATTAATATACTCATCCATTACTCCGATTTTCACGTGTTCTACATAATTACACCGATTTTTGAATTTTATAATAGTATACTCCCTCTGTTCCTAAAAGATTGTCGTTTAAGGTTAATGCACACAGATTAAATAATATAATTAATATCTAGCGAAAATATTATACTATCCTTATTAACTGTCTCAACTAATTATTCACTTTCCAATGTTTCTTATTAAATTCAACCAATTACTACTTGGATTATAGCATTGAATTGAATAAGAATCATTGGGAAGGAAAGAAAGCTTTACATGGGAGAAAGTTTAAAATAAGGGTATAGTATGGAAAAAATAGCTAATGCGTATTGATAAACTCAAAACGATAATTTTTTTGGAACAAAAATTACTTCCTAAAATGATAATCTTTTAGGAACGGAGGGAATACCTTTTATAATATTATACCAAACATTATATCATACATGTAAAACCCCAACTTTTATGACTACAGATTTAATTTTCTCTAAATATTATTTTGAATAATAAGGTGTTGATTTAATATAATGTTATAGTTGTGAGTAATATTTATAAATTTTGCAAAGTAAGCAAGTTGTCATAAAATATTCGTTTGGTCGGAGAATATTCTTTTTATCGAAGAATATCCGTACGACGACACAATCATTGGTGGACCCCACAACGGAATAACTGTCGGATATAGAAAGTGACAAAAATAACATTTTCATAGAATAACGACAAAACTTTTATCATTAACTGTTGAAATACCCAGTGATAAAACATTTATCACATAATACTATTGTTTAATGTCATTTATGACAAACATTGGTGATATGATGAAGATATATAACCTTTTTTGTTTTTTGTTTTTTGTTTTTTTATCAAACAGTCTAAGAGATTGAAATATATTAAAACTGTAATATATTATAAAAGATGAAAAAGTTACAAAATATAAATTAAAAGGATAACTCTTTCATATAAAATAACAAATAATGAGGATAAATGGTCAATCGTAGCAACAACATTAGTGGATGTCAAATAAACTTTTGAAATACAATCATATTCCCAAAATAATAATAGAATACGCAAATCCGAACCATTCTGTAGCGTGGCAACGGAAGAACAAGCCGCAACGGAAGCGTCACATCCAAATCTGAATAATTCATCTTTAGGTGATTGAAATCTCCTCGTAAAAGAGAAAGAAATAAGTTATTTCATGGACAAAAACAAATCTCACAAAAGGAAAAAATAAATTTCATAAAAAGGGGAATAATTTATTAGATTAAAATAAAAGAGATTAAGGGAGAATGAGGCGTTTTTGTTGTTATATAGATGCTGATACATCCATTTCTCAATTACGTGAAAGAGATGCAAAGCTTCACTTCAATAACTCCATACGGCACCATGTGCTGTGCCATGTGAGAGTGGCTTAACGGTCTATTTTTGACCAGTAAGCAGACCACATCTATCTAAATAAAATATAAATAATTTTAAATTTCTCGCTCACTTAATAAATTATCTGAGCCGTTCAAAATTTGAGATAAATCTCACCGTCCATACAATACCGGAGGCACGGGACCCATCTAGTCTATCTAATAAAATACAAATGATTTTAATTTTTTCACTCGCACAATTAATCATCCGGACTGTTCAAAATTTGAAATAAATCCCACCATCCATATAGTGCCGGAGGCACGAGACACAACTAGTGTTCATATATATAATGATACCCTGAAAAATATTCGGATCTATATATATTTATTTTTAACGGAATTTTAGTTTATTGATGTGTTTTTATTTATTATTTAAAAAATTTTAATTTTAAAAATTATTTTCGGTCCATTTGTATTTTGAGCTTAGTTTTTTTAAGTTTTATTTATTTTAGGGTTTAATTATTTTTCTTTTCAAATAGTTCTAGGAAAGTCACTTAGGTCTACAAATATGTTTTCTAGGTTTTGTCTCTACAATTATGTTTTTGACTATTCTATTGATATTATCAGTTGTTTTCTTTGTGAGTTAATTATTTTTTTTATGAAGTTGAGTATTTTATTGGCGTTAGTACGATAATTAACTATTTACATTTGTGTTAGAGCATTACAGCCTAACTATATTTCATTAAGTCAAATAATTATAATAATTTTTATAATTTTTTCTTTCCTTCTTTCAGTAATAATAAATAATTTTTTCAAATAATTTTATTGGCCTTATTATAAAGTTTACTTTTGTTGAAATATCTTGTGATAGTAAAGTCTCACATAAGAGTACTGTGACTCCCCCAAAATAGGTATACATCACCCATTCTGAGTCGTCAAATACATGGTACAGAAACAACTACAACTTTATTAATACAATATAAAAACTGTGAGTTTAAATAGAAATATTGTTATCTAGACAATATCCACACTCAAATAAGTCCTCATTACAATTATTAATACACTATTTTACAGAATAGTGATGACTACTAGAACAACTTCTAGAACCATCATTTCACACCCCGACTAGTAATCACTACATTCTCGCCTACTGAGAAGAAAAATAGAACAACAAGGAAAATGGCGAGCTCAACTAGCCCAATAAAGAATATTATGAAAAAGATAAAATAGAATAAATTATCGTTAGTATTCAACAGGGAAAAATTTAATAGAATACAATAGACAACCAATTTAAAATCAACAACTGCAGCGGAAACAACAATTCATTAGAAGAGTTAAGTAGAGAATGCAAACTACTATATTCTATATATGAATTTAAAAGTTCATCGTCGATATTTTATCCCTGTAACATCAATCAATATATATCTGGAATCAAATATTCATCTTTGCACTACAGGCCAAAGATATTCATCAGTTGGTCATGTTCATCTAAACACCTGTTCAACTTTGCACTACGGGCCAAAGATATTAATCAGTCAGTCATGTTTATCTCAACACCTGTTCATCTTTGCACTACGGGCCAAAAATATTCATCAAAAAATCATTCATCTTTGCACTACAGGCCAAAGATATTCAGTAATATCATCATTTAGGACGGAGGATGATGAAAAATATTTTAAAGAAACGAATCCAGTGAAACAAAAGAACAAGTATTAAGGATTCGTACTTTAAATAATTCAAGTTCAAAAATACTTCATAAATAACCAGAGTGGAATAAAATTTAAGAATGATCAAAACATGGATACAATCAAAGCTAGTATCCATAATAGATATTTTGGACGAAAAACGAAAATTTAATTTTTCTGTGAATAATATCGTATTCGTGAATAGTGCCGTATACGTGAATAGTGTCGTATACGTAAATAGTAACTCCGACACCAAAAGATAGAAATTTTGCCAAAAACATCATCTTAACTCGTGAATAGTAACTCGTGAATAGTAACTCATGAATAGTAACTCCGACATAAAAAAATTCTAAATTTGATAAAAAGTTCCAACCAATATTTTAGCATAATGATATTGAAGAAATAATATCATTTGAGAAGAAAATAACATCCCTTACCTCAAAAAGAATAGTACTTCTGACTGGAATACTGGATGTAGTGCTAAAAGAACTTGCACCGTATAGCAATACTCATAGTCCTAAAATACTCACAAATATGCTCGATATTATAGAGAGAGAAATATAGAGAAATCTTTAGTTTCTGGTGTGATTTTCAATTCTAACCTAAACACCCTATTTATAGAAAAATGCTTAGAACACCAAAGCAGAAAATTTAATATAATATTAATATATATAATAAATCTTCTACGCCATCCTACCAGCTGGTCTCAAACACCTAACACATGTCTATAAACAACAAAAATGTTTTTCTAAATTAAAATAATTAAAACTTCCAAAAATCAATTATTTCAGAACTTCAGAACTTCAATAATTCATAATAAATAGCCCTTTATCAGAAAATTCGAATCTCGCGACTTCTTATAGGAAATTCAATTCTCTACAACTTTGCAGAAGAAAGTTTTTCAAAATTTCAAACAGAAATTGACCGAAATCCACAAACGGACGATTTTACAAGCTATAATCAAATTTCAGTCAAGAAATGGGCCCACAGACATGTTTAACATGCTTTAAACAACTTTTGCAATAAAAATACTCCTCATCCTCATATACTCATATATCCCACATTCATTGTAAAAATATCCCCATTATTATATTATAATAATATAATAAAATATTATTTTATCAGAAAAGATAAAATATCATTTTTAACAATTGTCACTTTAAAAATTTTCTCCATCTATATCCACATAAAATCAATATTTTCCTCATCATATAAATCAATAATTAAATATTCACAAATATTATTATAGAATCACAGTACTGACAACCAGGCCGTTCCAAGGAAAGAGGGGGCTTTCCAATAAAGATTTCTCCTTACTGGCGCGCAATTAGGTGACCAAACCTCTCCTTAGACAGAACTTTCTAGACATTACCAGTAATGTTATCTAATAATATTATTCAGATAATATGAATTATTGCTCCGATAATGAAAAATACTGTGTAGTGACAATTATTGAAATAACAGTAATATAAAAAAAATCAACGCAGCAATTATTGAATCAATAAAATAAAATACTGAACAGTAATTACTGTAACAATTATTGAGTAATGTCTTCTTACGTAAGAATCAATAATTGGTGCAATACCGTGTGCTACTGTGCAACAACGTGTATTACTGTGTTTTAACCACTGGGTATTCCAACAGTATTAACGGTAACAACTGTGCCGTTATTTATAAACAACTTATACTTGTCGTTTTCTTCATCCAATTGCTTTCCGTTATGGGGCCCACACAAGGCTGCGCCGTCGTACGAATATTCCCCGACGGCAAGAATATTCCATGACCAAACTAATATTCTCCGACAACAATGAATATTTTATAACCACTTGTTTATTTGAAATATTTGCACATTTTATCCATAACTAACCACATTAATCAAATCAACCCTTACTATTTTAAAATGATAAATAGAGGAAATTAAATTTCATTTATAAATAATTTGGGGTCTTACAACCTCCCCTCCTTATGAAATTTCGCCCTCGAAATTGACGTACGTACCTGGTGTTTCGAAAAGATGAGGATACATCGCTTTCATTCCCGTTTCTAACTCCCAGGTCATTTCCTCAATAGCATGGTTTCTTCACAAAACTTTAACTTATGGTATGAGCTTCGTGCGTAGTATATGCTCCTTCCTATTCAAAATCTTGATAGGTACCTCTTCATACGTTAAGTCTTCGGCTATCTCGTCCAGTTCTAACTCAATAACATGGTTCGGGTCATCCATATATTTACGTAACGTCGATACGTGAAAAATATTATGAACACGCATCATACTTGGCGGTAAAACAAGTCTATAGGCCACAGTTCCTATTCGATCTAGGATTTCAAATGGAATAATAAATCGAAGGTTTGAGCTTTCCTTACATCGCCAATTCTCACTTTTGGAATAACAACTTCTTGTACCTACTTCTTCATATTCATCAGCTCCGGTGTGTAGCTTGAACGTTTTTAACTTTATCGATTAAAGTCGGTTCTACTTGTATATCATCACGTGAGTCCATAGAGTCTTTAACTCTATATTTATCATTTGTAAGTTATATGAAATGGGTCTTTGACAATATCGCATTCGTACTCGTATACGATCTTTTACTTAACACGCCAGCTACCACGTTCGCTTTTCCAGGATGGTATGGTCAGAACATGTGCCGAAATGAGTCTTCTATTGAGTTCTTCGAAGTTCTTCCCACATTCCTTGCTCCATTCGAATTTTGTATCTCAACGAGTCAGCTGCGTTAATGGAGTAGCGATTCGAGAAAATCTTTCCACAAAATCTTCGATAATAACCAACTAAGCATAGAAAGCTACGTATTTCGATTACTGACTTAGGTTGCTCTCAACTGTGACTCATATCCCAATCTTGGATAGCACGTCACAATGACACCTATCAGTTTACTACCGCACAAATATGGCGTCCCCTACGAAGAGTCTGGCTTCGGTGCATTCCACAAAGGAAGTCACCAGATAAAGGCTCAGGTACCAAATTCTATAGTTGAATTTTTAACTCCTGAAGTTTAATAGGAGCCATGAAATTTTAGAAATGGGTTTTGTACCGGGTTCAAAGTCGATACAAAATTCAATATCACACTTTGGGAGTAAGCCAAGAAATTCTTCAGGAAATACGTCAGGAAAGTCAATAACAACAGGACTATGACTTGATATGAAAGTTTTTAACTTCAATGGTTTGGTTGCTTGAATTCGAATAACAGGTTGCTTAGGAATATGAAAACTAACAACCTTACGAAAGTAATCAATTTTGGCATGATGAGTAGTTAATCAATCAATTCCCAAAATCACATCAAAAGCAAGTATCTTTAAAGAAATAAGGTCAACAGGTAATGCGATGGTGCCAACTTGGATCAAACAAGATTTATAAACAGTGGATGTGATGAAAGTTTCTCCTAACGGAGTTTCCACAGATAGGTCAAAGTCTAATTTCTCCGGAGTCAAGTTTAAACGTTGAGCACAAGCAGGAGAGATAAATGAATAGGTAGAACCGGTATCTAGTAATGTATAAACTTCGCATGAATTTATGATTAGCTTACCTGTGATCACCTCGTTTGGGTTCCTCGCATGTTGACCAGTCACGACAAACGCTCTTCCAGGAACCGTTGACTTTGACTTTTCTGGGACAGCCTTTTGAGTCACCATCACCACTGGACTTGGTTTCACTACCGTACAATCTCGAGCGATATGTCATTCCTTTCCACAATTATAGCATACCTTGAACTGTTGTGGACAGTTTGGGCTGACGTGTCCCCCTTTTCCACATTTATAGCATACGACCGGTGGTCGTTCTCCTCCATTAAAACCAGTTGCTGCTGGTGCTGACGTCTTTGCAGTGTTATTATTGAATCTCCTCTTTTAAAATCTCCCCTCGACTCGCTTCTTCTATTTTCATGGCCACGAATACCACCAGAGTGGTTGTCGCTCTTGTCCGTATTTTTCTTTCTCTGCTGGTTATCGTTTTTCTGATGACTGCTGTCACCGATATGATCCTGGTTGCGGTCTCTTGGTTGAACGTACTCGCTATCTCGCTCTAATAATTGAGCCCTGTTGACAACATCTGAATATAAAAAAAATTATGAGAGATAAGATATTGTCGAATCTCGGGTTTTAAACATCTCAGAAACATCCTCGTCATATCGTTCCCCATTCTCTACCAAATGAGGTGCAAACCTGGATAACTCTGCGAACTTCGCCTCGTATTGGGACACCGTCATGTTGTTTTGTTCTAGTCTAATAAACTCTACCTCTTTTATATGACGAATACTTTCAGGAAAGTATTTTTTGTTGAAAAGTTTTTGAAACGTTTCCCAAGACATGTGAAGTGCGACAGGGCTGGGTACGTTTCACAGACTCCCACCAGTAATCTGCCTTGCCACGGAACATAAAGGTGGCGAATGGAACCTTCTGTTCCTCCGTGCATCCCAAGACATCGAATATTTTGGTAATTTGCTTGACCCACGTTTCCGCCATGATCGGATCCGGCTTTCCCTTAAATTCTGGTGGTCCTAACTCTTTGAACTGCTTGGCCGTGACAAGCTGCGCGTTGCTATCATTTCCACCCGTATTCTGTACACGAGTCTCCCTCGTCTGGTTTTGCATGAACTGCAAAAAGCTCCTAAACATTCCGTCGTTCATCGTCTGCTCAGTGGTGTTGTTTACAGAAGGAATATTGCCTTCCTGTTGCACGTTCCCCTGGGTGGTGATTAAAGGTGTTTCCACGGTCTCATTAACTCCACCGTTAATATTTCTCAGCTGCCATTCTTAAATACTTCCATAAAACAAGGGTTAATTAAACAAATTAACTTATCACATATTAAACATATAGTTCGACTGACCAACAAATAAGCTTAGGTATGACATACTAGCGAAGAATTACTCGTCTCTCCCCTCCTAGTACTATTCCCCGATCTCCGCCAGAGACCATATCCCTAAGCTCTGATACCAACTGTGACGCCCCCAAAATAGGTATACATCACCCATTCTGAGTCGCCAAATACATGGTACAGAAATAACTACAACTTTATTAATATAACATAAAAACTGTGAGTTTAAATACAAATATTGTCATCTAGAAAATATTCACACTCAAATAAGTCCTCATTATAATTATTAATACACTATTTTACAGAATAGTGAGGACTATCAGAACAACTTCTAGAACCATCATTCCACACCCCGACTAGTACTCGCTACATTCTCGCCTCCTGAGAAGAAAAATGGAACAATAAGGAAAATGGTGAGCTCAACTAGCTCAGTAAAGAACATTATGACTAAGATAACATAGAACAAATTATCGTTAGTCTTCAACAGGAAAAAATCTAATAGAATACAATAGACAACCAGTTTTAAATTAACAACTGCAGCGGAAACAACAATTCATTAGAAGAGTTAAGTAGAGAATGCAAACAACTATCTTCTATATATGAATTTAAAAGTTCATCGTCGATATTTTATCCCTGTAACATCAATCAATATATATCTGGAATCAAATATTCATCTTTGCACTACAGGCCAAAAATATTCATCAGTTGGTTATGTTCATCTAAACACCTGTTCATCTTTGCACTACGGGCCAAAGATATTAATCAGTCGATCATGTTCATCTCAATACCTGCTCATCTTTGCACTACGGGCCAAAGATATTCATCAAGAAATCATTCATCTTTGCACTACAGGCCAAAGATATTCAGTAATATCATCATTTAGGACTGAGGATGATGAAAAATATTTTAAAGAAAACGAATCTAGTGAAACAAAAGAGCAAGTATTAAGGATTCGTACTTTAAATAATCCAAGTTCAAAAATACTTCATAAATAACCAGAAGTGGAGTAAAATTTAAGAATGATCAAAACATAGATACAATCAAAGCTAGTATCCATAATAGATATTTTGGACGAAAAACGAAAATTTAATTTTTCTGTGAATAATGCCGTTTTCGTGAATAGTGTCGTATACATGAATAGTGACGTATACGTGAATAGTAACTCCGATACCAAAAGATAGAAATTTCACAAAAAAACATCATCATGCTTCGTAAATAGTAACTCGTGAATAGTAACTCATGGATAGTAACTCGTGAATAGTAATTCATGAATAGTAACCCCGACATAAAAAAAATTCCAAATTTGATAAAAAGTTTCAACCAATATTTCAGCATAATGATATTGAAGAAATAATATCATTTGAGAAGAAAATAACATCCCTTACCTCAGAAAGAATAGTACTTCTGACTGGAATACTAGATGTAGTGCTGAAAGAACTTGCACCGTATAGCAATACTCAAAGTCCTAAAATACTCACAAATACGCTCGATATTATAGAGAGAGAAAGATAGAGAAATCTTTAGTTTCTGGTGTGATTTTTAATTCTAACCTAAGCACCCTATTTATAGGAAAATGCTTAGAACACCAAAGCAGAAAATTTAATATAATATTAATATATATAATAAATCTTCTACGCCATCCTACCAGCTGGTCTCAAACACCTAACACATGTCT
The DNA here is from genome assembly GCA_020205505.1 of Panax japonicus. Taxonomy (NCBI): domain Eukaryota; kingdom Viridiplantae; phylum Streptophyta; class Magnoliopsida; order Apiales; family Araliaceae; genus Panax; species Panax japonicus. The sequence goes on from CM035113.1 coordinate 10,681,803, forward strand.
ATATACAACAAAAATGTTTTTCTAAATTAAAATAATTAAAACTTCCAAAAATCAATTATTTCAGAACTTCAGAACTTCAATAATTCATAATAAATAGCCCTTTATCAGAAAATTCGAATATCGCAAATTTTTATAGGAAATTCAATTCTCTACAACTTTGCAGAAGAAAGTTTTTCAAAATTCCAAACAGAAATTGACCGAAATCCACAAACGGACGATTTTACAGGCTATAATCAAATTTCAGTCAAGAAATGGGCCCACAGACATGTTTAACATGTTTTAAACAACTTTTGCAATAAAAATACTTCTCATCCTCATATACTCATATATCCCACATTCATTGTAAAAATATCCCCATTATTATATTATAATAATATAATAAAATATTATTTTATCAGAAAAGTTAAAATATCATTTTTTAACAATTGTCATTTTAAAAATTTTCTCCATCTATATCCACATAAAATCAATATTTTCCTCATCATATAAATTAATAATTAATTATTCACAAATAATATTACAGAATAACGGTACTGGCAACCAGGTCGTTCTAAGGAAAGAGGGGGCTTTCCAATAAAGATTTCTCCTTACCGGCGCGCAATTAGGTGATCAAACCTCTCCTTAGACAGAACTTTCTAGACATTTCTAATAATGATATCTAATAATATTATTCAAATAATATGAATTATTGCTCCGATAATGAAAAATTCTGTGTAGTGACAATTATTGAAATACCAGTAATATAAAAAAATCAACGCAGAAATTATTGAATCAATAAAATAAAATACTGAACAGTAATTACTGTAACAATTATTGAGTAATGCCTTCTTACGTAAGAATCAATAATTGGTGCAATACCATGTGCTACTGTGCAACATCGCGTATTACTGTGTTTTAACCACCGGGTATTCCAACAGTATTAACGGTAACAACTGCGCCGTTATTTATAAACAACTTATACTTGTCATTTTCTTCATCCAATTGCTTTCCGTTATGGGGCCCACACAAGGCTGCGCCGTCGTACGAATATTCCCCGACAGCAAGAATATTTCATGACCAAACGAATATTCTCCGACAGCAATGAATTATTTATAACCACTTGCTTATTTGAAATATTTGCACATTTTATCCATAACTAACCACATTAATCAGATCAACCCTTACTATTTCAAAATGATAAATGGAGAAAATTAAATTTCATTTATTAATAATTTGGGGTCTTACAAGTACAAGAAGAAAAAATGAGGATATATATATATTTTAATGAACCATAGACCTAATAGGTTAATTAACCTTTAAATTAAGATAAGATTTCTGATCTTGATGTATCAAATAAGAAATAATAATAAAGGGGATGACTCGTCGACTAGAAGAAGTGACGGTCTAATGTTGAAATGAGTGTATGAGAGTATGGTAAAAAGAGATTGAGAGACAAAATTGTTAGACATGGAGAGACTTGATGGGCTTGTCAGATGCTCTTGATGTATCAAACAAGAGATAAAGTTGAAAACGTCAACTAGAAGAAGTGATATATCACGCGTTAAGGGGGTACAAGGAAAAAAAGTGAGATCACATATGCTCTAATGGACCATAAATCTAATATGTTAATATTTTTGATCAAGATATGGTTTAAGATGAGTATATATTAGTTGAATATTTGCAACAATTTTTTCTTTTATTTTATTTTGAATATATATATATATAGTTAGTGATTTGCAGTCTAATTAATTATTTAATTTGAATAATTTGATGGAATGAGCTTTTCCTCAAAGGGTATGTAAGGTTATAAGTGAACCAAACAGTTCGGGCTGGATTCAAGCTCGACTCAAAAAAATACGATCGAGACTCGAATTCGTTAATAATATGATTCAAATATGAGCATAAAAAATAGTTCGAATACAAAATATGAGTAGAATCTGGGCAATGTTATACTCGACTCATTTAAGAGTCAAACTACTTGAACTCTCGATTGTGATTCGATATATACTCGATTGACATATATTCGATTAGATACTCGATACATTCTCTTATAATATATACAAAATTAAACCAAATTAGAATAATTAGTTATTATTATTTTATTTTAAATTTAATTGTGATTTTATATTTACAAAGTGTAATAATAAATATATTTTCTCATTTTTAAGTAAAATAAAAATTTAATTTATAATTATATATTTACTATAAAGCTAGTTATTATTATGCAGAGATTTAAAATAAAAAATTTAATTTATAATTATATATTATTATAAAGCTAGTTATTATTATCCCAAACAGTTCCTTTTTGATTGGCCTATCCGGGTCAATCGGGAGTAATTACTCTCTCACCCCATTACAAAGGAGGTGTGAGAGTGGGGGCTTGTTAAGGAACGGTACCCCCAAAGAAATTAAGTTAGGATACAAGGTATGATCGATAGTAGCTACTCTCTCAAAAATTGCAAGAGAGTGGGGAGGTGTTATCCCAGACAACCCTAGGGACCATAGTCTCTAACGCTCCCTCGAACCCCCCTAAGGGTCCCGAGTCCTTAAGAGGCCTCGTGAAATGCGTAAGAGATTAAACTCCATACTCTTTGGGGCACTTATCCATATCAGTCCACCTGTATTTGGACTTATCAGCAAAGATTTTTGCCCTACAAGAGGAAAACCCTAACAATCTTTAGTGGACCCCACAACAGAGGTATTGTCGTAGTTAAAAAATGACAGAAATATCTTTTTATAAAATAACGGCGAAAGTTTTACCGTTAAACTGTTGAACTACCCGCTAGTAAAAGTACAGTAATACGCGTAGTTGCATAGTAGCACACGGTATTGATTATTGATGCTTACGTTAGAAGTCACTCAGTTATACTCAATTATTGCTACAATAATTGCTGCATAATATCTCTCATATTATTGATTCAATTATTGTCACAGTATCATCACCATACTATTTTATATTATTAAATCAATAATTGAGATGACAAAGTTATTCATATTATTATTTGCAATATTGACGATGTCTAGAAAGTTCTGTTGAGGAGAGGTTTGGTCACCTAATTGCGCGCCAATAGGAAAAAACTGTGACGCCCCCAAAATAGGTATACCGTATACATCACCCATTCTGAGTCGCCAAATACATGGTACAAAAACAAATACAACTTCAGTAATACAATTATTGTGCAAAATACGATAACACATATATTGTGAGTTTGAATACAAATATAGCCTAATAGAGAGTATATAAACTCAAAAGGAGTCCTCATTACAATTATTGATACACTATTTTACAAAATAGTGAGGACTACTAATACATCTATCCTGAACCATCACTCCATACCCCGGCTAGTTCCTGCTATGTTCTCACCTCCTGGGAAGAAAAATGGAATAAAAAAGAAAAAGGGTGAGCTCAACTAGCCCATTAAAGAATATTATGACTAGGATAATATACAACAAATTATCATTAGTCTTCAACAGGGAAAAATCTGATAGAATATAATAGACAACAAGTTTTAGATCAACAAATGCAGCGGAAACAACAATCCATTAGAAGAGTCACGTAGAGAATGAATTCTACTATCTTCTAAGATTTAAAAATTCATCATCAATATTTTATCCCTATAAAAACAATCAATATACATCTTTAATCAAATATCATCTTTGCTCTACATGCCAAAGATATTCATTTGTATCATCAGTCGGTCATGTTCATCTCAACACCTGTTCATCTTTGCACTACGGGCCAAAGATATTCATCAGTTAATCATTCATCTTTGCACTACAGGCCAAAGATATTCAGTAACATCATCATTTAATACTGATGATGATGAAAAATATTTTAAAGAAAACGAATCCAGTGAGACAGAAGGACAAATATTAGGGATTCGTATTACAGTTTATCCAAGATCAATAATACTCCATAGTAAACTATAGTGGAGTAAAATTCAAGAATGAAGATCAAAACATGGATTTAATTTCAAGAATAAGGGTCACAACAGATAACTTGGAAGAAAAAAAGTGTTGTGAACAGTACCCGTGAACAGTAACTGTGAACAGTACCCGTGAACAGTACTCGTGAATAGTACCCAGTTATGAAAAGTTCTAAATTTGATAAAAAGTTCATACCAATATTCCTCTGAAATGATATTAGATGAAGCAAAATTTTTAATCATTACAGGAATTATAGAAGCAATACTTACTATAGTAAGTTCAAATTTAAGAATACGAGAAGAAATAATATCGCTTATGTAATATGGAGTATGAAAGAAAATAATATTTCTCACGAGTGTTGTAATAAAATAATATCCTTTACCTTAGTAGAAACTGGATTTGACTGGAATATCAAATATTATTCTGAGAAAATCTTACAGAAAAACTACGCTCAAAGTATTTTTATACTCAAAAAAATACTTTCAATACTTTAGAATAAGAATTTTTGATTTGAAAGTGGTGTGTTGAGGAAGGAAGGGTTACCCCCTATTTATACTAAAACGGAGGGAGAACAACCTGCCTAATTTCTTATTTTGCCTAACCTTTCTCATCTGCCATGTGACGCCTCCAAAATTAGGTATACATCACCCATTATGAGTCGTCAGATACATGGTACAAAATTCAAATACAACTACGAGAATCGACGAAGAAAGGAAATCTCAACCATCGATTTAATTGGCCCATTTAAAATCCTCGATTGAGTAGGAACTGTGGCTTATAAACTCGTTTTACCGCCAAATATGTCGCGTGCTCATAACGTTTTTAACGTATCAATGTTACGTTAATATGTGGATGACCCGAACCACATTATTAATTTAGAATCGGACGAGATAGCGGATGATTTAACGTATGAGATCTCGTGTTAAAATCTTGGATAAGAAGAATCGTATCCAACACTCAAGGGTTATACCTCAAGAGTTCGAATCTAAAATGAAGTCAAGGTATCCTCACCTATTCGGAATACCAGGTACATACGTAAATTTTGAGGGCGAAATTCAATAAGGAGGGGAGATAGTGAAACCCCAGATTTTATGAATAAAGAATTAATTTTCTCGAAATAATTTTTTTTATATTATGGTGTGAATTTGAGATAATGTTATAGTTGTGGGTAATATTTATAAATTTTGCAAAGTATGCAAGTTGTCATATTATATTCGATTGGTCGGGGAATATTCGTTTTAAACAGGAAATATTTGTACGACGACACAATTATTAGTGGACCCCACAACAGAATTATTGTCGGATTGAGAAAACGACAAAAATATTTTATTGAAAATAACGGCGGAAGTTTTACCGTTGATACTGTTGAACTACTCGGTAGTAAAAGTACAGTAATACGTGTTGTTGCATAGTAGCACACGATATTGATTATTGATATTTATGTGAGAAGTCACTCAGTTTTGTTCAATTATTGCTACAATAGTTGCTGCATAGTATCTCACATTATTTGATTCAATTATTGTTGATTTAAAAGTTTTATTTTATTCACGTAATAAAATAGAAACATCTTTTTATATAAAACAGAATACTTTATTAAATGTATTCTATAAATAGAATATATTATATTCTATTATGTATAGTATTTTGCATAGTAAAATCTTTTTATATAAAATAGAATACTTTATTAAATTTATTCTATAAATAGAATATATTATATTTTATTATGCATAGTATTTGCATAGTGCCCGTATAGTGTTTGCATAGTAAAAATCTTTTTATATAAATAGAATATACTATATTTTATTTAAAAGATTTTTCTTTAAATATGGACCGTCAGATTAAAGTAAATCAATCTGGACCGTTCATGGATTAGTTACTATGCATTCCATTTTCTTATAAATAGAAGCTCATTCCTTCATTATTTTCTTACGAATTCACTGAACTCTAGAGAGAGAAACTATAGAGAAAAACTATAGAGAGATAGAAGAAAAGTTTTCAGCTACTTCACTACTCTTATATCAAGTATTATTTTATGGTAAGGGATATTATTCTTTTGTATTCCAGAAGAGAACTTATGTTATTCCATTTCTTTATTGTTCTATTGGAATAACCTGTATACGCGGGCTACCCTATACTTGGTGACATTTTTCTATTATTCTGTCTTTATTATTCTATCGGAATATCCTGTCTGTGCTATACGCCGGACCTGGTTCCATTTTTATTATTCCGTCTTTATTATTCTGTCGGAATATCCTGTCTGTGCTATACGCCGGACCTGGCACCATCATTTATTATTTCGCATTTATTATTCTGTTGGAACATCTTGTCGGTGTGAATTTCACCTGACCTGGTTCCGTTATTATTATTTTGTTGGAATAACCTGTCTATGCGATGTACTGCATGCATGGTGATATCTTTTGTTATTCCATTCGGTATTATACTCAGTTGATTAAAATTTTGACTTCTATACTCCATGAAATTAGTGGAATATTCTTGATATTTTCGCTTCATCCAGTATCTTTTCATGAAAATATTCTTCTGAGCATTCTTGAATTTTACTCTACAAAGCAGTATCATGTTGACAATTTGGACGTTATTGGTTCCTGGACAAATTAATTCTTGAACTTGTTTAATTGAATTCTTATATCATTGTCATCATCCTCGTGTTTATGTTATGTTGAAAGTCATCTGTGGCCTGTAGTGCATAGATGGACTTGGTAAGATTATGACCAGGGATTATTCAGTATAATCATAACCGTAATGTTACAAATGATGTGAAAATTAAAAGTCCTCATTGGCCCGTAGTGCATTGATGGACAGTTTTTGGTATGATTATGGCTATGGATTCTCTTCGGCCAAGGGAGCAAAGATGAATTGTTTTATGGCATGATCAGGACCGTTGATGAAAACACGATTATCTTTGGCCCATAATGCATGGATAATTCATGGTCGTGATACTAAAAAATATCCTTGGCCTGTAGTGCAGGGATGATTTAATGATGTGGATTATTTATTGAGCTGAGTCTCAGCGATAAAAGTGATGAAAAACTTTTTAAATCATAAAAGATAGTAGATTCTATTCTCTACTTGACTCTTTTAATGGATTACTTGTTCCGCTGCAGTTAAACTTGATGTCTATTGTATTTTATCAGTTTAACATTGTTGGAGGCTAATGATAATTTATTCTGTATTATCTTAGTCATAATATTTCTTACTGGGCTAGTTGAGCTCACCCTTTCTTCACCGTTCTCTTCAGAAAATGAGAATATAGCTGGGACGAGTCGGGGAATGGAGTGATGGTCCAGAGGATAGCATTAGTAGTCCTCACTATTTTATAAAATACTGTGATAATAATTGTAATGAGGACTCCTTTTGAGTTTGTATAATCACTAGTAGATAATAATTGTATTCAAACTCACAGTTTATGTTTTGTCGTATTGTACACGATAGTTGTATTAGTAAGTTGTATTTGAATTGTGTACCATGTATCTGGCGACCCAAGATGGGTGATGTATACCTAATTTTGGGGGCGTCACATATAATATATTATATATATATATATATAACACATGTTGTTTGAAAAAAAACAACCTCCTCCGTTGAAAAAAATTTCTCATCTTTTCCCACAAATTCTTCTTCCAACATGTGGGCCCTACCAAATGTCCTTATCCATCATATATATATATATATATATATAGAGTCCGGATCAGGTCCGGACTCCCGGATTTTATTAAAATCCGGACCTTTTTTTTTTTTTTGCTTTTTTTTTTGAAACAACTAAATTTTTTTTTATGGAATTGGAATTTTTACATTATACAGTGTTTTGGGCGTGATTTGGATGCCTATAACAAAACATGTCTGTACAGTCTTGGCAGACTGTACATACATTGGTTGGTGTAGGTATTAAAAACACACCCAAAACACTGTATTATTGAAAAATTTCAGTTCCATAATTTTTTTTTTTAGTTGTTCTACAAAAAAAAAAAAAAAAAAAATCAGGTCCGGATTTTCTCCCGTCCGGGAGGTCCGGACCTGATCCTTATTTTATATATATATATATATATATATATATATATATATATATATATATATATATATATATATATATATATATAATATATATATAACATTACCATATATATACGTAACCCCCATTTTCATTTTTTCTTTCCCCCACCTCACACGTCATTTTCACACACATCCTTATCGCATACATCCTTATCATACACAGATATTATATATACATACTGAAGCATCTTCTACCAATTATTTTAAAAAATAGGTAAATGAGTGTTTATAAAATAAGTAAAACTGAGTAACTTCTCACATAAGTCTTTAATAATTAACACCGTGTGCTACTATGTAGCCACGTGTATTACTATACTTTTACTACCGAGTAGTTCAACAGTATCAACGGTAAAACTTCTGTCGTTATCTCAATAAAATATTTTATCATTTTCTTAATCTGACAATAATTCTACTGTGGGGTCCACCTATGATTGTGCCGTCGTACGGATATTCCCCGACAAAAAGAATATTCCCCGACCAATCGAATATTATATAACAACTTGCGTACTTTGCAAAATCTAAAAATATTACCCACAACTATTATATCAATTTCACTCCATAATATTCAAAAATAATATTTATAGAAAATTCATTTTTATTCAAAAAGTTGGGGTTTTACAGTAGATATACTCAGCAAGTGGATGCGCATAACCCTGTCTTATGATAACACGAGGTTGTATGTCATTAGACATCTTGTATGATAGTGGCAAAACACCATTCCAAAGTTGAGTTCGCCTCACCCTATTGATTCACTAAATATAACTACTAAATGATGTATAGAATACAACACACTTTTCTATACTGTTTAGGGAGAACCTCCATAGCTAGAGACCACCTTTCTATTCCCCTGTTATCCCCGCTCGACCTGGTAACACTCTTACGGCAACACTCTTATTACCTGAAAGGAATTGTGAAGCAGAAAGGGTGAGCACAACTAGCCCAGTAAAGAATATTATGACTAAAGATAATTAAATTATCAATAGCTTTCATTAATAATAAATCAGAGATTTAGAACATATGGTAGATGATAAAACTTTTCAACCATAGTTGCAGCGAAACGAGTAACCCATTAGAAGAGTCAAATAGACCATAAGGTCTATTATCTTCTCTATGTTAAAAGTCCACCAATAATGTTTTATCCATGTAAAATAAATCAACAGTTCCTGTCCACAATCATATGAATAACTCATAATCATAATTGTGGTTCTAAATTCCTCTTCGTAACCAAGACGAAGATAATTTTCATCACCTATCTTCACCTGAACCATCAAAAATCATGGTTATACCAAATCAGAATTCCTGCTCATAATCATACTAATAAATTCATCTTTGCACTACGGCCAATGATATTCATTAACAATTCATCTTTGCACTACATGCCAAAGACATACAACTGTATTTTAGAAGAGTCAAGTAGAGCATGATATCAACTATCTTCTACGAATTAAAAGTGTATAATAAATATTTTATCCCTGAGACTCAGCTTAATAATAATCCACATCATCGAATCACCCCTGCACTACGACCAAGGATATTCGTTAATATCACATCCATGAATTTATATTTCATCGCTGAGACTCAGCTCGATAATCAATCCATATCACTGAATTATCCATGCACTGCGGCTAAGGATATTCGTTAATATCACGACCACGAATTATCCATGCACTACGGGCTAAAGATAATCGTGTTTTTATCAACGGTCATGATCATGCCATAAAACAATTCATCTTTGCACCCTTGGCCGAAGAGAATCCATAGCCATAATCATACCAAAAACTGTCCATCAATGCACTACGGGCCAATGAGGACTTTTTCCACATCATTTGTAACATTACGGTCATGATTATACCGAATAATCCCTGGTCATAATCATACAAAGTCCATCTATGTACTACGGCCAAAGATAACTTTCAACATAATATAAACATGATGATGATGACAAAATGATATTAGATTCAATCAAATGAGATAAAGGATAAATATTAAACATTTATAATACAATTTATCCAGTGTTTAATAATAACCAAATGTTATCAATCACTTAATAATCTCATAATCTAATATCATTAAAATTATAACAATATTTTAATCATTTCTTAAACTTATAAATAATTTATTTCAATTGTTTACACTTTTATCAAATAATACATTTAATCATTCAAAAATGTCATACTCATAAGATTTCATCATCAATGATCAAATTCCTCATCAAAAATCTGCATATACCATATATAGGATTCTCAAGCCATAAAATCTTATTTTCCAATTTTATTAATTCACATAACATATTTAATTCATTTACTCATAACTAGTTTATTTTCATGAAAAATACCAAATCAGTCCCAAAAATATTTCTTTTCTGGAATTTAGCAGAATATAGTCCCATCTTGAACATATATTTTTCTCAGAATTTTTAAAATTTATTTACTATTTTTCATATGGCTAAAACTGTCGAATATTTAGACATTTATCATAAATTAAACTTTTGTCCAAAAAATTACGAATTTAACAGGGTATACTCCTGTTATATACATGTACTCCCAATAAATTTTTTACTAATTTTGGAGTTAACCACAATGAGTTATAAGAGTTTACTTTTAAAATAGTTTTTTCCCATAAAATCCATTACTCTTAATCTATACATCCAAAAATCGTTATTTTTGGACACAATCTAGAAAACTCGTCAAATTATCATTTAAAATTTTTCCAGAATTTTTGAGGGTCAGAAAAATTATGAATCTTCCCCTGACAGAAACCCATTTTTAATAAAAAATACTATTCGTATGAATACGAATGATCATTTACCATGCATTTGATAATCTACATAGACATGTTATTTCAACAGAATAATAAAGAATGGAACCAGGTCATGCGTAAACGCACAGACAGGATATTTCAATAGGATAATAAATAATGGAATAACATAAGAATTCACCAGGCATGCGATAGATCACACAGACAGGTTATTCCAACAGAATAATAAATAATGGAACCAGGTCATGCGTAAACGTACAGACAGGATATTCCAACAGAATAATAAAGAATGGAATAATAGAAGAATTTCACCATGTATGCAGTACTTCGCATATACAGGTTATTCCAACATAATAATAAAGAATAGAATAATAGAAGAATTTCATCATGTATGTAGTACTTCGTATAGACAGGTTATTGAAACATAATAATAAAGAATGGAATAATAGAAGAATTTCACCATATATACGGTAGTCTGCGTATACAGGTTATTCCAACAGAATAATGAAGAATGAAATAACAGAAGTTCTCTTCATGAATACGAACGAAATAATACCCCTTACTATAATAATAATAATAATAATATCCTTTACGAGTATGATAATTATATCCCCTACCTTAAAAAAGAAAAGTATTCCGACTGGTAGGGCGGGAATATACTTGAAGAAAAGTTGCACTACACTCAAAGCTTTCTTAAACTCTAAAAAAACTCGCCCAAGATTATAGAAGAAGAACTCTCTCTATAGTTTATCTCTCTAGAGTTTCTGTGAATTCATAAGAAATAATGAAGGAATAAGCTTCTATTTATAGAAGAATGGACTGAATAGTAACCAATTCATGAACGGTCTAGATTAATTTACTTTAAACAGACGGTCCAGATTGGTTTACAATAAAATATAATATATTCTATTTATAATCTAATAAAATGAATAACTTTATAAAAGTTTTTCGTTTTATATAAAAAGATTTTACTAAGTAAACACTATGCAGATACTATGCATAATTAAATATAATATATTTTAATTATTGTCTAATAAAACAGATAACTTTATAAAAGTATTATGTTTTATATAAAAAGATTTTACTATTAGCCTAATAAAACGAATAACTTTATAAAAGTATTCTGTTTTATATAAAAAGTTTTTCTGTTTTATTACATTAATAATACTAATAAATCAAAACTTCATCATCATTATTATAATTCACAATATTAATCGATCATGTCATTCCCAGGAAAGAGGGAGCTTTCCAATAAGGATCTCTCCCCATTGGCGTACAATTAGGTGACCAAACATCTCCTTGACAGAACTTCTAGACATCGTTAATATTACAAATAATAATATTAATAACTTTGTCATCTCAATTATTGATTATAAAATATTGACAATAATTGAATCAAATAACGTGAGATACTATGCAGCAATTACTGTAACAATAATTGAACAAAACTGAGTGACTTCTCACGTAAGCATCAATAATCAATACCGTGTGCTACTGTGCAACTACACGTATTACTGTACTTTTAACACCGGGTGTTTCAACAGTTAACGGTAAAACTTCCGCCGTTATTTTCATAAAGTATTTTTGTCATTTTCTCAATCCGACAATAATTTCGTTGTGGGGTCCACCAATGATTGTTCCATTGTACGAATATTCCTGTTAAAACGAATATTCTCCGACCAATCGAATATTATATAACAACTTGCGTAATTTGAAAAAAAAAATTCAGATATTACCCTTAACTTTAAACCTTTATCAATTTAACTATTTACCAAAATAGAAAAAAATTTGAATACTTTTATTTCATAAAATTCGGGTTCTCACATGCCAACTGTTTCATTTTTCAATGCTTAAGGTATAAATTTCAATTAGTGAGGCCCACCACTTAGAACAAGGATTGCAGGAAAGAAATGACCACCAATTTAGAAAAAAACTTGCAGGAAGAAAAATTAAACCACCTTTGAAAAAGAAAAGGACAGCCACTGTATTTCTTTTGAAAATAAGTTTGCAAGCATTACTCCACCACCGACCAACTTAGAAAAACAACGGATGAGCTATACAATCTGCTCACTCCTTCTCTTTAATCACATGCGCGCGCACACACACACACACACACACACACATATATATATATATATATATATATATATATATATATATATATATATATATATATTATAATATTATTATAACTATAATAATATATTTGAATGAATATTTTATCGGAGAAAATATAAAATATCAACTTTCAACAAATAATTCGTGCAAATTCCTTCATTTATATCCACATAAAATAAATATTTCCTTATCATATAAATCAATAAATAATTATTCATAAATAATATTACAGAATCACAATAATGACAACCAGGCCGTTCCCAAGAAAGAGTGGGCTTTCCGATAAGGATTTTTCCTTACTGGCGCGCAATTAGGTGACCAAACCTCTCCTTGACAGAAATTTCTAGACATTGCAAATAATTCTATCTAATAATATTATTCAAATAATATGAATTATTGATTTGATAATGGGAAATATTGTGCCGTGACAATTACTGAAACAACAATAATATAAAATATCAACGAAATAATTATTGAATCAAAAAAATATTGAATAGTAATTACTGTAACAATTATTAAATAGTGCATTCTTACGTAAGATTCAATAGTTCAACAATACTGTGCAATACTGTGTACTACTGTGCAACCACGCGTATTACTGTATTTTAACCACCAGGTAATCCAACAGTGTTAACGGTAACAATTACGTCGTTATTTATAAAAACTCAAACTTGTCATTTTCTTCATCCGACAGTTATTCTGTTATGGGGCCCACAAATGACTGCGCTGTCGTACGGATATTCTCGATAAAAAGAATATTCCACGACCAAACGATTATTCCCCGACAACAATGATTATTTTATAACCACTTGCTTATTTTACAAAATTTTCATATTTCACCCATAAACAAAGCATTATATCAAATTAACACCTTATTATTCATAATAATAATTTAGAGGAAATTTGATTTTATTTATAATAAGTTATGGTCTTACAACCTCCCCTCCTTATAAAATTTCGTCCTCGAAATTGACGTACGTACCTGGTATTTCGAAATGGTGAGGATACCTCGCTTTCATTGTTGATTCCAACTCCCACGTCATTTCTTCAATAGCATGGTTTCTCTACAAAACCTTAACTTATGGTATAATCTTCGTGCGTAGGACATGCTCTTTCATATCCAAGATCTTAACAGGTACCTCCACGTAAGTTAAATCTTCGACTATCTCGTCTGGTTCTAACTCAATAATGTGGTTCGGGTCTTTAACATATTTATTAAGCATAGATATATAAAAAACATTATGAACACGAGACATGCTTGGAGGTAATGAGAGTCTATAGGCCATATTTCCTATTCGGTCAAGAATCTCAAATGGACCAACAAATCGTGGATTGAGCTTTCCTCTCTTCCCAAATCTTATAACTCCCTTCCCTGGAGCAATACGTAACAGTACATGATCTCCAATATTAAATTCCATGTCTTTTCGATGAAGATCAGCATAACTCTTTTGTCGATCTTGTGCCGTTTGTATACGTTGTCGAATCGTTTAGATCTTCTCTGTAGTCATTCGTACCAACTCTGGTCCCAATAACATTGTTTCTACCACCTCATCCCAACATACTAGAGAACGACATTTTCGTCCATATAATGCTTCGAATGGAGCCATGCCTATACTTGCTTGATAACTGTTGTTGTAGGAGAATTCCACCAATGCCAAATAATTATCCCAACTTCTTTTGAAATCTAGGACACAAAGTCTTAATAGATCTTCAAGGATTTGAATATTCCTTTCTGATTGTCCGTCCGTTTGAGGATGGTATGCTGAACTGAATCATAAATCCGTGCCCATAGCTTTCTGCAAGCTAACCCAAAATCGTGAAGTAAATCTTGGGTCACGATCCGAAACTATGGATACTGGCATGCCATGCAATCTCACAATCTCATTCACGTACATACGAGCAAGACATTCAAGGGAATAAGTCTCATGTATAGGCAAGAAATGAGCAGACTTGGTTAATCTATCAACAATAACCCAAATTGCATCTATGCCTTGAGAAACTTTAGGAAGACCTGTAACGAAATCCATGGTAATGTGTTCCCACTTCCATTTCGGAATCTCAAGTGGTTGTAATGGACCTTTTGGCACTTGATGTTTCTCCTTTACTCGTTGACAAGTTAAACACCTTGAGATAAACTCAACGATCTCTCTCTTCATATTGTTCCACCAGAATGTGTGTCGAATATCATGATACATTTTGGTACTCCCAGGATGGATTACAAACGGGGTGTTGTGTGCCTCCATAATGATTCTATTCTTCAAGTCAGAATCGTTAGGAACGCAAAGTCTAGAGTTGACTCAAAGTATTCCTTCTTCATCGATTCTTACTTCTGGAACAACACCTTCTTGCATTTTCTTCTTCATATGCATCAGCCCCAGGTCTGTAGCTTGAGCAACTTTAACTTTATCGATTAAAGTCGGTTCTACTCGTATATTCTTCATCATCACATGGGTCCCTGGAGTCTTTAACTCAATCTCCAACCTTTGTAAATCGTACACAATGGGTCTTTGTGTTAACAACATCACACTCGTACCCGCATACGATCTTCTACTCAATGCGTCAGCTACTACGTTTACTTTTCTAGGATGATATTGAATGGTATGATCGTAATCTTTCAATAACTCGAGCCAATTTCGTTGCCTCATGTTGAGTTCATTTTGGGTGAAGAAGTATTTGAGGCTTTTATGATCCGTATAGATCTCCATTTTCTCCCCATACAGGTAGTGTCTCCAGATTTTACACGCGAAAATGACTGTTACCAACTCTAGATCATGAGTAGGATAATTCCTCTCATATTCTTTAAGTTGTCGTGAGGCATATGCTATGACTTTCCCATATTGAATGAAGCATCGCTGTATATAATAAATCCATCCGAACCAGATGGTATTGCCAGAACAGGTGTCGAAATGAGTCTCCTCTTGAGATCTTGGACACTCTTCTCATATTCCTCGCTCCATACAAATTTTGTATTCTTCTGAGTCAACTGAGTTAACGGATTAGCGATTCGAGAAAATCCTTCCACGAATCTCCGATAATAACCAGCTAAGCCCAGAAAGTTACGCACTTCGGTCACCGACTTCGGTTGCTCCTAACTTTGTATTGCTTCAATCTTCGCCGAGTTAACTAGATACTCCATGTTTTGACACCACGTGCCCAAAGAATGCTATTTCCTCAAGCCAGAACTCGCATTTCTTCAGCTTGGCATATAACTTGTTTTCACGAAGCCTTCCAAGTATCAACTTCAAATGGTGCTCATGATCTTCACTGCTTTTGGAATAGATGAGGATGTTATCAATAAAGACAACAACGAACTGATCCAAATATTCCTTGAATACTCTATTCATCATATCCATGAAAGCAACAGGTGTAAGACCCCAACTTTTTGAATAAAGATTAATTTTTCTCGAAATATATTTTTGAATATTATGGTGTGGATTTGATATAATATTATAGTTGTGGGTAATATTTACAAATTTTGCAAAGTACGATAGTTGTTATATAATATTCGATTGGTCGGGGAATATTCGTTTTAACAGGGAATATTCGTACAACGGCACAATCATTGGTGGACCCCCACAACGGAATTTTTGTCAGATTGAGAAAATGATAAAAATACTTTATGAAAATAATGGTGAAAGTTTTACCGTTAACTGTTTAAAACACCCGGTGTTAAAAGTACAGTAATACGCGTGGTTGCATAGTAGTATACGATATTGATTATTGATGCTTATGTGAGAAGTCACTCAGTTATACTCAATTATTGCTACAGTAATTGTTGCATCATATCTCTCATATTATTGATTCAATTATTGTCACAGTATCATTTGCATAATATATTATATTATTAAATCAATAATTGAGACGAGAAAGTTATTCATATTATTATTTGCAATATTGATAATGTCTAGAAGTTCTGTCAAGGAGAGGTTTGGTCACCTAATTGCGCGCCAATAAGGAGAAATCCTTATCGGAAAGCCCCTTTTTTCCTGCGAACGACCTGGTTGTTAAATATTGTGAGTTATAATATTAATGATGAATAAGTTGTGTTGATTAAAAATGAATTTTGATAGTTCTATTGTGTTGGGATTATTAGTGTTAGTGGAAATCGACATCTATTCCGATGATAATTGATGTCTAGGGGTTATATTGATAAATCGGGTAATTTATCGGATAAATGAGCAATTAATTGCTACTAATTCACATGTTTATATAACTATTTGTTCACATGTGTGTACTATTGAATCACATTATTTACTATTAGGGGAGTTGGTGCAAGATTGATAATATTTGCATGACTAAGTTAAAAATGGAGGTATAGATGGAGATACTATACTGTAATTCGTATTTTTCTCATGATTATACTATTGATTCACATGATTGAACTATTGATTCACATTATTTATTATTAGGGGAGGTGGTGTAAGTTTGATAATACTTGCAGGACTAAATTAAAAATGAAAGAAAAGTTGAAGGTATTGTACTGTAATTTTTCGAGCCCCAAAACGTGCAATTATCGAAACTATATTTTCCTATAAATAGAAGCTCATTCTTCCTTCATTTCTCACCAATTCACAAAAGCTTTAGAGCGATTATTATAGAGATAAATTATAGAGAGAAAGAAGAAGAGAAGTCTACTACTTCACTATTCTAGTATCTAGTTTTTCCAAGGTAGGGAGTATTATTTCTTTCTTATCTATGAAGAGAACTTCTGTTATTCCATTCTTTATTATTCTGTTGGAATAACCTAGTATACGCGGGCTACCCTATACTTGGTAAAATTCTTCTGTGATTCCATTCTTTATCATTCTGTTGGAACATCCTATCTGTGCGTTTACGCCGGACCTGGTTCCATTATTTATCATTCTGTTAGGAACATCTTGTCTGTACATTCTACGCTGGACCTGGTTCCGTCTTTATTATTCTGTTGGAATATCATGTATGTGCGTTTTACACCTGGACCTGATTCCGTCTTTATTATTTTGTTGGAATATCCTATCTGTGCGTTTTACGCCGGACCTGATTCCGTTATTTATTATTATGCTGGAATAACCTGCATGTGCGGTCTATCTCATGCCTGGTGATTTCTTTTGTTATTCCATTCCTTATTATACTCAGTTGGTTAAAGTTTTGATTTCTATACTCCATGAAATTAGTGGAATATCTTTGATATTTGCGCTTCATCCAATATCTTTTCATGAAAATATTCTTCTGAGCATTCTTGAATTTTACTCTACAAAGCAGTATCATGTTGACAATTTGGACGTTATTAGTTCCTGGATAAATTAATTCTTGAACTTGTTTTATTGAATTCATATATCATTGTCATCGTCCTCATGTTTATATTTTGTTGAAAGTCATCTGTGGCCTATAGTGTATAGATGGACTTGGTATGATTATGACCAGAGATTATTCGGTGTAATCATGACCGTAATGTTACAAATGATGTGAAAAAAATCCTCATTGTCCTGTAGTTCATTGATGGATAGTTGTTGGCATGATCATGACCATTAATGAATACACAAATATTCTTGGCCTGTAGTACATGGATAATTGTGGTTATGATACTAAAGAATATCCTTGGCCGTAGTGCAGGGGTTATTCGATAATGTGGATTATTTATTAAGTTGTTTCCCAACGATAAAAGTGATGAAAACCCTTTTAAATCATAAAAGATAGTAGATTTTATTCTCTACTTGACTCTTTTAATGGATTGCTTGTTCCGTTGCAGTTAAACTTGATGGTTGTTATATTATATCAGTTTAACACTGTTGAAGGCTAATGATAATATATTTTGTATTATCTTAGTCATAATATTTTCTACTGGGCTAGTTGAGCTCACCCTTTTACTTTCATTGTTCTCTTCAGGAAATGAGAACGTAGCAGGGACTAGTCGGGGAACGGAGTGACGGACCAAATGATAGCATTAGTAGTCCTCACTATTCCATGAAATAGTGGGAAAATAAATGTAATAATATTAAATTTGAGTTTGTATATTGTCTAGACGACAATATTTGTATTAAAACTCACAGCTTATGTTTTGTCGTACTTTGCACGACAGTTGTATAATTAAGTTGTATTTGTATTTTGTACCATGTATTTGACGACTCAGAATAGGTTATGTATACCTATTTTGGGGGCGTCACAACAGGAGCATTAGTCAATCCAAAAGACATGACTAATAATTCATAATGCTCGTACCGAGTTCTTAAGGCAGTCTTTGGAATATCCTCAGTTTTAATCTTCAGCTGATGATATCCAGAACGAAGGTCGATCTTTGAAAAGAATTGTGCACCTTGTAACTGGTCAAACAGGTCATCAATGCGAGGTAGCGGATACCTATTCTTGATTGTGACATGGTTCAATTCTCGGTAGTCAATACAAAGTTGCATACTCCCGTCTTTCTTCTTTACGAATAAAACAGAAGCACCCCAAGGAGATGTACTAGGACGAATGAAACCGATGTCTAACAATTCTTGTAGTTGGACTTTTAACTCCTGAAGTTCAATAGGAGCCATTCGATATGGGGTTTTAGAAATGGGTTTTGTACTCGGTTCAAGGTCAATAAAGAATGTTGGGAGAATGCATATTATGATTTGATATTTTAATGTATATGCTCATGATTATTTGTAAAGTCCTTCAAGTAAGATATGTACAAGGACTTAGTGATAGATCAAATTTGTTAGGTTGATGTAAGCTGTTAATGTGTATCATTCTGTAATAGAATGTATAGATAGAAAGATCAAAGTTGTTAGGTTGATCTTGAGATGTAATAGATAGGCTTCGAAGAAATCGTAGTGTATCATCTGATCAACATTGTAAAAGTCAAGGCAAAAACGTAGAACGTCAAAGATCTTAGTGTGCATGCCTTGAAGGACATCTTCAGAAATTGTAGAGTGGTCCCAACGTTTGCCGAGCCAACTCAACGATCGTAGCATGCTGAAGGAAACGTAGAGTTTATAAGTCAACGATCATAGTATGCTCTCGGAAACGTAGAGTTAGAACCTAGCAAGCAAAGATCGTAGTGTACAAAGGTTTAAGAGAAATCGTAGTGCTCTCGGCTGATAGCATCAGATCAAGCACCAAGGCGAAAAGTCACTACGATATGAATCGTAGAGTATCACGATATAAATCGTCGAGCATCATTTGTCTTATGTCAGAAAACGTCGAGCCTCGTGATATGTGTGAAGACAGATTCCAACATATGAGGAATGGATTCTAGACGTTGCAGTACTCATCAGTCCCAAAGTAATATGAAATATCCTTAGTATACAAAAAAGAAGCGTATTGAAGAAGCTAAGGAAAGTACCATTGGTAAGGGAGCAAAACACCTTTTCAGGTGTTAGGTGAGAAAGCAGTCTGCTGTGTCAGTGGGCCAGAATGCTGTTTCAGCAGATGTGCAGAAATGTCTCCATCAAAGATCAGAAAAGTTAAATGCATTTAATGCCTCAATGGATGGATTCAAAGGATAGTTTTCAAGATCACATATATGCAAATCAGACAGATAAGAGAAATTAAGCAAGCATTGAACAAACAACGTGAACAAATCTCAAGCTCAACTCTACGATCTGAGAATTTGCAAAGCTTGCTCAGCTACTCATGTTCGTTCGAACAAGTGATTAAATAGCAACTGAGTAGCAACCATCAAGAACTCAGCATCTATCAATCAACTGAAGAAGATTACTAAGTCTGCTGGACTTGAAGAGTTCTAAGTGAACTATAAGAGAGCCAAGTCTGCTGGACTTGAAGAGTTCAAAAGTGAACTAAGAAGTTTCTAGACTGATGGTCTAGAAGGAATCTGTGTGATTCAGAAGTTGTAAAAGACATCCTTAGTGGATATCCTACTCGTTGAGTAAAAGAGTGGACTAGGAGCTTTAAGTGCTCTGAACCACTTAAAAATGACTGTGTCTTTTACATTCATACTATAACTGCTATATCTGTCATAACTGCTATAACTGCCTCACTCTCATAACTCAACTGCTTTGTAAAGAAGATTAAAACAAACATAAATTTTGCTAAGTTTTAATCATCATTAAAGAACAAGTTTAAAACGAAAAGATTTTTTAAATATCTATTCAACCCCCACTTCTAGATAACTATTGTGCCAACTAGGAACTAACAATTGGTATCAAAACAGGTTCTATTATACAGCTTACAAGCTTTAGTAGATCCAATGGCACACGTACCAAGCGAATCTAGAACTAGAGGAGGCAGCAAGCCACCAATGTGAAACAAGGATAAATTTGCAAACTAGAAAGTAAGGATGCAAGCTTACATGGACTCAATAGATGAAGATCTATTTGAGACCGTTCAAAATGGGCCCTATATTCCAACGAAGCTTTCACCAACCACTGATGATCCAAACAGAATACAAATCAAGGTTAAAGAAGAATGGACAGACAACGATAAGAGAGCTGTCCAACTTGACAAAAAGACCAAGAATATCCTGTTCCAATCCTTAGAAGACGATCTGTTTGAAAATGTTGTCAACAGCAAAACAACTAAGGAGGTTTGGGAAGCATTATTGATCATGCACGAAGGAACTGAAGAAGTCAGAGAAAATAAACAATCTCTTTTGACACAACAGTATGAGATGTTTGTTCATGTTCAAGGAGAGAACGTGACTGCCACCTATGAGAGATTCAACGTTCTGCTCAACTCTCTACGAGCATATGGGTAGATCTATCCTAAGAAAGATCTGATCATAAAGTTCATGAGAGCCCTACCGAGTAAGTGGGATGCCAAAACCACTGCTATAAGAGAATCAAAGAATCTTCACGAGATGACAGTCCAACAGCTAATATGGAAATCTCCTGACATACGAACTAGAGCTGACTCAACGAGCTGAAACCATATCAGAAGGAAAAAGGAAGGATAAGGGTGTTGCTCTCAAGGCAACTGAAAGTGCATCAAAGGTCAACACTGAGATTTACTCTGATTATGATGAAGATGATGATGAAGATCTTGCCATGCTGGTAAAAAGACTGAGAAGATTCATGCGTCAAGGCAAAACCAGCAAGCCAAAGAAGGTCAGCAATTACAGCAACCATGAGCAAATAAATGATCTATGCTACAACTGCAAGAAGCCTGACTACTTTATTGCCAACTACAACAAACCTCTAAAAGAAGAACTAAAGAAGAAACAACATTTACAGAAGGAATACAAAGGAAACAAAAGGCCTCAGAAGAGAAACAAAGGCCTGGTAGCTGGAGGATCATGGAGCGATTCAGATAATGACTCCAATGCTGACTCCGGAGATGATGGAAAACCACAAATGGCTAATCTGTGATTAATGGCCAAACATGCAAAGGACAAACAAAACCTCAACATTCATGACATAAGTCTCGACGAGGTATTTGACTTCAACTCAGCTGATGTAGATATAAATGATTTAAGAACTGCATTGCATGGCATAACCACTGACCTACATCAATACATGAAGTGGTTCAGAGTTTTGTCAAAGGATCATTCACTTCTTCAAGAGGAGAAGAAGAAAGTTCAAGAAAAGCTTGAAACAGCCCTTCTTAGTACTAATCTTCTCTCCAAGCTTGAGGCTGAGAATGAAACTTTAAAACAGACAAACACACTCAATGCACAAAGAGAATCTAATCTAACCTCTAAAATTGAGGAACTAGAAAAGACTATCTCTGTATGGAACAAATCCTCATCATCCATGGACTCCCTACTCTCTAGTCAGAGGAGCACATTCGACAGAACATGCTTAGGCTTTGGGGAATCCATTCCAGAGCCATGTGTGGAAAAGACAAAGGAAACTAGCACTAGTAATGCCTCAAGTTTTAGTAGAAGCATTACCTTTGTGAAATTCTCACAAAAGGAAGAACAAGTTCAACCTTGTCTTACTGTCTTCATTATACTCAAAGGAGTAAAGGATCTCATGCTGGTCTGGGATTCATAAAAGAGAAGAGTAACCTAACCTCTACTCACCAACCTCGAAGAATTGTAGAGTCAAGCAAGACCAACTCTACGAATCAACTGGGAAGGTACAGTAGAGGTAAGGCACATTCATCACTATTTATGAAATCCAAGGACACATGGAAGAATGAGAATCAGTTTAACAGAAGGACAACTAAATAACCACACAAGTCCAAATGGAGGATGAATCATCATACACACACTGGCATGCATCATACTAGATGTTTTATATGCAATAAATATGGTCACAAGGCTGCTAAATGTTATTATAATTCCATGCATGTAAGACCCAAGATTAAACAGATTTGGGTCCCCAAAGGCACTAACAAAGAAAGACCCATACAAATATGGGTACCAAAATGAAGTTTCAATTTTTGACAGGAAAAGAGCTCCATGATCACCACATGGTATCTGGACAGTGGATGCTCAAGGCACATGACCAGGAACAAAGCCCTCTTGTCTAACTACATAGGGAAGGAGGGTTCCTCTGTCATCTTTGGAGACAACGGCTTGGGCAAGACAAGAGGATAAGGCTCTGCTGGCAATGGTGCAGTATATTTTATCAAGGTAGCATATGTAGAAGGTCTCCAACACAGACTTCTAAGCATCAGTCAACTCTGCGACAAGGGTCATCAAGTGACATTCCTCAACAACCAATGTCAAGTTAGAGATTTGAAGACATCTGCTGTAAAGATAACCGAGACAAGAGAAGGAAATGTCTACACAGTGGATCTTAGTCAACTAAGCTCAGATGAGACAATATGTTTTCTGGAAAAAACATCTTAAGAAATGAGCTGGATATGGCATAGACGGTTGTCTCACTTAAACTTCAAGAGCATGTCCAAACTGGCATCAAAAGATCTTGTAGCTGGCCTACCTAAGTTTAACTTTATAAAAGAAAGGCCATGCAATTCCTGTCAGCTTGGAAAACAAACCAGAAGCTCATTCAAAAGCAAAACTGCCAACTCTATTGACAAGCCCCTACAGTTGCTTCACATGGATCTATTTGGGCCAATTCCAACACTAGTCTTGGAGGAAAAAGATACTCTCTAGTTATAGTCGACGATTACACCAGATTCACATTGGTATTCTTCCTAACTTCAAAGGATGAAACGAGCTCCCAGTTAATCAAGATGTTCAGACTGGTGATGAACGAGAAAGGAGAGAAAATCAAGGCCATAAGGAGTGATCATGGCAGAGAATTCGACTTCTCAGAAATGGACCATTTTTGCATAGACAATGGGATCAGTCATAACTTCTCAGCTCCACGAACTCCTCAACAAAATGGAGTAGCTGAAAGAAAGAACATAACCTTGATAGAAGCTAGAAGAACTTACTTGCAGTAGCTCATCTGCCTGAATACTTCTGGGCAGAAGCTATCAACACTGCATGCTACACGCAGAACAGATCACTGATACACTCTACGATCAAGAAGACGTCCTACGAACTATGGAAAGGAAGAAAGCCAAGTGTCAGCTACTTTTATGTCTTCGACTATGCATGCTACATTCTAAATAATGGAAAGCAGTATCTGACAAAATTTCAGCCCAAGTCAGACAAAGGAATCTTTCTTGGATATGCCATAGATAGTAAGGCTTACAGAGTGTTTAACAAAAAAACACTGAGTGTTGAAGTATCAATTCATATCATCTTCGATGAAACAGACTCAGACAACACAGTGCTTCGAGACACTACGACCGATAATGCAGTCACTACGAATGAAATCATCGAGCCCAACACTACAATCGTAATGCCAGATAATTTAATCGTTGAGCAACAAAATGAGATCGTAGAGAGGTCTATGCAAGACAGTGAACCTCCACACCACGAAGAAGAAATAGATCTTGAAGACTTAAGACAAGAAGGCATCAGGACAGATGTCCCAACTGGTAACAGATGGGCCAGAGATCACACTCATGATCTAATCATTGGAGATCCGAGTGCTAGAGTCAAAACAAGAGCTGCTACTCAAAATGAATGCTTTTATCTAAGCTTCCTATCATAAATAGATCCAAAGAAGATAGAGGATACTATGAAAGACTCTAGTTGGATAGAAGCCATGCATGAAAAACTAAACCAATTTGAACGAAGCAAAGTATGGAGATTGGTACCAAGACCAAAGAGTCATCCTGTCATTGGAACCAAGTGGGCCTTCAGAAACAAAATAGGATGAGGATGGAGTTATAACCAGGAACAAGGCAAGATTAATGGCAAAGGGCTAGTCTCAAGAAGAAGGCATTGACTACGATGAGACATTTGCACCTGTTGCCAGACTAGAAGCCATCATAATCTTTCTTGCCTTTGCTGCTCACATGAAGTTCAAAGTCTTTCAGATGGATGTCAAAAGTGCATTCCTAAATGGAGAACTCCAAGAAGAAGTCTATGTAGAGCAACCTCCAGGTTTCATCAATCCATCTCTTTCAAATTATGTTTATAGATTACACAAAGCCTTATATGGTCTTAAACAAGCACCTAGGGCATGGTATGAAACACTAACTAACTTCTTAATTGAAAATGGGTTTACTAGAGGTAGAGTAGATACCACACTGTTTCTTAGAAGGCATAAAGACAAAGTCTTATTAGTTCAAATATATGTTGATGCCATTATTTTTTGTTCTACTGACGAAAAGTTATGCAAGAGATTTTCTAAGCTGATGCAGAACAAGTTTGAAATGAGCATGATGGGTGAGCTGAATTTCTTCATTGGACTGCAAGTAAAGCAGACTGATGAAGGAATTTTCATAAACCAAGCCAAGTACATCAAAGACTTACTCAAGAAGTATGACATGGAATCAGCCTCTCCCATGAAAACTCCAATTGCTCCTGCAACCAAGCTTGACAAGGATGAGAAAGGTAAAAGTATTGATATCACTCAATAAAGAGGTATGATCGGGTCTCTTTTATACCTAACTGCCAGTAGACCAGATATAATATTTACAACATGCATATGTGCTAGATTTTAGGCTAACCTTAAAGAGTCACATTTGTCTGCTGTAACGAGGATCTTCAGGTATCTCAAGGGTACACCCTACTTGGGACTGTGATATCCCAAGGAATCCTCATTTGAACTGATAGGATACATAGATGATGATTTTGCAGGATGCAAAATAGATAGAAAAAGTACCAGTGGCACCTGTCAACTTCTTAGAAAAAGACTTGTGTCCTGGTTTAGCAAAAAGTAAAACTCAGTGTCTACTTCAACTGCAGAAGCTGAATATATTGCTGCTGGCAGCTGCTGTGCTCAGATTCTATGGATGAAAAATCAGCTAGCTGACTATGGGTTTGATTTCAAATCTATTCCCATTCACTTTGATAACACAAGTGTCATAGCAATAACTCATAATCCTGTTATGCAATCTAGGACTAAGCATATAGAAATAAGGTATCACTTCATCAGGGATCATGTGCAAAATGGAACTATATCTTTACAATATATCCCTACTGAAAATCAACTTGCTGATGTTTTTACAAAACCTCTAGATGAATCCAGATTTAATAAGTTAATAAGTGAGTTAGGCATGCTAAATCTTCAACCATAAAATATATGCTCTAGATTGTGCTAACCATAACAGATACAAAGGCTGAACTCAAAATCGTAGACATGATCAAGGGAAGTCCACGATCGTAGAGCTAGAGAGACAAAACCACCTCAACAATCGTAGCAAAGACTCAACCATCGTAGAACAGACTCAACGATGACAAAAGCCTCATCAACAAAGAAAGAGTACACCCTGTGATGATAAGCTTCTAAACAAAGCAATCCTTCTGATAAGCGTCTCAGGAACAAACCTAACCCTTGACTCACTACAAGAGGTTGGCCCTTCCTGAGTTGCCTTAAAAGAATGCTTTATCAAAAACTCATCACAAAGATCAGGACAGACTTGACGATCGTAGATCAGACACGACGAATAATGGACATACTCGACGATCGTAGATAAGACGCGATGGTTAATAAACAGACTCGACGATTGTAGCTTAGACTCGACAAAGCCAAAACACTTAAAGATCACTAAACTACCTCAACGATCGTAGTCCTCCCTAAGGACACCTCAGCTCTGAAGGATCCAAGGGCAAATAAGTACAATCCTTATCAGTCAAAATCGGAGAGCCAAACAAAAGTCAACACCTGTCCCACTAAGCGAAAAAGAAGAGAGGGAAGTTACAAGTACAAATTGAAATCGTATTTTTGAAATCTGAAGTTCAAAAGATTATCTCTCTCCCATCCTCTCTCAAAGCAAAAACCCTAACTCAGAAGAAAGCTCAGTCGAATCTCACTTCCAGTTAGAAAATCAATGGCATCATCTAGTGTTATCTCAGGCTACAGACTCTGTCTTGACGAATTCAAAACAGCTCAACCCAAGTTCCACAAGACTCTGGCCTTACTGAAGAAGGCAGGTCTCGAAGAGGCTTTGGGCGCAGACACATTGATATACCCCAAGCTGGTAAAAGATTTCTACAAAAATGGTGTGCTTGAAAAAGACACCATCACTACAAGAGTAAGGGAAGTAGAAATCAGACTGAAGGCAGAAGACATCAATCTTGCCTTAGGTCTCAAAAATGAAGGGCATCCAGTCATAGACATCGTAGATTTTCAAGAGGGACTAAGAAGAATGCATCACAAGAAAAACCCCTATGTGAAAGGGTACAAGAAGAAGGAGTTCCCACAGATGTACGAATTTTTGGCTGATATTATTGGGAAATGTATATGCTGCAAGAGCACAGGTCATGACTTTGTCAACGAAGTACAACTTAAGCACATGTCCGGCCATGTATTATGGTATACAACTCAACTATGGTGCCCTATTGCTAGAATGGATTGGTAAGTGGATCATCAACTCAAAGAAATC
The DNA here is from genome assembly GCA_020205505.1 of Panax japonicus. Lineage (NCBI taxonomy): Eukaryota > Viridiplantae > Streptophyta > Magnoliopsida > Apiales > Araliaceae > Panax > Panax japonicus. The sequence goes on from CM035113.1 coordinate 10,709,430, forward strand.
AAAAAGTCCTCAAAAGATGCTATATGGGCGATTCATAAGCATTATTCTATAGTCTGCCCTGGGTGACAAAATTGGAGATGAAGAAGAAGAAGCTATCAACCCAAATAGGGGAATGACCCAGCAGCTGTTTGAAAATTAAAATAGGAACCCTGTAGAGTATGTTCGAATGATGACAGAATTCAGTGGAAGAACTAGGGATCTGAAGAACTCAGGCCTTCCAGGAAACATGTCTGTGGTCAGGGAGATCGAAGAAGAAGAAGAAGAAATCAACAAAGAAGAACCCTCTGTCCTTACCAAAAAAAGTAATGGCAAGAGTAAGTTAAGGGCTAGATTGGTGGAAGAGCCTCAAGGATCTACCACTGATATACCTATAGAGTCCTCTGATATAGTGACTCTAAGGATGTTAAGAAGAAAGTAGTAGCAAGATGAAGCAAATGAGGATCAGGCTACCATATCCCAGATCTTGAAGAAAAACAAAGTTGGTCATAAATTCAAAAGGCCATCAGTCACCTCAATCGTAGAGTCTTTACTGTTCGTAGAGACCAGACCAAGCATGTCAGGAAAGGAGGTAGCTGCTTCAAGAATAGTTGCTGTTAAAAAGGAACAACACTGAGGTTTAAGAAAGTCCTGAAGCTGTGGCTAAGCCTAGCAAGTCAAGGAGAAAGCTGGTCAAGAATTACATTCTTAAAAATGAAAGAGTGCTCAAAAAGGAAGCAAAAAGTATGTCTGCCAAGAAGGAACTGTCCAGAGCAAGTCAAGATGATAGTGCTCCAGCTGAGGAGGAGATCCCTGAAATTCTCATGATAGAAAATACACCAGCTGAGGGGGAGATGCCTGAAGCTCAAGAAGATGCTCCACTTGAGGGGGAGCTATTGATCTTACACGAAGTTGATCAAGTAGAGGGGAAGCCTCAAGATATCTCCTTAGGCAGAAAAAGATGTTCCTTCCAGAAATGAAAAGGAACCTGTAAAAGATCATCAAGTGCCCATTGAGATAATGTAGTCCGTCAAACAAAGACAGGGAAGAGGAAGAAGATGATGATGATCTTCAAATCACTGGTGTGGGCAGAGATAGGTATAGAAGCTATCTCTACAATCAGATGTTCTCATACCTACCCATGATGCCATATCATCAAGCTCAAATCCTAAACTCTTGGGATCACATGTTCTGGATTTTTAAAGAGTATCCAGCCATATCAGTATTAGCTCATGGATTTCCACTGGAGTTTCAATTTTGCCAAGAAATTGCTTACCAACAACTCTTCCTCAAATGATAAACTTGAGGTACTGTCTATCCCTACCAAATTTCCAGTTGCAGAATCCCAAAATTTTGTAACTGACGAACGAAATGCAATCAACTTCATTTTGCTCACACACATCACCACCTCTACGATTCCGGACTCTAGCCCCATCGTAGAGTCCCAAATTGAAATCGTAGAACTACATATTCCAAACATCGAAACTCAGGCCCCTCCATTAGACATACCATCCTCCTCCTCAAATGACTATTTAGTCTCGATCTTGCTCTTTAATCCCTGCAAGATCAATCCCAGAAAATAACCCCTCCATTCAACAATCCTCAAACCAATGATACTCTCCAAAATCTGCCCATGAAGGATGACTTGAAGGAAGCATCCAAGAACATGATCAAAAACATAGAAGAAAGCCTGGAATCTCACTCCGACCTCATTCATATCCGGCTGAATTAAATCATCACAACTGCAAATCATTTTCCTGGCACTATGAATGCTGAGCGTACAAAGAAGCTGAGGGAAATTATTCAAGAAATTCTTAAGAGCATGAAGGACAGAGATGAGATTCACTTCTAGATAGCCACCAAAGCAAAGAGAGGCTGTTCTTGAAATGCAGAAAAATCAAGAAGTTCAAAATAAACTTATGCTGGAGAACATCATCAACTTGAAAGCCTCAATCCAAGAATTCCAGAAATCTTATTTCAATCAGGAACGACAGAATGACATTGTTCTTACTGCCCTCCGAAACAAAGAAGCTAGATCTGAAAAATAGATCAAGGAAAGTCGAGAGGACATTGCTCAGACACAAAGCCAACTGAACAAGCTTGAATTGTTGCATCCTTTTGTTCCACGACCGCCTGCCGTTCTTCAGCCTTCTCTTCTACCTCATGAATATGATTTTGAAATTCTATATTTCGATCATATAATACCTCTAATAAATTCTCCTCAGGTACCTCTTCTTCTTCTTCTTCCACACTCTCAGCTGTTACCTCTGCGACTATCTCGGGTGCAACTATCAATTCTTCACTCACCATAATAATATCTCTAATTCCTTCTTCGTCTGACATCACATTATCATGGTTAGTGATTAGAGGTATCCCCACAGTCTCATTCACTCCATTGTTAACATTCTCAGCAGCCATTCTCAAATACTACCATAAAACAAGGGTTAATTAAACAAATTAACATATCACATAATATCCCGATATTATGACTGACCAACAAATAAGCTAAGGTAGGACACACTAGCGAAGGATTTACTCATCTCTCCCCTCCTAGTTATATTCCTCGATCCCGCCAGAGACCATATCCTTAAGCTCTGATACCAAATATGACAACCCCAAAATAGGTTCATTCCATCCAACCCATTATGAGTCGCCAAATGCATGGTACAGAAAAAAACTAAAACTTTATTATAACAATTGTCGTGCAAAATACAATAACATATATGCTGTGAGTTTGGATACAAATATATACTAACTGTGACTCTTATTCCAACCTTGGATAGCACGTCACAATGACACCTTATATAAAGGTATAGTCAAAAACTATTTTAGAAATTAGAATCTTTGGGAAGTGCTCAAGGAAACCTTCATACATGGGAGGTCATACTTCTAGGTTATGATAGATATCATATGGCCACAGAATTATCCTTGGTTGACCCAATAGACCCCAAAGAAAAACGAGAAGATTACTATCATATTATTCTCAATGGTGAGTCTTCTCTTGACATATCATTATCTCCACTGTCTCTAATTGAGAATTATACTTCAAACAAACACCAAGATTATATAGGTAGTGCTCGTAAATATACTCAACAAGTGGATGAGCACAACCTTGTCTTATAATGACATGAGGTTGTATATCATTAGACATCTTGTATGATAGTGGAAAAACACCCTTCCAACGTTGATTCACCAAATGTTCGCCTCACCCTAGTTGATTCACCAAATGTAACTACTAAATGATGACCACCGTTCTATTCCTCTGTTACCCCCGCTTGACCCAGCTACACTCTTATTACCTGAAAGGAATTGTGAAGCAAAAGGGTGAGCATAACTAGCTCAGTAAAGAATATCATGACTAAAGATAATTAAATTATCAATAGCCTTCATAAATAATAAATCAGAGATTTAGAACATATGGTAGATGATAAAAATTTCAACCATAGTTACAGCGGAATGAGCAATCCATTAGAAGAGTCAAATAGACCATAAAGTCTATTATCTTCTCTATGTTAAAAATCCACCAACAATGTTTTATCTCTGTAACATCAATCAACAGTTTTGGTCCACAATCTTTTGAATAACTCATAATCATAATTGCGATTCTAAATTTTTCTTCGCATCCAGGACGAAGATAATTTTTATTACATGTCTTTACTTGAAACATCAAAGATCATGGTTATACCAAATCACAGTTCCTGTTCATAATCATACTAATAAATTCATCTTTGCACTACGGACCAAAGATATTCATCAACAGTTCATCTTTGCAATATTGGCCAAAGATATTCAACAACATGTCATCTTTGCACTACGGGCCAAAGATATTCCTTAACAATTAATCTTTGCACTACAGGCCAAAGATATTCATCAACAATTAATCTTTGCACTACAGGCCAAAGATATTCTTCAAAGAAATATATAATCATTTTAGAATTTATATAAACAGTAATTATAACCATGTTGATCATTTCACCTTTGCACTTAAGCTAAAGATATTCAATTATAAATTCAATGGTCATGATCATACCAGTCAATAATTTAATTTTGCACTACTGGCCAAAGAGAACCCATAGTCATGACCATACCAAAAATCTACCCATCTTTACACTCAAGTCAAAGAGAAATATCATCGTTAGGGATTATAAAAATGTTATATATGATAATAAAAATAATATGATCAACATATAGTTTTAATCTCAAGAGTAATATTCATAAATCAACTATAATTTGGTTAGAAAAAGAAATCAATTTTGTCATGAATAGTAACTCATGAATAATAACCCATGAATAGTATGTGACAACCCGAGAATTTAGACAATTTATGAAAATCTTAAATGATTGATTTAAGGTCAAATATTAGACCTAGACAGAAAATAAGTGTATGCGTTTGATGTTATTGGGGTGGAATTTTGAGGATTTCAAAATTTCGTGAAGACTTTTAAGTGAATTATTCAGGATTAAGTGTTTACGTGAATATGCTCTGTGCATATGGATAATGATGTGTTCAGAATGTGGTTAAGGGTTATGGGTTGACCAGATAAATTACATCTGTGATAAACCCTATGTATATATTAAGAACGTAAACGTTCAGTTAGAAAATTCTAACGTCTGATAAGAAACCCTAGCAATCGGTTCTATAAACCCTAGTTTCAGTTCCGGGAGTCCGAAACCCTAATTCGGATATCGAAAACCCTAGATTGGGAATGCAATGTTATGTATAAGGTTAAACGTCATTAATTAGGAAAAACCCTAATTAATTACTGGAAATTCTAATTGATTATTAGAAAAACTCTAATACCAGAACTGAAAACCCTAATTTCATATTCTGATAAAATTAAAGCCCTAATATGGGAATATAGCGGAGAATTATAATGCTTAAGTCTAATTAGGGCAAAGCTTAATTAATTAGCAAACCCTAATTTAGAAAACCCTAATTTCGGGAATTGAACCCCTAATTTTATAATTAGGGAAAATAAAAGTGTTAATTGAATACTTTTAATGTTAATTAGAATATATTAATTCTAATTTTCAAGACTTTGTAATTAGAAAACTGTAATATAATTACGAATATTTAATTTCTATTTTAGAAAATTATTCTATTTTAGAAACCCTAATTTGTGGGTTGAAAACCCTAATTCATGATTTTGAACCCTAATTGTTCAGGGGTGGATTAAATTGCTATAATTGCAATGTTGATTAGGAAATATAATCCTAATTGTCAAGTTATTAGAAACCCTAATCTATTTGGGAAATTTAATTTCAAAATAATTGAAATATTATATTATTTAAAACCCTAAAGTGTGGTTTTGAAACCCTATTGTGCAATTGTGGGCTTAAGTGCTGAATTAGCGATTTTAATTAGGATAGATTAGTCCTAATTAACAAGATTGTTGTGTGACTAGGAAATTATGATATAATAGGAAGCCCTAATTATAATTGAGAAAATCAAAATTTTCTATTGTAAATTTAATTAGAAAATTTTTGATAATCCACGTTGCTAAAAATTTGAGGGTTAACACCTAAACCTTAAATTTGTCCAAATCCTAAATCTAAGTGTGCTCAAACCCTAAACCCTAAGGGTTTCATCAAATTAGAAAATCTAGAAATAAAAAGAAATGGCAAAAATGCCCTTAAATGCATTATTGTGTGTTACTTGCAATCTTGGAAAAATCCATGGTTGTTCACCAACCCTAGAGCTATATGTAGCCTAGCATGTGACTTAATTGGCCAGCAATCCAGCAGATCAGCAGCTGGAAATCAGATCATGCATGAATCAAGCTTTGTATAAATAGATTTAGAGAGAGAAATGTGCAAAAACTTAACCAATTTCATTGTATGCTCTCACCAACTCTCTCTCTCACCAAACCTCCGAAAATCTAAGTTAGATCAGTTCTAAAATCAAGCCCCACGTTGATCATAACAGAATCAATGGTCAGAAATGAAAATCAAAGCTCAAAAGGTATAATTTCTTTAATTTTTGAAATCCATTAATTGGTTGTTAAATGTTGCAATTGATTGTTGAAAGTAGTGTAATAGGGTGTCAATTGATGTTCTGGGTTGTTAAATCCATGACCCATAACATCAAAGTGCACGAATTGAAAGTTTTTCAAAATCTGGAAATGGGAAATTTTCGTTTTTTTCAGTCAAATTCAGATCCTCTAGATCCGTGTGTTATGTGTTTTTGATGTTTAAAACTTGTAACATGTAGCCTGATATGTGTTCTTTAAGTTGCAAAAAGAATCAGACCTAGATCTATTATAGATTGCAAGATATTTACGGTCAAACGTCGTTGACCGATCTGCCTAAAAATCGCGAACCCAGAAAATTAGAACAGTGGTCCGTGTCCTAGTTTGACCGGCCGTATCTTGTTCATGCTTTGATGGTTTTGTGTTATTTTGCTCTATAGTTGTAGTACTACATGTTAACTACAACTTGTAATTGATAGATCGCATAAAGGTTTCACAATTAAAAAGTTATTAAGCATCAAAGTAGGTACCTAAGGCTGTTTTTCAAATCTGGAAAACCCAGAATTTAAATAACAGGCCTGGCCTCATTTTTGGAAGCTTAGATCTAGATTATATGTTGTTGTTTGGCCATGAACTTGGTTTCATGTTGTAGTATTGCAAAAGTACTACAATCTGAAAGTTTTAAACCACTCAGAATCGCAATAGACAAGGATTTAAGCTCGGTCAAACCAGCAACCTCGTCTCTGCCGGAAATCTGGAAAAGGCCTCAAGAACACCTATAGCGACAGAAAGCGTCGCTATAGGCCTTTAGCGACAGATTTATTTAATATTTCCGAAAATTATTAAATAAATAGGAAAAAATGGTTTTTATTTATTAAAAATACATAATAAATTATGAAAAATCATTTTAAAGTCTGAAAAATAGTTTTTTTTCTATTTTGAGTATATTTCGAAAATAATTATTATTTTTGGAATATAAATGGTATTTATTTATTTAATTACTATATTAAATAAAATATTTAAAAAGAGTTTTTAATTCATGGAAGATCATGAAAAATAATATTATGGTATAAGAAAATATTTCAAGTTATTTTTGATGACTTTTGATATTTTGTGATGAAATTCATTAATAATTTATTATTAATGGTAATTAATTTATTTAATAAATATATTAAATAAATGATGAAAAATAGTATTAATGATTTAAAATCATATAAAAATGATTTAAGTGTGATAAAAATATTTTAAGTTATAAAATATAACTTTTGATATTTTGGCATGAAAACATTAATATTTTAATATTAATATTAATTATCGGATAATGGATTTAAGTGTTTGAAAATCATATAAAAATGATTTTAAGGTATTAAAAATACTTTGATATATTATAATAATATATAATGATTTTCATTAATATTTTATATTAAATAAATATTAATGATTAAGGTATTATGTGGTATTTAATTCTTTTAAATACGGTTTTAATGATTGAAAAATGTTGATAATGGTAATAATTATCCGAAAATTATTACGAGCTTAAAAAAATGTTTTGACTGATAAGAAAATTATCTGTGATAATGATAAGCGTTTAAGTAGAGTTTAACTGAACTTAAACTCGAATATTGATCGACTAGACTGTCGGGATGTTAGAATTGCGTCGATTTCAAGTCAGACTGAAATAGTTTGACCTGATACTAAGTCTTATGTGTTGTATAGACTGATGGGGTTATTTTGTGAATATAAATATAACAGTATTATACTGTGATGATATTATTCTAATGTTGGAGATCTATATTATTAATATTAGGTCTTCGAGTAAAGCGTTATAAAATGCGTTGCGGTAATCAACGGTTCAAGCAAGTTTTTCAGTTCTATTATGTTTGTGGATTGAATGTGGTTATGTGCTAAATTTCATATCATGTTCTATGAATTGTTAAAGTCAAAATATGACTAAGTTAATTGGGTATGGAACTCAATTTATATGTGATATGTGATAACACATGTTGTATGATATAACACGATAATTGGAAATGTATAATGCAAGAATATATGCATTGCACATAATTATTGTTGCATGTAGAAATGCATATTAAAGGAAATGTAGTGCATGTGAGATTGTGTGCTATGTGAAATATGATAGACTGTTAAATTTGCTAGGCTGTCGAGCTCAATCTTGCAAAAACAAACTTTTTGCAGGTTAATGATATTAGACAATATTAATTGCTATAAGGATGATGAGGATTGATCGATGCGCAAATGAATACATTTTTTTTCTAATTAGAAATGGTATAAATTATGATTGATAGTTTTTTTTTTAAATGTAATTGTCAGCTATGTACAGTTTGAATTATTGAATAGACAAAGAAGGTTATTTTTAAATGAGAATAGATATGATTCTTAAACAAATGAATCATCAATAGAAAAGATAATGCCAAGTACAGCTTGAGGTAATACATGCGACTATCTGGTAATAGAATAGTTTGATAAATGTGTTATGAAGATTATGAATTGCATTAAGTGAAGGTTACTCGACCTTGGGAAATAGTGTGTAATGTAATGTATAGACAATTTATGTTTATATCTTCCGCAAATAGTGATAGAAATAGTATACCGGATCCGAGGTGATTTGGGGCCCGGATTTGGGGATGCTACATAGTAACTTCGTAAATAGTAACTCATGAATAGTAACTCGTGAATAGTAACTCATGAATAGTAAATCCAACACAAAAAGGTAAAAATTCCACAATAAAATTTATACCAATATTTCGGTATAATGATATTGAAATAATATTTCTTAAACTTATAAATAATTTATTTTAATTGTTTACACTTTACTAAATAATACATTTAATCATTCTAAAATGACAAACTCATAAGATTTCATCACCAATAACCAAAACCCTCATCAAAAATCTGCATATATCTCATATAGACTTCTCAAGTCATAAAATCATATTTTTAATTTTCTTACTTCACATAACATATTTAATTCATTTATTCATAACAAGCCCATTTTCATGAAAAATACCAAATCAGTTCTAAAAATATTTCTTTTCTGGGATTTATTATAATATAGTCCTATATTGAACATATATTTTTCTCAGAATTTTTAAAATTCATTTACTATTTTTCATATGGCCAAAACAACCTAATATTTAGACATTTATCATAAATTGTACTTTTATCCAAAAATTCTAAAATTCACAGAATACACTGATATTATATATATGTACTCCCAATAAAAATTTCATCAATTTTGGAGTTAACTACAAGGAGTTATAAGCAGTTACTTTTAAAATAGTCTTTTCTCGTAAAATTCATAACTCTTAATCTATACATCCAAAAATCGTCATTCTTTGAACACAATCAATAAAACTCATCAAAATATCATTTCAAATTTTTTCAGAATTTTCTGAAGGACGGAAGAAGTAAGAACTGAAAAACATAATAACCCTTAAAATTCCTTACCTCAAAAGAGCAGTACTTCTGACTTGAATATCAGATATAACGCTGAGCAACACTCAAGATATCTAAATACTCACAAAAATATGCTTGATAATATAGAGAAAAAGAAAACTTGTTTCTGGTGTGATTTTCAATTCTAACATAAGCACCTATTTTTAGGAAAATGCTAGAACGCCAAAGGAGACTAAAATAATAAAATATTATTTTTTTTCTTTCTTATTCCTACTCATGCCATTCTTGAATTCCTAGGCAGCCATCTTGGAGGAATCTAACATCCCACATATGTTCAACAACCAAAGTGGGTCCCACCCATAAATTAATAAAAATTATTTTATTTTCCGAAACTTCAATAATTCATAAAAAATAGCCTAGTTATCAGAAAAATAAGAATTTTATATCCATTCTGACTGAAATCGAATTCTCTACAACTTTGTAGCTTTGAGTTTTTCCAAATTCCAAATAAAAAATATTCGAAATCCACAAACGGATGATTTTTAATACCTCCACACCAATAAAATACTAATAAAATACCTCAGCATTAATTTCTTGATTTTTATCCACATAAAATAAATATTTCCTTATCATATAAATTAATAATTAATTATTCGCAAATATTATTACAAAATCAATTATGACAATCAGGCCGTTCCCAGGAAAGAGTGGGCTTTCAGATAAGGATTTCTCCTTACTGACGCGCAATTAGGTGACCAAACATTTTCTTGACAGAATTTTCTAGACATTGCCAATAATGCTATCTAATAATATTATTCAAATGATATGAATTATTGATCTGATAATGGAGACACTGTGTAGTGACTATTATTGAACAACAATAATATAAAATATCAACGTAGTAATTATTGAATCAATAAAATAAAATATTGAACAGTAATTACTGTAATCATTATTGAGTAGTGTCTTCTTACATAAGAATCAATAATTTCAAAAATACTGTGCAATAACGTGTATTACTGTATTTTAACCACTTGGTATTCCAACAGTGTTAACGATAACAACTACGCCGTTATTTATAAAACTCAATTTTGTCGTTATCTTCATCCGGCAGTTATTCTGTTATGGGGCCCACAAATGGCTGCGCCGTCGTACGAATATTTTCCTACAGAAAGAATATTCCACGACCAACGAATATTCCCCGACAACAATGAATATTTTATAACCACTTGTATATTTTGAAAAAATTCATATATCACCCTTAACTTTAACCTTTTATCAATTTAACCATTTACTGATTTGTAATTATAAGAAAAATCGAATATTTTTATTTCATAAAATTTGGGGTCTTACAAACGCTTGTTGACTTGACTATTGGAATTGGATCCGAAAATCAATCATTCGCGTATATATTAAATGATGATTGCATCTTTTTTTTCTTCTTTTTTTTGCTTTTTTGTAAATTTATTACAAATAAAATAATAAATATAATCTCACAAAATATATATGAGACCTAGTAGGTGCAATGACGGAAGGAACAAAGATGGGCGCGTTGACTATGAGGGCATGAATACCAATTAATCAGTACGTCAAATACCATGTGATTTCTTGACTTTGTACCCTCCCCTTTTTTCTCTCTTGATAATTTACTTAAAATAGACCAAATCATACACCGTCCCCAATTATAATTTAACTAGCGATAATCCGTGCCTGAAGACACGGTGTAACGAAAAATTAAATTAAAATTTAAAAAATATTATATTATTTAAAGACATACATACTCAATCAACAATACATATCCAATCACCAAAACATCGAGCTAGTCGGTACTAATTTCACTAAATTTCGGCAGAATTTCCTTTAAAAATAGATATCCGGAAAATTCTAAACTTATCTACAAAACTTACAATCATCAATACTTATCTGTGTGTGTGGGTTCCAAATTTGAATAAAGAGGACAAGAGAGAGAGCTGCTGACGTGTATTTTGATGTGACATTTATGTATTTTCTCTCTCCGCTCTGTTTTATATTATAGATACCAACAAATCTTTCTATTCATATCAGACTTCATTTATTAGTAATCCCACCGTCAAGAATATTTGGGAGACATTATTGTCATGATATTTATTTCCCCTTTTTAAATATATATTTAATTTTATTCATTATTCGAATTAAAGAAATGGAGATATAATCTATATATTGCTACAATTATATGAAGTTTATTTGAATATATTTTTTGGCAAATATTCTAAGAAAGTCATATAAAGAATCTAGAGGAATTTGTTTCATTAATGCAATTATTCTAACAAATTATCTAAAGGACATTGTTGCAAGTCATTTAATTTCAAAATTTTAAATTTGATATATCCACAATTTTTACATAAAAGATTAGAATTATAATACATTATTAAAAAATGCTAATTTTGCTTGACATAAGTATTTCATTAATGATATTATTATAATTCTAACACGACTCAAATATACACTAATAGAATTTTCTTAATTATAATGTTAATTGTCTCAAAGAATATTTAACTCTCAAAAATATTTAACTAAAGCCCATCTTTTCTATATAAAAATAAATAAAAATCATTATGCATATATGTGGGGGTTCATTGTTAATAAAATTTAAACTCATTAATATTTTTATCCTTTATTTTAATATTTGTTAATATTTGTAAAAAAATATACTCGATACATCTTATTGAAACAAAAATAATACTCACTCCGTCCCATGATAAAAATCCTTATTACTATTTTGAGTAGTCTCATGTTAAATATTTATTTTCCTTTAATGACAAAACTTTTACCCATATTTTTCTATTATACTCGTAGCATTAAATATCTCATGTTTTTCTTATTTTAATTCTCTCTCCATATTTAATGACATTATTATGGATAATTTTGTCATTTTAGTATCCATCTTCTTAATATGCTTGAAAAGTCAACCATGATTTTTATCCTGAGACGAAGAGAGTAATACATATAATATTACACCATATAAATTCTTCTATCACGACACGATCAATTCATAGTTACTCCACACGTATGATTCGCATATTAGCTGATGTGTCAAATTTTTATTAATTAATATGTGGATCATACATATAAAAATATCAAAAAATGATGTAAAAGTATCAGTTTCCTAAAAATTTTAGGCCGGGTCCACGGATCCGGTTAGTATGAAGTTTATTTTTTAGTAAGTTGGTCAATTGACTAATAGAATACTAACACACATAGAATCTCGTCTGTATGTCAGCACTCTATTGATCAATTAACCAACTTACCCAAAAATAAACTTTATATTAACCACTTTCACTTATCATGGACTTGAACATTTTAAATCAGTTACAATTAGTGTTACTGATTACAATGTGGCACTTTATTATTGGTAAAATAGCAACTCCGAATTTCGCTCCCAAATTTTATTCTTGGAAAGGAAAAGGCATGGAACAAGTTCAACTAAAAAAATCCACATAACCCTTTTTTTCCTTTCCTGCGTGGAATTATGTTCAATGGTAGAAAATCATTCCATTCTCACCTTTTATATTCCAAAACTACCAAATTCACATTTCCCAGAGGAGAGAGAAAGGGAGAGGAATGAACCTTAACATGATGATGATGTAAATGGTGGTAATAAAAAGAAGAAAAAAGGAACAAGAAGATTTATTAAGACAGCGGGGCTGAAGGCGAAGAACAAGTAGGCCTTTATTTATTGTATGTATGCTATCTATCTGTATATATATATATATATATATGTATGTGTATGTGTGTGTATTCATATGCGTGTGAGGCCCTGGAATCTCACTCTTCGCCTAAATCTGGTTCATTTCTGGGTTCATATTTTTTCTGATAAAATCATATATTGAGAGAATTAGACATATATAGCAGAGGTATTTACTTGATCTCTCTCTCATGTTTGCTCTGTTTTTTCTGGGTTATTTGTTTCTGGCAGATCTCTTTGAATATCCTTTACATTCTATTATAGCATTGTCATCCCCCCCCCCTCTCTCTCTCGTTTGAAATTTTGAATTGCCAATTGGGATTTCTTTAATTTTGAAATTTAGATCTGATTCAGGCCAATAACCCATTCATTATTTTTGAAATCATTTTGGTTTTCAAATGCTTTGACAGAACAAAAATTGGTAATTGACAAATGGGTCTTCAAAGGATTTAATGTTTCCCTCATTTCCTTTGGCGGGTTTGTTTTATTACCGAGTGTTTTTCCTTTTTCTCATGATGGATTGCCTTTTATGAGCTCTTTTTGCTATTGCCAGCTGACTGGGACAGTGTAATCTAATAAGTGGATCTTTTCTTTGGGTTGAAGGAATTATTAACTTGTCTATACAATAATTAAACAAACACTCGCATATAACGATGCCTTGCCTTTATTGTTTGGCTTTTGCATGGTATTGTGTGTGATGACATTGAATGGCTAATTTTCATTTTTTAAGTGTTGGGCTCAATTCATGTAAAAATATTAAAGCAATGTGATGGAAAAGTATGATGTTGGTTGTTGCAATCAGATCTTAGTTTTTGCAGGTTTCAAATCACTTTAATACCCAGATTTGACCATTAGATCTGCATTAATCCCCTTCTCCTGTTCTGTTTGGTTTTCCCAACTAGTGTAATCACCTTCTTTTTCTTCTATATGAATAGAGCTGAATGCTTACTCTGGAACTGAATCCGGTTTAGAAGATGAACTATTCTCTGCGTCTTCTCTTCTCTGCACTTGGTTAGGTTAGCGGAATTAAACATATCAGTTTCTTATTCTGTTGATGACGGTTAATAAGTTTTGTTTGATGAAGTAACTACTAATTTTTTTCATCTATATATCTGATTAAATTCATTTCATAAATTCACAAGTATCATTTTGTTCATTTCCTACCTTTTTGGTTGAGAGATTGTTCAGCAGTTCCAACAAATCTTTTGACTCTAAATTTGATTGCTTCCAAACGAATGATATTTGTAAACTTGTTTGATCAGCTTAATTGTCTTACTCTGTGATCCATCTAATTCCATAGAACACATAATGGAGCAAACACTTAATTATACTTCATTATACTGGGATATTCCAAGTGGCTATTTTGATTTGTGATTCCCTTTAAATTTCCCAGTATCAAGTAAAGCGAGGACACGGAATTTAGTTTTAAGTGCTGACGATTGTGTGGAAAGTTCATGCTAATTATATTAGTTAGTGGAAAGTGTCCCTCTTTATGTTTTTTTGTAGATCTATTGGAAGTGAGCTGTGACTTACTACTTGTTTTGTGTATATTCAGGTAGCTAAGAAATTCTGAGACCATGAAGCACAAGGATGGAAAACCGATACATCTAAATGATAAAAATTCCAGGGTTCTCCCCATGACAGTAGTGCTTGTTATGCTATGCGGGTTTTCGTTCTATCTTGGTAGAAACTTTTGCGAGGACAGATTTGACGCTGACGACATCACCAAAGCAGTGGAATCATCCAGGGAAACTGTTGCTGGCCCTCTACGAACGAAATCCATTTCCTTCCCTCAATGCAGCATTGATTATCAAGACTACACTCCGTGCACAGATCCTAAGGTACTTCAAGTGATAATATCATGATTTTTTTAGGTTCTTTTAGACCAACTATTTGGTTAAATAATATCTGTATATGAAGTATATTAAGTGACACATTTTTGTTTTACAGAGATGGAAGAAGTATGATCTTCATCGGCTTACATTCATGGAACGTCATTGCCCTCCTGTGTTTGAGAAAAAGGAATGCTTGGTACCCCCACCTGATGGGTACAAGATACCAATCAGATGGCCTAAGAGCAAAAATGAATGTTGGTACAGGTAATAGCGTCTCTCTGATCTAAACTTTTGCTAAAGATCTAATCTAGAGGAATTTTGGTAGCTTTTATTTCTTGGATTGGGTTTCTCTTTTATAATTCTCATGGGATTTACTTTTGGGTCTGGCTTCAGGAATGTGCCATATGATTGGATTAACAAACAGAAGTCTAATCAGAATTGGCTGAGGAAAGAAGGGGAGAAGTTTATTTTCCCTGGTGGGGGTACTATGTTCCCCAAAGGTGTTGGTGCATATGTTGATTTGATGCAGGATCTTATCCCTGGAATGAAAGATGGGTCTGTTCGAACTGCCATCGATACTGGGTGTGGGGTAAGTCCATGTCCATCTCATTATGCTCTTACTTGTTAAATAGGACTTGGGATTCGTCACATGAATATGGAAATTATGTTGGATTATTGTTTTGGTGTGATGGATTTACTAGAATATCCAATGTTGATTATTAAATCTTTTGTGGTGATATTTAATTTCCCACAGAAAATCCTTAAGCAAACAATTATGATGCTAGCAATAGTCTATTTATTGATATTTTTAATAGGCTTAAAAGAGTTCTTCATATTATTTCCACATATACGTAAATAAATCTCTACAATTTTGTTGTTAGGTTGCTAGCTGGGGAGGTGATTTAATTGATCGAGGGATCTTAACAGTCTCTCTTGCCCCAAGAGATAATCACGAGGCTCAAGTCCAATTTGCTCTGGAGCGGGGAATTCCAGCAATTCTGGGAATTATTTCAACGCAACGGCTTCCTTTCCCTTCAAACTCATTTGATATGGCTCATTGCTCAAGATGCCTTATCCCTTGGACAGAATTTGGTATGTATTCTCATGTACCTCAAAATGATCACAATCAAGAACACTGTTAAAACATCGTCTCTTTTGCCCATGGACATTTGGCTCATTTAAGCGCACTTTTAAATAAGTACAACTGTCGGTGAGTTTAAGGTTTACACTTAGGTAAGGAACAAACCCGGCCACCCTTTTAGTGAGGCATGCCCGCCGCTATTATAATATTATGTTGCGCCACTTAAATGTGTATGGATAACTACATTGTTTTCTTTAACTAGTACACCAAGTACAAGAAGTGATTATGTTCGTTGAATACTTGTGAAGTATAAATACACAGTGTTGCTTGCTTGCATTGCATTAAAGGAACTTTTTACCAATGTAGGTGTGATTTGATTTCAGGTGGAATTTACCTTCTAGAAGTTCATCGTATACTTCGTCCTGGAGGATTCTGGGTCCTTTCTGGTCCGCCAGTGAACTATGAAAACCGTTGGAGAGGTTGGAACACTACTATTGAAGAGCAGAAGTCTGATTATGAGAAGTTGCAAGAATTGCTCACTTCAATGTGCTTCAAGTTATTCGATAAAATAGACGACATTGCTGTGTGGCAGAAATCTTCAGACAATAGCTGCTATAAGCAGCTTGATACCCCTGACACATACCCACCAAAATGTGATGATGGCACTGAACCAGATTCAGCTTGGTACACTCCACTCCGGCCTTGTGTTGTTGTTCCAAACAAGAAGCTCAAGAAGGTTGCACTACCATCCATTCCCAAATGGCCAAAAAGGTTGCATGCTGCACCCGAACGTGTTTCCGATGTTCGCGGTGGCAGTGATGGTACCTTTAATAATGACAACGGAAAGTGGAAGGTGCGAGCGAAGCACTACAAGAAGTTGCTACCTGCTATTGGAACTGATAAGATAAGAAATGTAATGGACATGAATACGCTTTATGGAGGTTTTGCTGCTGCTGTGATTGATGATCCCTTGTGGGTGATGAATGTGGTCTCCTCCTATGCTGAGAATACACTTCCGGTCGTCTTTGACAGGGGCCTCATTGGAACCTACCATGACTGGTAATAATTATAACTGCATTTTTGTTTACACGCTGTAGCCGCGTCTGCATTGGCCATGCAAAGTTACTAAATAATACAAATCGGTTCATTTAACTTCTTTTTTGCAGGTGCGAGGCTTTCTCAACATATCCTCGGACGTATGATCTCCTTCATGTAGATGGTCTCTTTACTTCTGAAAGTCACAGGTAATGGCCATTGTGTTTAATCTCCTCAATTTCTTTAACCACTTTGAAATCTTTTAATAATCTGCTTGTGCTTTGATTTAGTTTGTTCACATGAAATCGATATTATATAACAAAAAAATGACAATGGGAATTTGACGTTAGTTAAATACTTTGGCAGATGTGATATGAAGTATGTGCTATTAGAGATGGATCGGATCCTTCGGCCTAATGGGTATGCAATAATCCGGGAGTCGAGCTACCATGCCGATGAAGTTGCTACCATCACCAAGGGGATCAGATGGAACTGTCGTAAAGAAGCCACCGAGAATAAATCTGAAAACGAGAAGTTGTTGATTTGCCAGAAGAAGCTGTGGTACTCTAAGCAAAGCCAATGACAAACTACAAAAAAATACAAAATTCCAGTGCTAAAATTTCATGGAATGATTGTAGCAGCAGCAGCTATAGCAGGGACGAGAAAGTTCTGTACCATTCACACAGAAAATAGTTTACTTTATAGGATCTTGAAATCGAAAATTTTCCAGTAACACATTTTTTGTTAAGCTCTCTACCCTTTGTGCCATTCACATAATTATTCTTTGTAATGCTCCACAATTTCTTGTTGCATCCTTGTATTTTTACCCTTTTGATCAATATATATGTTGTTAAAGCTTGTTATTTAAATGTATTTAATGAAATTTTCTGCTTCCCTTGGATGAGATGCAGCAAGTTGTACTTGATATCCTTCTTCTTGGCAAACATGGAAATAAGCTTCTTCATTTTTTTCAACCTCGTGATATTATGAATAATGAAGGCCCAATATCTGTCATCTCATTAAACCTTCAAGTAGGATAAAACAATATGTTTTAGGATTAATTACATATATTAGTACATTTATGAAAGTAATTACAAAAATCATACCTCTATAAAATAATTACAAAAGTAAAACATTTTTTTGTTTTTATTTTTAATTTTAACATAATTAAAGGTCCTTAAATTAAGGGATTACTATTAATTGACTGATATGGCAAATCAGGTGGGTTTTTTTGAAACGCGTGTTCCTTCTTTTTCTCCCAACTTCTATAATTTTCGTACTTTCTCTCTCTAAAATCTTCTTCTTCTTCTTCTTCTTCTTCTTCTTCTTCTTCTTCTTCTTCTTCTTCGTACAAGGTTAATGAATATTTTTCTTCTTCTTCTTCGTCATAGTTGTTCGTACTGGGTGGCGTAAATTGGTTAATGAATATTGATCTCCTTCATGCTATTAGGGATGCAACTGGTTTCCAATGTCTAATAGTCCTTTATTTTTTTGATTGTTTTTTAATTTACTTTTGTTGCACTTGTTGATTCACAGGTTGTTCAAGTTAGTTAAAAGAATGTTTTGGATCAGAAAGCATACATGTTCTATTATCGAGATAATAGAAATTTTGCTTCAAACTTGCCTCTTGATGTTATTCGGAAAGAGATCATGGCGACAAATGTCATGGGAAGAAGTTCAAGTTCATAGCCAGAAGATATTTCCAAACCAAAAATTTTTAAAGGTGTGTTAATTTAAATTTTGTTATTGTTACTATCATATAACTGTTTGGTTACTTCTGCATTATGTTTTGGTTACTGTTAATTTGGGATTTGGATACTATTTTTGTTACCTTGATTTGGTATTATGGTTACTTTTTTATGTTGTTATAGTTACCATGTATTTGCTTAGTATACATGGTTGACTAAACTGGTTTTGGTGTACATGTTGTTTATGTATTGGTTACCATTAATATATGTTTTGGTTACTAACATATAACTGTTTGGTTACTGCATTAGTATATTTTTTGTTACTGTTAGCTTATGATTTGGATACCATTCTTTTTCCCTCAATTGGGATTTTGGTTACTTTTATATGTTATTTTGGTTACAATGTATTTGCTTAGTATACATTGATTGACTAAACTGAGTTTGGACTACATGTTGTTTAGTATACTGGACTAATTTATGGGGACTTGATGTAATGCTTACGTTGTAGCTACGTCAAGCAATAAAAAATAGATACTATCATATAACTGTTTGGTTACTTCTGCATTATGTTTTGGTTACTGTTAGCTTGAGATTCAGATACCATGTTTGTTACCTTGATTTGGTATTTTGGTTACTTTGTATGTTGTTTTGGTTACCATTTATTTGCTTAGTATACATGGTTGACTAAACTGATTTTGGTGTACATGTTGTATATGTATTAGTTACCATTAAAACATATTTTGGTTACTATCATATAAATATTTGGTTACTTATTTAGTATGTTTTTGGTTACTGTTAGTTTCTGATTTGGATTCCATTTTTGTTTCCTTGAGTTGGAATTTTGCTTACTGTTTTTTGTTGTTCTGGTTACAATATATTTGCTTAATATATGGGTTGACTAAATTTTGTTTGGTCTATATGTTGTTTATGTATTGGTTACCATTAATATATATTTTGGTTACTAACATATAACTATTTGGTTACTTCATTAGTATATTTTTTGTTACTATTAGCTTATGATTTGGATACCATTCTTTTTCCCTCAATTGAGATTTTGGTTACTTTTATATGTTATTTTGGTTACAATGTATTTGTTTGATAAACTGTTTATGATATAAATATTGTTTATATCTGGTTACTAATGACTGTGTAAATCTGATTTTTTTATTTGCAGTTATGGAATCTTTACTATTGGGAATGCAATAGAAAATTCATTGGAAAAGTTATATATTGGTGTGACATGGAAGTCCCCGACATTATTACCAAGAAATTGAACCCAAGACAGTTGAAAAAGTTTAAGGCATCATTAGTTTGTGGATGTTTTATTTTTGTAAATAATAAACCCAAGTCATAATAAACCATGTATTTGCTTAGTATACATTGATGTATTATTTTTGTAAATTCCTTCAAATATATTCTACAAGGTTTATGCTATTCTATTTCTACTTCCATTTTCAGAAACACATCTTACATGTTCTGGTTACTTTTATATAACTATTTGGTTACTTCTTTATTATGTTTTGGTTACTGTTACCTTATGGTTTGGCTACTATTATTGTGTCCTCAATGTGGAATTTGAGATACTTTTATTTTTTTATTCTGGTTAATATGTAATTGTTTAGTATACATGGTTTGTCTAAACTGGGTTTCATTACATGATGTTTCTGTTTTGGTTACCATTAAAACCTGTTATGGTTACTATCATATAATTATATGGTTACTGTTTTATTATGTTACATTATGGTTATAGTATATATGGATTGCTTAAACTGAGTTTCATTACATGATGTTTCTATTTTGGCTACCATTAAAACATGTTCTGGTTACTATCATATAATTATATGGTTACTGTTTTATTATGTTACATTATGGTTATTGTTATTAGTAACCAGATAGTTACAAGCTTGTATCAGGACAAACATTAATTGTTAAATGTACATGTGTGAGTGTCCTATTTATGTACAAGCTTGTTAGTAACCAGATAATTATAAGTTTGTATCAAGACTGTTATAAGCTTGTATCAAGACTGTTATAAAGCTTGTATATGTTTACTTTATATATGATAACTCATGATGGAACCAAAAATAAAAATATTAATCAACATCAATTTTGGTTACTGTACACCATCAAAAATGTTACCAACCATGTGGTTAATGGTTACTAACAGTAAACAATTATATATTCTTGTAAACAATTACAAACTTGTATCAGGACATATATCAAGTGTTAAATGTACATGTGAGAGTATACATGGGTTGCCTAAACTGGGTTGGATATACAGGTTATTTCTGTTTTGGTTACCATTAAAACATGTTCTGGTTACTTTTCATATAACTATTTGGTTACTTCTTTATTTTGTTTTGGTTACTGTTACCTTATGGTTTGGCTACTAATATTGTGCCCTCGATGTGAAATTTTTGTTACTGTTATTTTTATTATGGTTAATATGTAATTGTTTAGTATACATGGATTGCCTAAACTGGGTTTTATTACATGAAATTTATGTTTTGGTTACCATTAAAACCTATTCTGGTTACTATCATACAGTTATGTGGTTACTGTTTTATTATGTTACATTATGGTTACTGTTATTAGTAAGTAGATAGTTACAAGCTTGTATCAGGACAAACATCAATCGTTAAATGTACATGTGAGAGTTTTTATTTATATATATATGGTTACTTATAGATCTCATATTAAAATAAAAATAGTTTGAGAGGTGCAGTTGGTATCCAAACATGTATATAAGGGTAACCATTTTAGTTTTTTGTTAGTAACCAAATAATTAAAAACTTATATCAGAACAGTTATCAAGTGCTTAATGTACATGTGAGGGTTCCCATTTATCTAGCTGATGGATACTTTTAAATTACATAGTTATAAAAGTTATTTGGAAATGGTATATGTCAGTTGGTAACTAAATATGAATATAGAGGTAACAATTTTATTTTAGATAGATAACCAAATTTAGATAAAAATATTTCAGAACAGTTACCAATTGTTCAATGTATATGTTTACTTTATATTGATAACTCATGATGGAATCAAAAATTAAAATATTAATCAACATCAATTTTGGTTACTGTACACCATCAAAAATGTTACCAACCATGTGGTTAATAGTTACTAGAAGTAAACAATTAAATTTATTGTATTGGTTACTGTCAATAGCCATTGTCTAACAACTGAATAAACATTGTAAAGTAACCAAATCAATATTAGACAGTAACCAAATTACATAATCTTAGTAACCAGAAAATAAACCAAATTTTTACATTCAATTTTGAAGGACTAAATGATGGAATTCGACCAAAAAACCCTACAGTTCACCAGCAAAGCTAGTGACTTTTGATCGTTGACCCGTTTCCAATGAAATTAGGCTCTGAAAACGCCAAAATCCGACACTCCAAACTTGACAGAAATTGTCAAATTGTCACTGAAACCAAATAAACATTATACTGTAACCAATTAAATAGTATACAACAACCAATATATATAATCAGATTAGCAATTGTATGAAGGTAACCAATGTATTCAATGAGTAACCACCAATATAAAAGAAACAATTATAAAACTGAATAACAGTATAGAGTAACCAAATAAACACCTTACAGTATCTAAATACATATTATACAGTAACAAAGACAGCATTAGACAGTAACCAAATATTCAGTAACCATTATAATAATGTTACACAGTAACCGAACCAGCATTAATCAGTAACCAATATATTGATACACAGTAACCAAGACAGCATTAGACAGTAACCAAAATAACATTAGACAGTAACCAAAATAACATTAGACATTATAATGTTATTCAGTAAACAAGACAACATTATAGAGTAACCAACAGTTCCATGAAGGTAACCAAACTCATTTAAAAATAATGTTATACAGTAACCAAAACAACAATTGACAGTAACCAACAGTTGCATAAGACAGTAACCAATTCAACATTATATTGTAACCAATTAAATAGTATACAACAACCAATATATATATAATCAGATTAGCAGTTGTATGAAGGTAACCAATGTAGTCAATAAGTAACCACCAATATAAAAGAAATAATTATAAAACACAATAACATTATAGAGTAACCAAATAAACACCTTATAGTATCTAAATACATATTATACAGTAACCAAGACAACATTAGACAGTAACCAAATATTCAGTAACCATTATAATAATGTTACACAGTAACCGAACCAGCATTAATCAGTAACCAATATATTGTTACACAGTAATCAAGACAGCATTAGACAGTAACCAAAACAACATTAGACATTATAATGTTATTCAGTAAACAAGACAACATTATAGAGTAACCAACAGTTCCATGAAGGTAACCAAACTCATTTAAAAATTATAAAGCCATCAAATAAACATTATTTAGCAAACAAATACACAATTATCAGTAACCAATTTATATATATTTAGTAACCATAATAAAAAACATATCAATGAATCATCCAAACGTTATATGAAATTGTAGTAACTATTTGAAGTTTGAAAAACTTAAGAAAGGTAATCAATATAGGAATTCGTGGTAACCATAGGTAACTATATGCATATGAATTTTAATCTCACATACCTCAGTATTCAGATTTGTATCGAAGTTGCTGTGATTTTGTATTCAACAATCACTGTCGTTCGATTGTACTGTTTCGTTACTGAACTTGAAGTTGCTGTTGATTTTGTATGTTATTTTCCGATCTTAGCGTGCCGTCGCAACAAAAAGTTTCGTCTTTCCGATCCCAAAGGTGTGTCGCGACAGAAGATTTGGATTTCAGTTGCTCGAATTTTGAATCTCAGTCGCTTGATTTTAGGAGCGGTTGGAGATGATAGAGAGGTAACTGACGTGTAGGGAGAAAAAAGATCCCTAATTTTAGTAAGCTTAATAGTATATTGCGTTATTTTTGTAAATATGTTATTTGTGTTTTATTTTTGTAAATACTTTCTAATTGTTGTATATTAATGTTAAGGACCCTATGTTTTACTCATGTACAACACTTGCATATTGACCAGATTCATAGCTTATTAGCGTGCAAACTTATTTGTTCGTATAAACCCAATTTATTCTAACTCATAATCATAAGTTTTCATAAGTTTTACACAAATTATGCTATTATACTTCCTCCTTTCCTAAAACATTGTCGTTTTAGAAGAAAAAAATTGTTCCAAAAATGTTTGTCCTTTACAACTTTTGAGGAGAATAAATTATTTACTTTCCTATATTACCCATACCTTCTCTTATTGTCCCAAGAAATTCTCTCCCTTGTATTAATAGTTTTCAACTTCCATAAAGGTGTAGAAGAAAAAATTTGTTCCAAAATGTTTGTCCTTTACAACTTTTGAGGAGAATAAATTATTTACTTTCCTATATTACCCATACATTCTCTTATTGTCCCAAGAAATTCTCTCCCTTGTATTAATAGTTTTCAACTTCCCATAAAGGGGTAGTAATGGAATTTTAAACAAATTTTACTTGGTAAATGATACTTTCTTAATCCATGTGCAAAAATCTTAAACGACAATCTTTTAAAAACGGAACTAGTATTTATTTGTAACAAAAACCGACGTAATTTTATCACAATTTATAGAAAGACTATGACACGGGAGCACTTTCATGCAACTTTGGGATTCCTAGAACTTGAAATCTTTGTGAAATGTTAAACTTAGGCCAGCCACACGAGCAAAAGGAGGCAGAGGAGCCTTCTGCCTCTACTGCATCATTTTAGAAACTTTCATAATTAGGCCGAACCCAATTATGTATTTACACTTGACCATATCATCAACGACCACCTTCATCTATATATTGCTATCTTCGTTACTAAAAAATTACATCGTTTAAAGTTTTGGCACATGAATTAAAAAAGTATTATTTACCAACTAAAATTTGTTTGAAATTTCATCACCATCCTTTTATGGGAAGTTGAAAACTATTAATATAAGGGAGAGAATTTTTTGGGACAATAAGAGAAGGTATGAGTAATATAGGAAAGTAAATAATTTACTCTCCTTGAAAGTTATAAACGACAAACTTTTTGGAATAAATTTTTTCTTCTAAAATGACAATCTTTTAGGAACGGAGGGAGTATCATCTATAGCCGATTCGTTTTTAGTTCGCTACATATCGTTCGCTGGAGAGAACAAATATATATATATATATATATGTGTGTGTGTGTGTGTGTGTGTGTGAGAGAGAGAAAAAAAATATATGTACACAGTTGTGTAGTACACAGTCGACTATGGCGACGGTACCCGTCGTCATAGTTATTCTGGCCTATGGCGACGGGTGAACCGTTGACATAGCCCAAAAAACTCGTCGTCATAGCTTGACTGTGTAAAACTCCCTTCGTTCCTAAAAGATTGTCGTTTTAAAAGAAAAAATTTTGTTTCAAAAAGTTTGTCATTTACAACTTTCAAGGAGAATAAATTATTTACTTTTATATATTATCCCTAACTTCTCTCATTGTCCCAAGAAATTCTTTTCCTTGTATTAATAGTTTTCAACTTCTCATAAAGGAGTAGTAATGGAATTTTAAACAAATTTTACTTGATAAATGATATTTCTTAATCCATGTGCCAAAATCTTAAACGACAATCTTTTAGGAACGGAGATAGTACACAGCTATATATATATATATTAAGCCGCTTCCTATGCGAATGGTCCGCATGCGGACCACCTTTAGCGACGGATAAAATCGCTGCTAAACCCGTCGCCATAGGATCTAAACCGGTCTATAGTGATGGTTCTTGGCTATGACGACAGTTCTTGGCTATGGCGACGGTTCAGACCTTATGGTGACGTGTTTAGTGGAGGTTTTGTTTGTCGCTAAAGGTGATCCGCATGCGGACCACCCGCATAGTAAGCTCTCTGTGTATATATATAAATCTATCTAATAAAATACAAATGATTTTGAATTTTCCGCTCATTCAATAAATCATCTGGGCCGTCCAAAGTTTGGCATAAATCTCACCATCCATCTATCTAATAAAATATAATCTATCTAATTCTATCTATCTATATCTATATTCTATATATCTAATTATCTATATATCTATATAATAAAATACAAATAATTTTGAATTTCCCTCTCACTTAATAAATCATTTGGGCCGTCCAAAGTTTGGGATAAATCTCACCGTTCATACATCTATCTAATAAAATACATCTATCTATCTAATAATCTAATAATAATTTAATAAAATACAAATGACTTTAAATTTTCCGCTCACTCAATAAATTATTTTGGTCGTTCAAAGTTTGAGATAAATCATATTGTCCATACAGTGCCGGAGGCACGGGACCCAGCTAGTATATATATATGGGAGCCCTTCCATAGCAACCGGTTGCTGTGAGTACTGTGCAACACCCTCTTTTTGTACCGTTGATAAACTTATTGGAAGGCTGAGATGAAACATAAATATATCCCACCCGACACAACTTGTACCGGCTTTTATTTTAATATGAGGACCCCACCATAGTCAACATGTTGTCAGTTTATACCAATAAATTGAATTTTTAATATTAAATAATATCCAACCGGGACAAGCTCATACGGCTGTAAAAAAAGAATACAAACCAAGGACAAAATAAAATAGCAACAAACATATAAAATAAACAAAATAGCAAGGACAAGCCGGATGAGCTTGTCCCGGTTTGTTTTTTTTTACAGCCGTATGAGCCTGTACCGGCCGGTAGAAATTTTTTTTTTTTTTAACAGTCGTAAGAGTTTGAAGTGGTACATTTTTTTTTAATTTTTTCGGTCGTATGAGCTTGTCCCGGTTGGTAGAATTTTTTTTTAACAGCCGTAAGAGTTTGAAGTGGTACATTTTTTTTTAATTTTTTTCGGCCGGTACAGGCTCATACGGCTGGTACCTTTTTTAAAATTTTTTCTTTCTTTCCCGGCCGGTACAGGCTTATACGGCTGGTGCTAAAAAATTGGAAAAAAAAACCGGCCGGTATAGCTTGTCACGGCTTGTATTAAAAAAATAAAAAAAAATTATGTTATTCAAGCAACTCGCTGCTAAACAAACTCGAACTCGCAACCTCAAACTCCAAACACACGTCATATGACCACCCGAGCACCACGGGCCTAGCTGTTAATTTCAGCCAAGGATTTGTCTTTACATTAAAACTTCACCATCCCCCAAAAATCTAAATTGTTGCATTATTATTATTATAGTACGATTTATTATTATTAACAAGTCTATATAATACATATGGGGGTTTGATATTTAGAAATAAGTTAATATCTATATTTATTAAGCAATGATTATTAGTAATGATTTTATATATTAAGCAATGATTTTATTATTAAGAAATGATTTTATACATTAATAAAACTAGTGAAGTATAATAATATTTTGATTATCGAATTTATAAAAGTAGTGAAGTATTATTATAATAATAATAATGTGATTATCAATATTATAAGTACAGATTATACCAATACTAGTACTGCATAAATATATCAAAAGAAATAGTACATATTACATGTTCATTTTCATAAAAAAAAATATAGAATGATTAATACAACCGACGCCTATATCTCAGAGGCCGGAAGTAATCTTGCGGATTTCTTGTAGAGCTCCCATGCGACGCGATAACGAAAGACTGTGACATCTTCCAAGGACCACTTCTCTTCAGAAATATTACCGTTGGCCCTAACGAAACAGTCAACATATTTGCAGACAAAAATGCCACAGTCTGTGTTGTTGTGTTGTTTCGGTCGAATCTTTAATGTCTGCACAGTAGGATTACTGTTGGACCACTCACGAATCGGATTACCATTTCGCAAACAAAATGGTATCAAATGTACTTGCATGTACAAAGTAGTTGGTTAATAATTTTTTAATATAATAGGACATTATAAAATTAAAATATTTTAAAACTAAACATACCGCAACTTTAACGAATTCTGAGTACATTTCATGTAACTTAATATACTTAGTGTCATTGTAGTGCGGGTCAATTATGGTAACCATCCAATCTTCAACTGAGAATAGGAACAAGACAAAATGGTGTTGATTGGTACTACACACCAGCATGAATATGTATTTGCATTCGTGTAAAGGTGGACCAACATCTTGGTTAACATACGGATAGCAAAAACTCCATGCAGTATTCACGTTAGTGCATGGCACATAGCCCTGCCCAAGATGCATGAAGAATGAATTCATGAAACCAAATTGGGACCACCTTTGTATTCCCCGCGACCTGTAGTATTCCTCTCTATCTCGTAGCAACAACATATACGCGTCTATGACATGCTCGAATATCCAACTTCCAGGCCCTAAGGATTGCACTGCATTGTGTTCTAATTCATATAACTGGCGCGGAT
Organism: Panax japonicus; assembly: GCA_020205505.1. Classification (NCBI taxonomy): domain Eukaryota; kingdom Viridiplantae; phylum Streptophyta; class Magnoliopsida; order Apiales; family Araliaceae; genus Panax; species Panax japonicus. Next base: position 10,737,510 of record CM035113.1, read on the forward strand.
GTGATAAAGGATATAAATCCCCTTCTGGTGCCACCACGTTTCCAAAAATATGTTTATTTACAAATGTCTCCTTCCAATCTCTAAGTCTTTTGGATAGGAACCCTTTTGGTCCATAAGAGATGTCGTCTCCCGCATCTTGTACCTGATTGATAGTTAAAACCATCACTATTAACATAACTATATATACCTCCTCGTAGGCTTGGAAGGTTGGAATGTAACACTCCTCGTAGGCTTGGGTGGTGGGAATGGAGCTCTCCTCGATTACTTGTGGGGTGGGTATGTAGCTCTCTTGTACAACATAATCAGTTTGTCTCACAAGCCCTTCACTAAGTTGTGTGTATTGCGACTGTGGTCCAAAATTTGTGGGACCCCCTTGTCGAGGTATTTGTTTACGTCTTGCTTCGAAGTCGTATAGAGCGTATTGGAAATCCCAATTATTTTTTTGTAGAACCAACTCGGGAGGCAGCTGAGTAAGTGCTGAAAATTTATCAAGTAACGACTTTGCACTCTCAACCTTTCATGTAAGATAAACACAAACAAATATTTAGTTTGAACAACATATGTTCTCAATAGACGTTTAAATAAGGTGAGTAAGTCCGGTACATGAATTATTTTAGGACCAAATTCAAACATTAATACTGTTATGGGTCACAGCTTTTTATATTACCGAGCTTGCAGGTGTTCTTTCCCGAGCCGATGTGGCAGAAAAAGTAGTCAAACATGGCAGAAAAAGTTTTGTTGCTTTGCTCGGCCGGTATAGGCTTCACCGGTTTACCCTTTGTTGTTTTGTTTCTTTTATTATATTATTAATAAAACCTGCCGGCCGGTAGAGGCTATACCGGCTTATAAGAAAAAGAATTATATTATTAATAAAATCGTTCGGCCGGTACAGGCTATAACGGCTTACAAATGAAATTTTTTTTACTGCTAAACAGACTCGAACTCGTGACCTCAAGCACCAATCCCTCGTCATATGACCACCCGAGCACCACGGGCCTAGCTGTTTTAATTTGCCTTGAATTTGTATATATCTTAAAACAGTTCACTTCCCCCCAAATTAAAATTCTCAATATTTTATTATTATTATTATTATATTATTATTACGAATTAAGTATAAAGCCATTCCATATTGTACCGGCTTATGTACTTTTTTATTATTTTATTACCATTATTATTATTATTATTATAAAGCTGTATCGGCTGGTCTTTTTACCTTTAAATATTGTCGGAGAAGCTGCTATTTTCTCAAGTTATCTTCTTATCCTTCCATAGAATTTGTTCTCTGATATTATTTTCTCTTTTCACCTCTACTCATAATTTGTTTCATCTGGTTGCCCACTTTCACTTTAGAAAATCAAGTTGAAGTTCTGATCGAGTAAAATTCATCACTATTATTCACAAGTAAGTTTTTAAAAATGTCATATAATACATCTGAATTTGTTAGTGAAGTTAAGAGTAATAAATTTGATATTGTTCCGTACGTTGGTCAATTATTTTGTACGTTGGAAGAGGTTGAATATTTTTATAGATCATATGCTCGCAAAAATGGATTCGAGATTAGAATTGCAACTAGTCATAAACATGCTAATACGAATGATATCAGATCTAGGCAGTATGTATGTAAGAAAGCCGGTACACCAATTGTTGGGAAGAGTTTACCTGATGATGAAGATAGTAGTAATAAAATAACTAGACAAAGAGACTCTATAGGACGAACAATGTGCAAAGCTAGAATATATGTTGTCCACAATAAGAAAGAAGACAATTGGCGTATATCTACTGTAGAATTAGAGCACAATCATCACTTAGTGACCCCCACCAAAGTAGATTTGATCGAGACTCACAGAAATATTACTCCTATTGCAAGAAATTTAATTGACACTTTAAATAAGTCCGGTATTGGTCCTAGTAAGATGATGAATGTTTTGAGCACAATGGGAGGTGGGTTGCAAAATGTTCCTTTTTCTACTGCTAATGTTGAGAATGTGGTGCGAGATTTAAGGCGTGATTCTGCAGATGAAAATGATGCACAAGCTGCTGTCAATCATTTGAACAAACTTGCATCCGGAAGTGCCAGCAGATTTTTTTTCCGAGTGAAACCTGGTGAAAACAACCGCATAGCTTGTATTTTGTGGGTTGATGCCCGATCAAGGTTTATGTATCAACAGTTCGGAGACGTTGTGACATTTGATAGTACATACCGGACAAATAAGTATGGCATGCCGTTTGTTCCATTTGCCGGGGTCAACCACCATTATCAGTCTATATTTTTTGGATTTGCACTGTTACGAGACGAAACAGAGGACACTTTCGTTTGGGTTTTACAGACATGGCTTGAAGCCATGGACTACAAGGCACCTACAACCATCATCACTGATCAAGACAGAGCCATGAGTAATGCTATTGCTACGGTACTTCCAACTAGTCATCATTTATTGTGTTCTTGGCATATTAGCAATAAATTTCCTGAAAAATTGCATCATGTTTATTATGCGCACCCATCGTTCAAAAATGATTTTAACAACTGTGTGTATAACTCATTGTCCATCGAGGAATTTGAAGAGCGTTGGCATATTCTGATAAGTTCCTATGAATTGTATACTAATGAATGGCTTGGAAGTTTGTATGATGTACGACAGAAATGGATTCCAACATATATAAAGAGATATTTTGTCGCAGGAAGGACTATTACTGGAAGAAGCGAGAGCATGAATGCCTTTTTTGATGAGTATGTTAATGCATCAACAGGTATGCTATGTTTTGTACTGCAGAGTCAAAAGGCTGTAGAAAGACAGTTTATCAGGGAGAGGAAGGCCGACTACATAACAAAACATCGTAAAAGGATTATGGTACTCGGTTCATCTTTAGAAGTTCATGTTGCACAAGTGTACACAAAAGAGATGTTTAGACATTTCCAACGTCAATTCGTCGATTCCATGAAATACAATGTTCATAAACTTAGTGAGATGTGTGACACTGATACTAAGGTTTATGCAGTGTATAATGCAAATGCAACTGAAAGTGGTGGAAGATATAAAGAAGTTGTCAACAATCGACAACTGGGATCGGTAACATGTAACTGCCAAATGTTTTCTCGCTCTGGTGAATTATGCAGGCACATCTTGAGATATTTCATAGCAAAGAGTATTTCATAAATATCGACCGACATGATCCTTCATCGGTGGACAAGAGACGCGAACAAAAGCAATGGTGAAGACTTACTCATTAACTCCACATCTGTTGACTTCGAACAAAATCAAGCAATGCGCTACAATCATTTGATGGCTGATTACCAGGAGTTAGCGAGCAAAGTGGCTTGCTCAGTCCGAGGTTACAAAACTGTTCTTAAACTGAATGCACGAGGAAAAGAGTTGGTTGACCAGTATGATCGGGATGAGAATATTACTGAACTGGCAGATGACGACATTGATTGCACAGTTGGAGATCCAAATCATGATATGGGATACGATAATGACGATGAAGATGCAGAGGTGGAAGAAGAAGAAGAGTTTTTGCCGCCTAATATTTCTCAAACAAAGGGCCGCAAAAAACAATCTAGATTCAAGAGTGCACTCGAGAAAATCATTCCATCTAAAACTCATCGAAAATGTGCAATTTGTGACTTTGAAACCGACCATGATAAGCGAAATCACTATCGAGTGCTAGGGATTCCTGAGCCAAAAAAATAGGCGTCGGTTGTATTAATCATTCTATGTTTTTTTTTATGAAAATGAACATGTAATATGTACTATTTCTTTTGATATATTTATGCAGTACTAGTGTTGGTATAATCTGTACTTATAATATTGATAATCACATTATTATTATTATAATAATACTTCACTACTTTTATAAATTCGATAATCACATTATTATTATACTTCACTAGTTTTATTAATGTATAAAATTATTTCTTAATAATAAAATCATTGCTTAATATATAAAATCATTACTAATAATCATTGCTTAATAAATATAGATATTAACTTATTTCTAAATATCAAACCCCCATATGTATTATATAGACTTGTTAATAATAATAAATCGTACTATAATAATAATAATGCAACAATTTAGATTTTTGGGGGATGGTGAAGTTTTAATGTAAAGATAAATCCTTGGCTGAAATTAACAGCTAGGCCCGTGGTGCTCGGGTGGTCATATGACGTGTGTTTGGAGTTTGAGGTTGCGAGTTCGAGTCTGTTTAGCAGCGAGTTGCTTGAATAACATAATTTTTTTTATTTTTTTAATACAAGCCGTGACAAGCTATACCGACCGTTTTTTTTTTCAATTTTTTAGTACCAGCCGTATGAGCCTGTACCGGCCGGGAAAGAAAAAAAAAATTTAAAAGAAAGATACCAGCCGTATGAGCCTGTACCGACCGAAAAAAATTAAAAAAAAATGTACCACTTCAAACTCTTACTGCTGTTAAAAAAAAAAAATTCTACCAACCGGGACAAGCTCATACGGCCGGAAAAAATTAAAAAAAAATGTACCACTTCAAACTCTTACGGCTGTTAAAAAAAAAAATTCTACCGGCCGGTACAGACTCATACGGCTGTAAAAAAAAATACAAACCGGGACAAGCTCATCCGGCTTGTCCTTGCTATTTTGTTTATTTTATATGTTTGTTGCTATTTTATTTTGTCCTTGGTTTGTATTTTTTTTTACAGCCGTATGAGCTTGTCCCGGTTGGATATTATTTAATATTAAAAATTCAATTTATTAGTATAAACTGATAACATGTTGACTATGGTGGGGTCCTCATATTAAAATAAAAGCCGGTACAAGTTGTGCCGGGTGGGATATATTTATGTTTCATCTCAACCTTCCAATAAGTTTATCAACGGTACAAAAAGAGGGTGTTGCACAGTACTCACAGCAACCGGTTGCTATGGAAGGGCTCCCTATATATATATATATATAAGCCAAAACTAAGTTTTTTTGTCCTTGGTCTTTGGTATGAAACTAGAATTTAATAGCTACTAAAATACTTTTAAAGTCACCTGATTTTATTTTATTAACTACTATTAAAACACTTTTTAAATATATAATTTAACTAGAACCAAAACACTATTTATGATTCTGAAAAACTTTAGAGTAACTTATTATTTTATAATAATTTTATTTCTTATAGTAGTCTTGTGACGCCCCCAAAATAGGTATCCATTATCCATCTTGAGTCGCCAAATACATGGTACAAAATTCAAGTACAACTTAGTTATACAACTGTCATGTAAAATACGACAAAACACGAGCTTAGAGTTTTAATACGAATATTGTCTTCTAGTCAGTATTCAACTCAAATGGAGTCCTCAATACATTTATTATCACACTATTTTATAGATTTGGTCTGTGGGGACTCAGCCTTGAAATTGTCAGTTGCCTTTTCTTCTTCTGGTTCTACATCCTTCTCTTCATCAGATGTACTGTCTTGGGAAATTGAGGCTGATTTGTTTACCACCTTGGCTTTCTTGCTGGATGGCCCTTGGAGTAACCTGTTGCTTCTCCTTTTAGTTGTTTATGTCGTCAAGCCCTTTTTTTCTTCATTTTTATCTTTGGTGGATGGTCTTCTTGATGGAGGCTTTGGTTTTCTTCACATCCCTGGATTTCTTTCTGGCTGGTGTGATTTCTGCTGGTAAGAATCATCAAACTCAGAGCTTTCTATCTCTTCTGCCTTCCTCTTCTTTGTAGAGGCCTTGCTACTGTTTCCAGTTGTCAGCGTTATGTTCTCCTTGGGGTTTTTTTTTCTAGTTCACAAATAGTTGTAGGAGACATTACCTTGTGAACATTCAAAGGCTCTCCCTCATCATCCTTGATCTTCCCTCCTAGCTTCTTCTTTATCACAATACTCAGCAGTCTTCCATGAAACACCTTAGTCAGGGGTTTTTCTGTAGACTTCTTTAGTTCAGCCTTTTCTACCCACTTGGAGATTTGATCAAACAGTCAGGGATCATACTAGCAAAGGAATTTCTCGTCTCTCCCCTCCTAGTTCTTGGCACACATCTCAGCCATGGATCATATCCCTAAGCTTTGATACCAACTGTGACGCCCCCAAAATAGGTATACATCACCCATCTTGAGTCGCCAAATACATGGTACAAAATTCACATACAACTTAATTATACAACAGTCGTGTAAAATACGACAAAACATAATCTAAGAGTTTTAATAAGAATATTGTCATCTAGACAATTTCCACACTCAATGGAGTTCTCATTATATTTATTGTCACACTATTTAACAAAATAGTGAAGGCTACTAATGCTATCATCTGGACCATCACACCGTTCCCCAACTAGTTCCGACTACGTTCTCATTTCCTGAAGTGAACAGTGAAAGAAAGGGTGAGCTTAACTAGCCTAGTAAGAAATATTATGACTAAGATAATACATAATAAATTAGCATTAGCCTTCAACAGTGTTAAACTGATAAAATATAATAAACAACAAGTTTAACTGCAGCGGAACAAGCAATCCATTAGAAGAGTCAAGTAGAGAATAAAATCTACTATCTTCTATGATTTAAAAGGTTTTTCATCACTTTTATCGCTGAGACTCAGTTTAATAAATAAACCGCATCATCCCTGCACTACGGCCAATAATATTCATTAGTATCACGACCACAAATCTTTCATGCACTACGGGCCAAGGATATTCGTGCATTCATCAATGGTCATGATCATGGCAACAACTGTCCATCAATGCACTACGGCCAATGAGGACTTTTACCACATCATTTGTAACATTACGCTCATGATTATATCGAATAATCCCTGGTCATAATCATACCAAGTCCATCTATGCAATACAGGCCACAGATAGCTTTCAACATATTATAAACATGAGGATGATGACAATGATATAAGAATTCAATAAAACAAGTTCAAGGATAAATTTGTAAAGATTTATAATTTAATTTATCCAGAAATCAATAACGTCCAAATTGTCAACATGATACTGCTTTGTGGAGTAAAATTCAAGAATGCTCAAAGAATATTCCCATAAAAAGATACTGGATGAAGAGCAAATATCAAGGATATTCCTCTAATTTCATGGAGTATAGAAGCCAAAACTTTAAGAAACTGAGTATAATAGAATATATGAAACCGCAAATGGATTTTTGCCGCCATGCGATAATCCATATAGACAGATTATTCTAACAGAATAATAAAGAATGGAATAACATAAGAATTAACCAGGCGTGCGTAATCCGCAAAGACAGGTTATTCCAAAAGAATAATAAAGAATGTAACCAGGTCATGCGTAATCCGCACAGACAGGATGTTCTAACAGAATAATAAAGAATAGAATCAGGTCATGCGTAATTCGCACAGACAGGATGTTTCAACAGAATAATAAAGAATGGAACCAGGTCATGCGTAATCCGCACATACAGGATGTTCCAACAGAATAATAAAGAATGGAATAACAACATAATTCACCAGGTATGCGATAGACCGCACAGACAGGCTATTCCAACAGAATAATAAAGAATGGAATAACAGAAGATTTTCACCATGTATGCGGTACTTCGTATAGACAGGTTATTCTAACATAATAATAAAGAATGAAATAACAACCCTTGCGAGTATTGAAAGAAAATAACTCTCTTCATGAATACGAAAGAAATAATACCCCTTACCTTAGAAAAACCGGATACTGGAATAGTGAGGTAGCAGACTTCTCTTCTTTTTCTCTCTATAATTTCTCTCTATAATAATTGCTCTAAAGCTTTTGTGAATTGGTGAGAAATGAAGGAAGATTGAGCTTCTATTTATAGGAAAATATAGTTTCGATAATTGCACGTTTTGAGGCTCGAAATATTACAGTATAATACCTTCCTCTTTTTCTTCATTTTTAATTTAGTTCTGCAAGTATTATCAAACTTGCACTACCTCCCCTAATAGTAAATAATGTGAATTAATAGTTCATTCATGTGACTCAATAGTATAATCGTGTGAAAAAACTAATTACAATATAGTACCTTCAACTATACCTCTATTTTTAATTTAGACATGCAAGTATTATCAATCTTTCACCACCTCCCCTAATAGTACATGAACGTGAATCAATTGTACACACATGTGAACAAATAGTTATAAGCATATGAAATAATAGCAATTAATTGCTCATTTATCCGATAAATTACTCGATTTATCAATATAACCCCTAGACATCAATTATCATCGGAATAGATGTCGATTTCCACTAACACTAATAATCCCAACATAATGGAACTATCAATTTCATCTTTAATCAACACAACTTATTCATCGTTAATATTATAACTCACAATATTTAACAACCAGGTCGTTCCCAGGAAAGAGGGGGCTTTCCGATAAGGATTTCTCCTTATTGGCACGTAATTAGGTGACCAAACCTCTCATTGACATAACTTCTAGACATTGTCAATATTGCAAATAATAATATGAATAACTTTGTCGTCTCAATTATTGATTTAATAATAATAAATATTATGCAGATGATACTGTGACAATAATTGAATCAATAATATGAGAGATATGATGCATCAATTACTGTAGCAATAATTGAGTATAACTGAGTGATTTATCACGTAAGCATCAATAATCAATACCGTGTGCTACTATGCAACCACGCGTATTACTGTACTTTTACTACCGGGTAGTTCAACAGTTTTAACGGTAACACTTTCGCCGTTATTTTTATAAAAAGATAATTCTGTCATTTTCTAACTACGACAATACTTCCGTTGTGGGGTCCACCAATGATTGTGCCGTCGTACGAATATTCCCTGTTAAAACGAATATTTCTCGACCAATCGAATATTATATAACCACTTGCTTACTTTACAAAATTTATAAATATTACCCACAACTATAACATTATATCAAATCCACACCATAACATTTAAAAATATATTTCAAAAAAATTATTATTTATTCATAAAAGTTGGGGTCTTACAACCTCCATTCTTATGAAATTTTGTCCTCGAAATTAGGGTACATACCTGATATATCGAAGAGGTGATGATACCTTGATTTTATTTCAGATTCTAACTCTCAGGTCATTTCCTCAACATCGTGGTTTCTCCACAAAACTTTGACTTGAAGTATAACTTTAGAGCGTAGAATATGATCCTTCTTATCCAAGATTTTAACAGGTAATTCTTCATACGTTAAATCTTCTTCTATCTCGTTTGGTTCTAATTTAATAATGTGGTTCGGGTCTTTCACATATTTACGTAACATAGATATGTGAAAAACGTTATGAACACGAGACATACTTGGCGGTAAGACGAGTCTATAGGCCTACAGTTCCTACTCGATCGAGGATTAAAAATGGGCCAATGAATCGAGAGTTGAGCTTTCCTCTCTTTCCAAATCTCGTAACTCCCTTCCATGGAGCAACACGTAACAACACATGATCTCCAATATCGAATTTCCACGTTCTTTCGATGAATATCAATATAACTATTTTGTCGATCTTGTGAGGTTTTTATACGTTGTCGGATCGTTTGAATATTTTCCGTAATCATACGTACCAACTCCGGTCCCAACAACGTTGCTTCACCCACCTCATCACAGCATACTGGAGAACGACATTTTCTCCATACAACGCCTCAAATGGAGTCATGTCAATACTTGCTTGATAAATGTTGTTGTAGGAAAACTCCACCAATAGTAAGAACTTGTCCCAATTTTCTTTAAAGTCAAGGACACAGAATCTTAATAAATCTTTAAGAGTTTAAAATGTCCTTTTTACATTTATTAATGAAGAATAATCACAATTATTACATATTTATTCCAAATATGTGGGTTTTATGGATATAAGATCCTATGTCGAAAAAATAAATATCAGGGCCATGACTTCTTTTTTCCCTCCGACTGTAAAGAGTGCATGTTTTTAATTCTACAATTATATAGTACTAATAAGTATTCCCGCCATCCCAAATAAAAGTCTTTATTATTATTTTAGGTAGTCCCAAGTTAAATCTCTATTTATTTTAAATGATCTATTTTTTATAATAATTTGCCTATAATACCCTTACATATTTATGGAGAGAGAATTGGAATAAGAAAAGTATGAAATATTTAATGCTACGGGCATAATAAGAAAAAATGTGTAAAAATTTGGTTATTAAAAGAAAATAGACATTTAACATGGGACAACTCAAAATAGTAATAAGTTATTTATTGTGCTGAAAATATCAGGATTAAAAAAAAAAGAAATGTCGAGGGAAAAAAAAAGAAAGAATAGAGGGGTAATTTGTACATCGTCTAGTGGCGTAGAGTCCACCAATGAAATATACTTTTTTTTAAAAGATTTAATAATCGTTAGTTAAAGAACATAAACTATATATACTTCTTATGTTTTTAAAATGATGTTTTAAAGTATAAAAGAAATTGTCCATAAAAAATGTCTAATTAAAGGTACCCAAATCAAATCTAAAATATGCTTAAAAACTAGTTTATATCAATAAGAATGTTCCATTCCATGAACATTTTGACCATGAGATATATCAATAAGAATGTTCCATTCCATGAATCTTTTGGAGAAAAATATATTCACCTCCAAGAGATGATGTATCTGCCTACGTACTAATGCCCACATAATTGTGTTTTTTATTTCTGCTAAAAAAAAGCCACAGGACAAAAGGTTGACATCACGAGGCGCGTCCGTATCATAAAATAGTAAGCCGCGCTGCACGACATCACTACTCAAGCGATTAAATTGGCGATTTACCCAAGGTCCAAATAATCGTTCCTTTCTATAATTCGGTCACACCGTTACATACAGAAATACGCGTATATGTATGTATATATATATAGAGAGAGAGAGGGAATATAAAAAAGAGCAAAAAGATAGTGTATTTGGGTTGGTATGATTATTAGGTTTTCTTCACCGCCAAGTGAAATATACACCACTATATATATATGATAGAGGCTGTGGTGGAGGAGGTTATGGTCTGAGTTTTCTTATTAGAAGAGAGAAATTGTGAGAGATAAAAAAGAGCTCTGGAGTCGTCGGCCTTTGCCTTTCCGTGGCGACTTTAGGTTATGCCGTGTACGCCGGAGGTATCTAATCCTCCCCTTTTGTCTATTTATTTTGTTTATTAATTGGTGTGATTTGTGGATTTGAATTCAGATCTGAACTGATTGATGTGTATTCGTTTTGAATTGGTGTGTTGAGATATAGTGTCAAGATTTTGGATTCGTGTGTTTAGTATCAAAGGTTTTAGGGTTTCAATTGGATTGGGTTTTTCTCTCTGTGAATTAATTGGTTTTAGGTTATTGGGGTTTTCTTCTATCGGATACTTGATGTTGTTGGTCTGAGCCTTTCAAGTGATTGTTGTGGGATTGGGTCATAATTTATTCAGATTGGATTGCTGGTAGATATGTTGTTGGTACCTTAGAATATGGACGTAGTCCCTTAAAATGGGGGATTATGAAGTTATTACAATTTTTAAGATGAGATTGAAATGGCTAAATGCTTGTTTAATATGAGAGGAACAGCTAAAGATATATTTAATTGATAATAATTTTATTTGCCATGGGTCATTTTGTTCCTTGAGAAACTGTCATCTTTAAAATCCTCGAGGGAAGCAGTTCAGCGGTAGCTTTTTGGGAGATGAAGAAGGTTTTAGGCACATGTTCTAGCTAATTCAGAACTGTGGACATAGGTTAGGGATTAACTATGTCAATGAGGCTACTGTAGAATGTCTACGAGGAAGGAAAACTGATTGAAACTTAGATGCAATTTATGCTGTGTAAACTGATGAGTATAGTCTTGTTGAAATCTGATTCCTATGACTAATCTAGCAATGAAAGGAAGGAATTTACATGCTTCAATAATTTTTTCATTGTTGACATCAATTATATACGAAGATAAGATTTAGTAGTTTATGAAGGAAATATTATTAATATATTAGCATTCTTAATTTATTTTTAATTAGCATTTTAGTTATATATATATATATATATATATACTCCCTCCGTCCCAGGATAAAAGTTCTTATTACTATTTTGGGTTGTCCCATGTTAAATGTACTCTTTCTTTTAATAACCAAACTTTTACATATTTTTTCTTATTATGCCCGTAGCATTAAATATCTCATACTTTTCTTATTCTAATTCTCTCTCCATATTTAATGACATTATTATAGGCAATTATGTCATTCTATTCCTCTTCTTAATATGCGTGAAAAGTCCACCAGGACTTTTATCCTGGGACGGAGGGAGTATATATATATATAATACAACCACTATCCATAGGGTTCAAATTTTAATTTTTTTATTCAATAAAATATCTATAAGATTACAATAAAAAATATCAACAATATAAACGAATAAATCTGAATGATGAGAACCAACTATTAGCATCTACACCGAGAATTCAAGTATTGTATACGTCATTAATCCGGTCCTTTGTAGGAACTGCTTGTAATAACGAACTTGCAAAATTGATCTCTTTATCATAAAGAGATTCGTATACAGTTCCAATAGTATGATTTATGTATTTAGTTTAAAAATATGAATTAATTACTTTATCCAATAAATTGTTTTTAAGATTACAACAAAAATGTCAATAATATAATAATCATACCATAGGACCCTTTCAAACATGGGGAATGAGCTTGTTTACTTGGTAAAGTATTTCACTAATTATCTAAACTCTTAAATAGTACCTACTATAACTAAAACAATAATTACAAATAATTTATACCTATATAATGTAAAATAATTATCAAATAATTCCTTCGTGTTCACATCAACTATCTTCATTACATTCTATTTCTTTTTGTCATCTTGTCGCCACCTTTTCTACTTTTTTAGAAAAGAGTAATTCCCTTTTTATGACCAGATGATTCAACTGAAATACAGTTGTGTTTGCTTTGTGGTGTGAGTTTGGGCACAAAAACTCGGGTGGATTTATGTGGTCAAGGTGCTTGTAGAGACTTAGATGCTGGCAAACGGTAGGCTTCAGTTTCTGTTTCTGGTCATTCAATCAGTTTCTTTTTAGATTTCCGATTAAGGAGAGATGTAATCTAATTATATTGATATTCTGCTTATAAAAATATTAAAATCATATATTAAGTTAAAATTCTTGGAGTTGTCAAATTACGTGGAAATTTGGCATTTTACATGACTTTAGATTTTTCAGATTCTGACCTTGAGAGAATAGTTCTCATCAGAATTGAGCCTATAAATTTACTCCTTGGTAGAATGTTTAAATTTTTTTGGAAAATGAATAAAAAGAAGTTTGTTGAAGGCCATTGTGGTTTCTGTGATGGACAATAAAAAAAAGTTTGTTCAAGGCAATTGTGGTTTCTGTTGTAGCTGCACAATCTGCATACATTTGCAATCGAACAGAGTTTGTCATTCATGGAGTGGAATAATTAGTTTATTTAGACTTTGTATAAGCATGGAGATGGAATCAATAGAAGTAGTTGTTGAAGGAATATGAGACACCATTAAAGCTGGTTCGGGAAGTTCAATAAAAAATTTATGGGCACTGAAACATATAGTAGAACCTAGAAAGTAATGCTGGTAGGCAATAAGTTGGCTCTTAAACTTGTATGGTGTTATTATATTAATATTGCTGCAATTATAAGAAAGTAGAACTTTATAGTGTTTATTATGCTATGGCATGATAGAGGCTGGTATCCAAATAGAAATTGCTTCTCTATTTTCAGCTATGTATATAGTTATACCTGGATTCCATAGTTTCATAGTTGTGTTCATTAATATATCACTTTTACTTGTCAAAAAATTAAAATAAAATGAATATGTGGTATATTTACATCTTTTTTTTGGGGTTTGGTTTTGTTTTGTAAAATTATAGTGATATCCCTTTTTACTACATAATTACATTATTCCATTTGGTTACTTTTCTTTGTTTGCTGCTATTGATTGCACAAGATTACTTGGGTTGTTTGTGGTGTAATATTGGCAGCCAAAATGGCTATTGATTGCATAAAGCTTATTTAGGTCATTTGTGGTGTAACATTGGCACCAAAATCGCTGCTTGACATGAGGCTCTTATTTTTATGCTTTCCCTTGTTAAAAATGTTGCTTTAACATAATATGTGTTTGCTACATAGAAATATGCAATTAACTGCAAAAAAGCATTTTATATAAAATTCTGGAAACAGGAATTTTTTAAAGTTTATTTTAATATAAATTTGTTTATATATTACATCAGGTAGTGGTATGATGAATAATTCGGTTTTAATTTTCATGTGTCCTGATAATGCTTTATCCTTAAGATGGGATATTCACATCTTCTTAGTTATTCGAATTGTGTTGTCAGGTTGGCTCAGACTTCTATTTGAAACATTTAATCTCTAAGACATGGAGAAAGTGTGTCTCTGGTCAGTTTTCTACCAGAATCGGGCTTTTTCATTCCAGGAAGTGCTTGATTGGCGTTTTTTCTTCCTTGGAGATTTCCTTGTTTCCTTCGTCAACTGCACTTAGTGAACAGCTTTTATATCATCAGTACGGGAGGCGTGATGCAATTTTTTTCTGAGATAGGTGTTGGATGTTTAACTCACATCTACAAGTAAGATGATTATCATTATTTTTAAGAACAGGGTGTGCTGTTTATTTTGATCATACTAATATTTCTTTATGAAATAATATTGTTGATACTAGTGCATTGCCGATAAAACTTTCTTTCAAGATCCTTCAGAAACCAACTTCTGGGGTACTGCTCTGATTTCAAATGTTTCTTTGCATTTCATTTTTCTGCCTGTTGATATTTTGAGGTAGTGCTGATTTGTATATGCGATGTCTCTTCTCCTTATCACAGGGCTGAAGTTTGCAAGTACATGAATAAAATCTTCGTACTTGGTTAATTATTAGACAAGCCTGTTGCACTGGATCGGTTTAGAGCAATACTTTATCTTTTCTTCTCATGTTACAAGTTAGAGCGCGTCAAGATATTGTTGACTGAAGATTTGGCATCAGATTTAAGATATTATAACCTGAGTTTACTGTTACAAGACTGTGATAGACTTTGGTGGCTATGTTCTGAGCTAGGATTCCAAGCTACTGTCTAGAACTATATTTGGCTTTGATCAGTTCCTCAACTGGTCTCATGATGCTCTGCAGTTCTAGACTTCTTTTGCTTTTTGTTCCTGACCACGATCCTGAAGCCATTGTCATGCTATATTTCAAAAATAAGGCTCTGAAGCCTGTTTATCAGAAGCATTCTGGTTTTGTGCTCATGCCTGGTGCAGGAGAAAATTAATTGCATACAGCTATAAAGGCCAGGCTGTTAGTTTATACTTTATAGGTTCCATTATAGTCATCTATTAGATATAAAAACCCTATATTTCTTTTATGTCCGCATTGTTTCTTTGCTAAATAAGGAAGTTACGAGCAGTTGACATCTGCAAGTATGGAAAGGTGCGTTGGTGTTCTGTGATTTTTGCTTTTGGTAGTGGTTTCATTCTTTTATATGTAAATTAAAGCATGTCAACTTCGGCTGATACAGGTACAAGATAATCAAGGAAGTTGGTAATGGAACATTTGGAAGTGTCTGGCGAGCTTTGAATAAGCAGACTGGTGAAATTGTAAGTGTTTTTTTACATCTGATAACACCCGTTTAGAAAACGCAATTCAGATAAATGCTTCTGTTATATGTCTCGCCTTCATTTAGTGGTTTACAATTAAACAGGTTGCGATAAAGAAAATGAAGAGGAAATACTACTCTTGGGAAGAATGCATTAATTTGAGAGAAGTCAAGGTAACTTGTTTGGATTAATCTATTCCCTTTTGATTTTCTTATAATATGTCAATGTATAACTATAGCTTGTTTTTGCTTGGCAGTCATTGCGTAAAATGAACCATCCAAATATTGTGAAGCTTAAGGAAGTAATTAGGGAAAATGACATCTTGTACTTTGTTTTTGAATACATGGTATGTGTTATCACACTTGCTTTGATTTCATGCGTTATGGTCATTTTGTTGCTATTTCTTTAATGGTGTAAGATATTGTATTCCACTTACAGGAATGCAACCTATACCAACTTATGAAGGACAGGGGAAAGCTTTTCTCAGAAGCTGAAGTAAGAAATTGGTGCTTCCAAGTATTTCAAGGTCTTTCATACATGCAACTGCGTGGATATTTTCATCGTGACCTCAAGCCAGGTGACTATTTTACTTGCTCTACTGTGTGAACTAAATTCTGAACTGGAGTTGAGATATGAAACCATGGGCCACAACAGTTAAAGCACTGTGGTTTTATGGATAATTTTCTGGGGCAGGATTTTTGTTCTGCAATTGTAGCTAATTTATTTTCTTATTGGGTTGTCAAAAATATTAAAAATGGTTTCTACTAGGTTGTTGGAATTTACATGTTTTGATT
Organism: Panax japonicus; assembly: GCA_020205505.1. NCBI lineage: Eukaryota > Viridiplantae > Streptophyta > Magnoliopsida > Apiales > Araliaceae > Panax > Panax japonicus. The sequence goes on from CM035113.1 coordinate 10,753,862, forward strand.
TTCTTTATTGGCAGAAAACTTGCTTGTTTCTAAAGACATAATAAAAATTGCTGATTTTGGTCTTGCTCGAGAGATCAGTTCTTCCCCACCCTATACGGAATATGTCTCGACACGCTGGTGCGTAATGTTTCTTAAAATTTAATATGGATCATAGTTCTTGTTTCTTTGCTTCTTTCAGTTGCTAAGATTTAGGCTCGACAGGTATCGGGCACCTGAGGTTCTGCTTCAGTCAATGACATATGGTTCTGCAGTTGGTGAGTATAAGATAAAAATGCATCCACTATTTGTTAAGTTGTTAAGAAAGAAGATTCTGAAGTTTTTATTTTGTTTTTAATCATTACCACCAGATATGTGGGCGATGGGTGCGATCATGGCTGAATTGCTAACTCTACGTCCCCTTTTTCCGGGTTCAAGGTATATTTGTTATTTTTTCCTTTACATAGCTTTTAATCTCATGCTACTCCGTAATGGGATGTGTATCGGTTCTCACGTTGCCATGTCAGATTCTGAAATTAATTTGTCTTCTGGTATCCTATGCAATTTTGTGCTTTCGAAGGATGTTCCCTGCATAAATTATAGCAGGCTCGGTGTATTTCCATTTTCCATTTTTATGTTTGTTTCTGCGTGTGAAGACGAGGGGAGAGTTATTAAGTAGTAACTCGTTGATTCCATATCCCTTGTAATGTTGTTTTCTTACTAACATTGTAATAGTGAATTTGATTTCTGTTTTTGTTCTCTTCTGCAGTGAAGCAGATGAAATCTATAAAATATGCAGTGTCATAGGCAGCCCAATGGAGATTGACTGGGCTGAAGGACTTGAACTAGCAAATGCAATCAAATATCAGTTTCCACAGGTAAAATAATCTTTTGCTTCTTGTTGCACAGGTCTAATGTTTGCATAAATTATTAACTCACTCAATTTGCCAAGTTTTTAATTATTAACCATTTCTTCTGCTTTCAATTTGATATGGCAGCTTCCGGGTGTTCCTCTCTCTGTATTGATACCATCTGCAAGCAAGGATGCAATTAGCCTTATTGCAGTAAGTACCAGTTTTCATCTACTAAAGTCTACTATTTTGTCTCCCAGCTCCTTTTCTGAAACTTTCTTGTGAGATCAGTTTGAATTTTGGTACCGTGTTTAATGAGCGTTGCCCTTTTCTTCAGCTTGATTTAGCTGAAATATTATGTTTTACTTGCAACTTATTTCTTTCTGTTGCATTTTTCTCAAAATGCAGTCACTTTGTTCGTGGAATCCTTGCACGAGGCCAACAGCCTTGGAGGCTCTTCAGCATCCTTTCTTCCAGGTAGAAATTTTCTTCACTTGCATCATTAATCTTAATGTATGTTTGGATTCGTTGCATATCTTTAAGGTTACTTACGGATATTGTTTCTTTATTTTGGCAGAGTTGCTATTATGTTCCGCCATCTCTTCGCCCTAAACCCGTCGTTGCAAAGACTCCTCCATCTGGTTTGTTTTCTCTGTTGCATATTTTGTTATTCAAATAATTATGCAGGACCCTGATTTCTTTATGTTAGTGCAGCTGGAACTAGAGTATCTTTGGATCAGAAATGTGTGAGGAGGTATTCTGGGACATTGCCTAATTCGAAGCCACCAGGCATAATTTCTTCGGTCAAAGCACATGCACTTTTAAACACAGGTGAGTCTGGCCTGTGATTCTTGTAATTAACTCATGATACTGCGATACCTTTTTTTTTCTTTTTTTTTTGTGATGGGCTGGGAGGGGTTGGGGTAGGAATTCTACTTTTCCACTTCTGTTACTCTTCGTCTAGGACCTCAAAAAAGTGGTTGCTCTTCATCTAGGCCCTCAAAAAGAAGTAAAAGTTACCACTCCTTATGGAGCCTCTTTGTTGAGATGCCTCCCTCCCTCATTCTTTGTACTGCAAGAAATTTGTTCAAGTATTTTTCAATATGTTTGCTTAAATCTGTGCTGAAGTGCACCTACTGCACTTGTTGATTTTTAACCTGATCCAAATAATTGATACAGGTGTGCAACGCAAGTTGGAAATGAAGTATCAGGTAATGGTTTGATTTTCTTCAAATTAATTGTGTTTTGGATTAGAATGACCCTGTAGTTGTGGTTTTTAAACTTTTGTTTGTCCCTCTGTTGAAATTCTTCTTTGGTTTTCTAGGATGCACCTAAGAATGATAAAACCTTGAAGAGCAATGTTGTGAATCAGCCAAGATATCGACCACCTGCGAGGAATAGTCCAAGTTAGTTTCTACTTACTATTTGCTTATCTTCTTTCATATTTTATTTTGCGATTTAAAGTTTTCTCAGAACTATGATGATCTACTTTCAATTTCAATGTTTTCCCTCTAGGGCACTGAAATTTTTTAGAATCATGCTTTAAGACATAGTTATGATGGTAGTGATATGCAGCGCACTATCCGACATTCCTAACTTGTGCTACATTCATGTAGTCTATTCTCTTGGAACGTTGGAATATTAATATTTGGGCACTTCTGAAACACAGGTTTGACTTGATAGGTTTTTGTAGATGTGTGTCCTAGTATTCCTTGATCATTTCCTCCAAGAGAAGGAATTTCTAACTCTTTAAGAATTTTTTAGACAGTGGTGGCAAGCGGATGAAGTAATGACAAGTCTCTTGTGTTTCGACTATCACCATGTCTTCCCTAGATCCAAAATTTTACTATTTCTATGTTCCACATTGACGTACTCTTCATCTATGAGTAAACATTGACTCCCTTGTCCATATTCATCTGTGATATGCCTTCTTTTCCACTGTTTTCTTTCACTTATATAAGGCAACATTATCTGAATTATCCTGCCAATGTGGTGATGCTGACTCATTGCAAAATGTCTATCATGGTTGTGTTTCCTTGGGTTTAGAATTTCTTCTCTAGTGTGTTCCATTCCTCTAGCCCTGATGATTTGGACACTGAGCACACTTGCTATATCTTTTGATGATATAGTTAAATTAGGTCACATTAACTTTCTATTGTATGAGCTTTAGGTTTTGGTTGTAGCATTTTTTTTACACCTAACAAGGTAACTTCCTTTGGTGGCAGCAAAAATATACACTGGGAAAGCACGTGAAATTTCTGATACATCTGAAAAGTTGGCAAGCATGACAATTGGTTCTGGCAAACAGCCTGCACGGCAGCCTATGCCTCCACCTATGAAGGCAGGAGGTTGGAATGGTCAATCAGACCTGTTTCTTAGACGATCTCAAGAGATTAAGCCAGGCAGAGCCTACGCAAGGAAAGTGGCGGGATGAAGAATTATGTCGAGTGGTTTTAATGGGATGCCTGTCTTTGTTTTCTAGTAATAATACTCTGCTAGTATCGTGTGCCTGGCCACTACTCAAGTTTGTGCAACTGTGACCTGGAGATTACATTGTTTTCTTGGTTGGATGTTCCAACTACTGTTATTTTTCAAGGTTTCTTAGTGTTTGAAACTTGTGATGAGCTCTAAAATTCTCTTTCACCTCTATAGATCTCAGGTGATAATAATTACAAATTTAAATAAAGCTTGGAGCAATTACTTTCCCATCTTCTACTATTTACTTTTTTATTCATAAATAAAGTTGAACGGTTTTGAGTTGAATTTATGGCGGGGTGGTTTGTATTTTCTCTTGCGCTTTTAAATACTTGGCAGTCCACAACAATACTATGATATGGTTGTTGACCTAAGATGTCATAAAGCTATTGTTTTACTGTAACTTTTACAAGGAATTGTGAGGCGAGTATGTCTAGGATTCAATTGAATGGTTGTACTAAATTCTGCATTGAGGTTTTGTTAGTAGGGATTGTATATCAACTTTGGCTGTTTTGATTTTGATGTTCAAAGCGGTTTTAACTCACGATGTGGGTACGTACATGGTTTTGCACAACAGTTGTTGACTGTAATTGTTACATTAATTTTCTCTGATGGAATCGCTTCTTACCATACTTGACCAAGAACCAAAAAAGACAAAGAGTAGACATATTCGTTAAGCAAAAATGAGTTGTTAAATGGAGAAAATATTAATCTTTGAATTTCGCGGTTGAATGACTGGAATAATATAATAATGATGTCACTACTACGATTATAGTTTGTCCTGGATGGTAGAAACCTTAACCCAAAATTTCATGCAACAACTGAGAGACGCTTCCCACAAATGTTTCTAATTGATTGTATTTCTCGCATTACATCGACCAAGATTGAAACGTGAACTTGACGGGAGGGGGGGATGTATGTAAATTATGGTATAAAACATTGAAAGCTAAATTAAGACGGAAATGGTTGCACAAGTGTGAGAGATTATATTCCTTGTTACACTGATCCGAAAGGAACATCAGAAAATTAATTAGATTCATCACCATTAGTAACTTGTTTTTTTTATAGACATGACCATTTGGAGTAGTGGTTGATCCATTTTGGTGATGACTTCATTCCGAAAACTGCCATTGAAATCTCCAATCCTGTTGGTTCTACACCCCTATTTTAAAGTGACAATATGTATAGTTAAAGGTATTGAGCTTGTATTCTCTCCCTGTTTTGCTCCCACCAGAGCTTCGCCTGAACCTCCCCAAACTTTTCTTGGCTGTGTACCAAAGGACAACAAAATCAATGAAAATATATCTATCTAAGCTATCTTAATAGATTTGTTCTAAAGAATGGTCGCAGCCTCTTAGGCATTCAAGTTCCAAATCCATGTTTGATATTTTTTTCCTCATTTTGTTATATATTTCTTGTCCATGTTTTCCAAGTTCCAAACATACTGGACTAGGCTAACAATATCATTTATTGGAATAAAAAATTCATTCTAAGCTGGAAAATAATTTGAGCCAAATTTCATTACCTGAATCTGACACGCCGGAGCTCTCTAGTGCCGTCTGCTAATTGTCTGATAGTAATGTAAACACCAGGCTCGTCTTGCTCTACCCACTCCGATTCTATGTCGCTGGCATTGCTAATGGAAACGGAGGCCTCGTCTCTGGAGGAGGTTGTTGTTCGTGATGCTTCCATAGATGATGCCTCGCCCTTTGGGCCACCAGTGGCATTACCACTGGAACCAACATTGTACTGTTGGTTACCGCCTTGATCCGACAAGTCCGGTGGGAAATAACCTCTACTTCCAGAAGGTTTATAACTGTTTCTTGGGGTCCATTCTTTGTTTAGTGATGGAGTCATAGGGCTTTCCCTAGCTGATCCAAGCCTCGAGTAAGAAGAATCCCTCTGCAATGCACAAGTGTAGCAAGTCTCCATAAAAAGTTGCCATAGTTTATATACAGATTACTACATACAGAAAGGAAATCAGGAAGTTTTCAACATATTTTTATCAATTAAGTTTGGTCTAGAGGTATAGCTGGAATTACTACTGGTACAAAGGGTAAAAACGCCTTGGAGAATTTACTTCAAAACCCAATTTAGGTCAATTTTTTAACAAGGCACTACCCAACTTATATTCACAAAGATTTATTCTCATGTACTGGCACAGCATAAGATAACAACGGCTGCAAGCGACAACCATGATATTTCAAGTGATATAAAAATGGACAAAACATATATAAAAGGCATGAATTGGTGATAAATTAAGATATGCATAGTTCTCATCTGGCGGACCACTGACAGAGATATTACACTAGGGTTTTATCCCAGCAAGACCAGTAAATAAGGTGATCAAGTTAGCGGGGAACAAAATTGAGGAAGTAGAAGGTAATTTACCCCATCCTCAGACCTCGGGGGTGTGCTAAGTGCTTGGCGATTAAATCTCTGAACATTGTAGAGCTCCATAATTCGATCATAATTTTCACCCCACCACCTCTGAGCTTGCCATTTATTAAACATCTCTCGGCTTCAAATTGCAAACATCCGTAATGTCAGTATATGGTTAGAAAGCTACTGATTTTCAACATAAATTGAAGATATTTTTAGCATTTGACATCTTATCTGTCCACGTTTTCTCAATATTGGAAGTAGAAAGCTACTACATAAAATAACTTCACGGAGGCCCATTGGTCAGACAAGCTTCCTCATACATTAAATTAGTGTATGTATGAAGATGGGACTGATCAATGTAGTAGTCAGTATCAACATAAGTATTCAAACATAAATATTGTACTTGATTGTGTCTTGCAAGTTGCATTTTCAAGCTGGGACCAAATAATTAAACAGGACTAAGATTAATCCAAGGGTAGACCAGGTTGGGTCTACATAAAGGAAACTAAGCATTATGTTCATACATAATAATCCCGTCCCCACCTCCCACGGGGTCAGGTCAATCTCTTTAGTGAAAAATAAAACGAACCAAAATAATGACTATGTAACCACTACGTGTCAACTACGATGTACAAAAGTCCTGTAATCCTTTAGTGCATGTTTGGTGAGATTTGGGGCTTCCAAATGTCTTGTTCGTGTAAACGCAACTTATTCCAAAGGCAACATTTAAGTAAGTCCTAACTTACCGCACAATTTTCAGTATGATGCATTTGGGGTTTAAAAGCTGTTCAAACGCACTTTTCTAACGCACCAAAACGAACAAGCCCCAAGTGCATTGGGAAAAGGTTTATGGGGAGTTCTTTTGTTATGTTACATCTAAATACATATGTTTGTTATTAAATCCCGTCTATTATTGCACGGCAGATTTTACTAATGAGTACCTGAAACGAATTCGTTTGAGATCATTCCCACCATTAGGAAGAGACACAAAAGTGATTTGGACTCCAGGCTCCACATGTGCCATCCACTCTTTGGGCTCATCATCTTTATCCACAAGTACTTCACCGGACTGAGCGGATACAGATTCTAATCCACCTGCCCCCCTCAATCCTCCAGCAAACCTCGACTCAGTTCCACGGGTTGGGTGGTTACCAGTACTTGAAAAATCCCAAGCGGGAGTAGAACTTGAGCTTCCCGGTTGTAAGTAAGGGTATGGTACACCTTCTGAAATGGTATCAAAATCAGGGTAAGGTCTCTGTCCTTTCTTGTAGCTGGGGGAGCTTGTGCAGGGCTTGCATTGCTTATAAGCACCCGAAAATTTCAATGCTATATCCTTGATCTGCAAATGATTGAAAAGAAATACAAATTACAGATGTATCCAGCTTTCTATTAGGCAAACACTGATTTATCTGCAGCTATTTGAACATGTAGTTAGTTAAACTAAAACGTGGAAGGAATTGTGATTACACATGTGGGACTTTTTTTGGGATGACTTATTTTAAAATGATTTATAAATTAAAATTTAAAATGGCTAATAAGTCATATTAAGTGGCAACTTATAAATAAAAGTGTTTGGCACCTTTTTGACTTATAAGTCCGAAATTAAGTTATAGTCCATCCGTCCCTTAATATAAATCGTTTTAGAGTTGTGCACAAATATTAAAAAAAAGGTTGTATAACATTAAATATAATATCAATTTATATTGTCCTTGGAAAAGAGAGTATTATTTATTGGACAGAAAATAGCAAGTGGACCAAAATTATATTTAATACTTGAGATAATATTGAAAATTAAGTAATTAATAATTACTAGAAATTCTCAAAAGACAAATATTAAGAGAATAACATTTCTCTAAAACGATTTATATTAAGGGAAGGAGGGAGTAATAAAATGTGAAGATATTTTGCTAAAATTACTTAAAAGGTCAAAACAGTCTTTACATTTGGTCAAACTTATTTTAAAGACTTATAAGTCATTTTTTAATAATTCAGAATTTGTTACTTATCAAATTTTTTTTGACTTATAAGTCAAAAAATAAATCACCCCCAAACACGTCAACAGATAAATTATTGTAAAATATAGATTATTTAATTAAAATAAGTAGACATTTAACTTTAAACTATTTAAAATAATAATAATAACTTTTATCATAGCACGGATGAAATAATAAATTTTCAAGGTGCTATTGTGAGTTTTCAAGGGTTTTTGGTGATCCTATGTTATTATAAGGTTACCTATATCCTTTTTTTATTTTTTTGGGGGGAGGGGGAGGGGGGTAACATTTCCAAATTATGTAAATCTGCAAAACAAATACTTCATCTATCTCTAATTATTTGACGTTTTAGAGATAATGATCGGAAAACATTAAATATAGTATTCAATTGTCTATAATACCTTTAAATCATTATTTATCATAATTATTCACACGAGTCGCACATTTTTCCATAATCATCTCCTAAAAAAACTCTCATGCCTCATTTAGTCATCGGTCTCACTCTCCATCCATCCCCATAAAAAAACGTATCCAATTTTTTAGAAATTATCTACTCTCTCTCTTCCTCATTAATATATCATTAATATACAGAAGAGTTTTGTTGGAATAAGGAGAAAGAAAGAGTATCAAAAAAATTGACAGAGTAATGAAGGGTAATTTTAGAAAAATTATCATTAATTTTTCTAGATTTGAATAAACGTCAAATAATTAGGTACGGAGGTAATTTCAACATGTAGCTATACTAACTGCAACCCTTAAATGCAGTTTACCGCTTCAAACAATATTAATTTCTTAAATGCAGTACCCCGCTTCAAACATTATTAATATGTTGATTAGAAGAAAGCCACAAATAACTAATGAAGTAACCTTGCTTCTGCCAGAAAGCTCAGATAGAAGGATACTAATAAAAGGACCAACTATTTTAAAAATTGTAGCATCCTTTTACAAGTCAGAGTGTCGACTTAACTACCTAGAAACTCCATGGGTAGAACGGAGTTCTTATTGTATTAAGAAGAGTACGAATTCGGCATAGAACAACAACAAAAAAAAGAAGCAACCACAGATATGATTCAGGTAGGTCCCTCCCCTCAAGAAAAAATATTTTGGGCAAATAAACTGCCTCTATTTGGTTTCCAGTATTATCCAACTCAAGCAAATAATGTACCAAAACCCGGAAAGATTTGAAACCAAGGATTGTATTATTAGTCCAACAAACTCCAGGGTAGCTATATTGATAAAAGGTACAGACATAATTAGTTCCATAATCATCTTTAGGTGCTAAGTTTTCAACTACATATTGAAAAGCAAAAGCCCTTTACAATGGTGTATGCACGTGCACACTTTAAGATATTTGGAATTAGGGATTGTGTGTTTCACCGACCCCTTAATCCCCCTCCCTCCCCTCCCTCCCCTCTCCCCCCCCCCCCTCCTTAGACTTTTGGGTAGGGACGTGTTGACAGAAATGCAAGGACCACGACGCTGCTTGGCAATTGTCTAATGCACTTGGACACCCCTTGTTCACTGTTCATGTTCAGCTGGCCATTAATTATGATCCAGAATCTATGCTCCATGTCAAGAAAGAAAATGATTAGACCAAGAAAATACATGGCAATCCATTTTCAAGAAACTACCATGCTTTAATTACTGCACGAGGTAGTACAAATACATCAGCACAAGGTTCAAGGCTAGTGATCTAGGCTCAGTCTGAAATCACCAATTTACTTGATCACCAATTTACTTTGCCGCTGCCCATTGACTCTTTAATTAGTCTGTCCCAAATTTACTTCACTGACCATAAATATGCTACCATTCTGCCTTTTCTTTAAGCAAGTTTTGAATGCTTTGGAATACAGCAGATAGACAAGAATTCAATGGTGGGTCACGTCAAGGACAGTTGGATGTCTTTTCTAAACATGGGGTCTCGTCTTTTTTTCAGATCTACACTTGGGCATACTGTGTGTGGAATATAATGTCACTACTCACTAGTCTCTCATGGAGTTGCTGAGTTGCATATTCTATGAAAATTTTGACTAGAGCAACCCATGCGGCCTTGTCCAATTGTTAATTTAGCAGGAGCATGACAAGAGATTTAGACTTAAAATCCAAAATATCTGAGCTTTGTGGCAAATTTGCAGAAATTCCTTGAGCAGCACCCATAAATTTTACCACCCACAATTAATATACGCAATGCCCATCTCTATTAATTTTATTTTTCTTTTCATATATATACTTGCAAGTTGCAACCGCATGTTAATCCTGTGACACATAATAGGGACAGTAATTCCATATAATTTCAAGGGTTGGGGGTAGACTGGTAACACTTGATTTTTTCTCAGTCAGTACCGGTACCAAAGGTACATTTTCTTTTAGCTTTGTTAAATTCTTTCCCTGCAATGTACTATATATAATATCTTTGGAAAGATTGTATTGTCTAACAATTGCATTCAGTGACCTGAATGTAGATCCTAAAGAATTTAGTGTTCTCTCATCACCACGGAACGGCTTTTTAGTTTTTATCCCAAGGAGTACTTTTATTTGCAGGTACTTACTGTTAGTCAATCCCGTTTAACAAACAATATTGTGCTTTGTCATCTTCAGACTGGACTACCGTTTATCCACCGGTACGAGGGACTAATTAGAGGGGGAGGGGGCATAGTCGCTATTAGTCCGGAAAAGTAGTAGTCCCACTTAATCCAATCGCTCAAACAAACATGCCCATATGCAACAAACCTCCTAGTAGAACTTAGTTATGCTGAGTGCTGACCATCCCACGTGTGAGACCCAAATGAAACAAGTCTACAACTCCACAAGCTTTTATCAGACATGACATGTCTTCATCAGCTATCCTTAACAACAAAATAGAAATTTATAATATGGGAAGAAATGGGTTGGCTTAATATCAATGTTCTGCTTTAATAATGCATGCTTACTTTATAATTGCTCAAATCCTATTATTAATTCGAATGGTTAACCACCCATAGACCCCTTATGCCTAAAAATGTACATATTATAAATTTCTCTTTCCCATGTCTCTGTTGGAAGTACTACTCAATTACTCAAAACTCCGTGGAATCCAGCCATAGTTACTATAAAAAGTATATAATAAAACTAAGTGCCAAAATTTTAGAAAATAAAAAGGAAAAAACAAAATGGGTACACGAGTTAACTGGAGTCTGCAAATAGCACCGCAAGAACGGCATACGCGTTGTGCATTGTATACATTTAAGTATGATACTTTACTATATTTGCACATAAGGCCTGTAAAATAAACTAAATGGTTCGGCCTTATTTGTATTCGCTCGACTAAAAGTTCGATTCGACTTCAACTCGAAATATAAACAATTTAAATATGAACAAATTTTAAAGTTCGATAAATTACTCGAGCCTTTTTCAAATTACAATTTTTTTGTTGATAGTTGAATCATATTTGCTCGAATAATTTAAAGTGTTCGGACTCTATTTGAAATCGTGTTGTACTCGGTAGTTAAATGAGTCTCAATCAAACTTTATTTCAAACTAACTCGATAAATTTTATAAATAAAATTTGAGCAACTCAATACTTGATCGACTTCATTTACACCCCTACACATACATAAATGGACCCCACCAAAAACTGCATGTCATACTTAGCATAGAATGGGGACGCTTTGGGCTTGGTTTGTTTTTCACAAAAAAGGAAAGAGGGAAGATGACATTAAAGCAAAAATAGGATGAGGAATAGCAACAGATTAGGAGTATAGGATTAGAACCTGCGACGTCAGGCTTTTAACGGCTTCTTTTGTATTCGGAGTCCCACGCGGGCTTTCATCTCCCCCATCCTCTATTTGTTGCTTTGAACACGTAATACATGTCAACATGTTTCTTAACTACTGAAAAAAAAAATTAACCAATTTTAAAACCGGGAATGATATTACCAGCACATTTTATTTAAAACAAAAATTAAAAAGAACTAGTAAAACACAAGATACAACTAATTAATGTAATATTTGCATTAGATTTGAATAAATTGCGCTAAATAAATCACAATAGCAGGGTTGATATCTCAAATACGATTATTTATAGGTGCAATAATGCAAAATACAATCATTCCCATGTGTTCAAAAACATAAAATATTTTTGTACTAAAGAAGATTATTTCTTTTCTAAATCTATCAAATAGAGGAGGAATCTTTTAGTTGGGCTAGTGAAGATAGAGAGAGCCGGATTTCCTTCATTATCTCGGGGACCAAAAACAGAAGAAAAGGAAAAAAGAGTACTCAGGGATCAGGGGAAGCTGTAAATGAGATCGAAAATTGAGTCAATAATTGAAAAGCAAATAAATCGAAAGTGGTCTCGTATGTGCATGCTTTACTCTACAGTCGGGACCGAAGAAAGAAAAGAATAATGTAGAGTTGAGTGAGCCGAAGTTTCTGACGGATATTATAATAGGAATGAATCCCACACCCTCTTTTACTTTTGTTTGTATCAGATTATTTCTTCATTCTTCAAAAAATTCAAAAACTAATTATAATATATCGGTCCGGATCAAATGCATATCCATTATCTTACTCACTCGTGCTCACCCCCTTTAGGCGACGGTTTCGATCATACAACCGTCGTCTATACTTTTAGTGACACTATATGTTGTCCGTCACTAAAAGTATAGACGACGGTTGTATGACCGAAATCGTCGCCTAAAGGGGGTGAGCACGGGTGAGTAAGATAAGGGGTATGCACTTGATCCTTACTCTATAATATATATGCTCTCTAAATTATTAATAATTATAGTACACTTTCATTGGAGATTACAACAAATCCTCCATTGATACATTTACCTAGCCAGCTACAGCATATTAAGTGTGCAACTATCATATCAATACCAAAAACTATTGCATATATATGAATCTCCAAATTTAAACAAAATTTTATATATATTACTACACCTGCAATCTCCAGCGAAATCACACCAAAGTGTGCATATATTTGAAGAATCTGTTATACTTAGCAAAACTCCGTGGGGGCGCTACATGAGTGAATCGGTATAGGAATTATCGATGTGGAGTGTCGAGTGGTGAAAGGTGTTGATGAGTGGACAGAGGAGACAAAAAAGCACATAAACAAATCAAAATTATTTTATTGAAAACGACTCACCTAACCAAACAGCGACAAAAACTTCTCCTTACTTTCTCTCTCCTCAAGCACAGATCAGGCTGGCGATAAAATTATACACAAGTCACAACTACTACTGCTTTAACTCCTTTCTTCCTCTCCAACCTTCAGTGTCCAACAAAAACTCCAAACAGACTGTAATCGCAAAATACACAATATCAAACATCTCAAAGAATAATCTCCTTCTCTCTCTACATTTTTCTCATATCTGAACATATCAAATTCACACATTACATTTTCTTAAGAAAATTGCTGCTCAGAAATATATACGAATAGAGACAATAATTGATTCGAAACACATTTTGAAAATCAGATGAAGATAAATGCTCATGAACGAAATTTACAACGGCAAAAACTCATTCCAATAAGGTAATAATCGGAAGAATCTGTTATGTACCACAGATATTCAAAATCTAGAAGAAGAAAAAAAAAACAGAGTAAGAAAATATAAGCAGAGATTAATAAAATGGCGAAGTTACGAAGTAAATCGAATCTCTTACCTTACTCTTCACTTGCGAATTGAATCTCAAACCGCAGCTCAAAATCACAAAAAACTTGTTCAAAATGAAATAGGCTTTAGTACAATCACTTTTTTTTGCTCAATTTACGCACTTTCTAGAGCTTCAGGAACAAATCAAATCAATCAGCAAGTGTAGAATCTCAGCGTATCAAACTTCCGTTATATTCGGATTTGTAGAACAAAATCTTCAAGCCCGGCGAGTCCCCGGCGGTATTTCTGATTCAATAACGGAAAGTTTCGGATTTTCAGCTCAAGGTTCTACGCAAAAATCTTAAATATAGGCAGCTATATCTTAAATATAGGCAGCTATATATATATATATATATATATTAGGAACACAACAAATGGGAAATAGAGACAAGAAAAGAGGACATCTCTGCTATTTATAGAGGGATGTGATTCCGTCATATTTCATCGTTATATAACGGCAAGTGTTAATTTATTACTACTGCTTTTTTTTTTCTTTATATATAAGAGGATGAGATATAAGGAGGTCATGATCAGTTAGAACATTGTGGGCCCAGATGTCTAGGTGATGCAATTAGTCTAGGTATCAGCTGATGTGGCAGGTTGTGATTGAGTGAAATGGAATGAAATTTTTAAGCAAAAGATTTTTTTCATATCATACACAATCTAATCATTATTATTACTAGTAAATTGCTGCTAATACTAATGCAATTAGCTGTGATTTGGCCATACGAAAAGAAGTTGAGTGATTGATATTACACATGACATGCACATTTTTAAAACAACAATACTAGCATCACGTAAAAAAGTTGACATAATGCTCGCATACACACACATGCATACTGTGAGCCCCCGTTTGATATGTGGGATCCGCAGCATCCATGTACGTATATGTGAGCATTATGTGATTTTTTTTATATAATAATAGCATTATTTTTTTATAAAAGTTTGATGTTGTGAGATTCTTAAATCTTGATATATACCAATCATAATGGATGATCTAACCTTCAAATGTGTAATTAATATTTTGAAATTTAATATTAAACTCGAGTAGGCTTAAGACGGTCCGAGTTGCTTAACGCGTTCTTCCCGTTAGTCGACCTATTTGCAATTCTAATTCCAACCATGATAGTTGGTGAAGAATCAAATGAGAAAGATTGAGTTGTAAGTGGATCGACTCATCAAGTTCCTATTAAAATAGGATCCACACAAAGAAAAGCATTTGTCATTCTTTAGTTATTAGCGGCATCTATCAAACTTTTCTAAAAGAAATTAAAAAATAAAAGTGGTTAAAAACACTTTCACTTGGAAGA